>VZRO01006619.1:525365-543181 GCA_013397915.1 Daphoenositta chrysoptera
AGGACCCCCAGACCCCTCAGGCCTCCCCTGCCCAGCTCTCCAGGATGGAAATAAAAAGCTGTTTTATCCACTGGGAAGTCTCCTGCTTCCTGTGGGTTTGTCTTTAGCTAACGGGATGTTTTCCAGACCTCACACTCAAAACCCACCAAANTCCATTTCTGGAATCAGCCCAACTTTGGTCATCAATTGCAATGGTAACAAGAGCAAATCTTTGTTTAATTGATGGATAATACCCTTTGGATATCTACCAGCCAGTGCTTAAACTTTTGCTGGAACTGGATAAAAGTATAAAAGTTCTTGTGAAGGAGACTGGGAAACATGACAGGCCAAGAGTGCACCGTATCTGTCTCACAGAAGAAAACATAAAACTCCAGTATTTTGCCATAATTCATGGTCCTTCAGCAGTGACACTGTTATTTAAAATCATCAAATAATTAAATCTCTGACATGACTATCAGTAATTAAATTTTAAGTGGCTACACTGGAAAATTAATAACAGGGCCCTGCAGGGGAGCAGCCACGCAGTTGGAGCTCAGAAGCACCTGCCAGCAAGTGGCTTCTGCCTTCTTTTACCAAACTTGAAATAAAGTGAAAAAAAAAGAGCTACCTGGTGATGGTGAGTTGGGGTAGGTGTTGGGCAGGCGAAAAACGTAATAAATATAGGAAGCAAGAAGGCTGTTCCTGCCATGCTGGTCCTGGTTCCCATCCAAATTCTTGTGAAGTCTGTTTATGATCGATGCCATCGCTTCAAAAGATGCTTGGCCCAGGTTAACTGAAAGCAAAAAGTGAGGAGTTTGTTTTAGACTGCAGCAGGAGCCAGGGAGAAATCCTAAATGTGCTGTTCATCCACCTCCTCAAGGGTAAATGGAGGAGCTCGTTAGAGCCTAGCAAGCTTTTCTCATCCCAAAACTGAGCCTGGTGTTTGAACCAGATCTAACAATCAGCCTGAGAGCAGGACAGCTGTTCCAGCAATCAGCTGCCACTTTTATTAATAATAAATTTAATGAATTTAGGCTCCATTTCTGGAATCAGCCCAACTTTGGTCATCAACTGCAACAGTAACAAGATCAAGTCTTTGTTTAATTGATGGATAATACCCTTTGGATATTTATCATGCTTTTCTCAGTTAATTATTTCCTCTATTTAAGCCTTAGCCAAAATACAGACTGTATCAAAAAGAACAATTTCATTTCGTTTCACGAAAAAAGCTGTTCTGAAAATGAGCACAAAAATCTACACTGAAGTAGATAAAAATCAGACTGAACTAGATATTCTAGACAAATTAAGGATGAAGTAAACAGTAGCTAGAGAAAGAAAATCTTATTTTAAAAAAACCCAGTCACCAATGTCCTCAATGTTCCATACAAACCAACTGAACCAATACAGAACACTGAAAGAATGAAAGAATTTAAAAATATAAAATAAAAATGCAAGGAAATTCTTTCCCAGAAAGATTAAATAAATAAATAATTGCTATAGCTAAGAAAATATTTTTACAAGTATTTTTAAAGCACTCTTAGATGTTTATATTCCACCATATCCAAAGTCAGATTTCCTAAAAAAAATTCAGCATAAAACTAGTATTTTAAATACTAAGGATCTAATCCTGACTTAAACTTGAGATATTTTGTACTGCCAGAGCACAGCCCTTCACAAGGAGCAAAAGGAGGGATTATTCATGCTGGCAGTATCAGATCCACAACAGGAACATGCAGCATCTGTATTTTCCTACTTCCAGATTTTCCAAGGTGACTAATACGGTTGCAATCCCTACTTTCTGTCAGGATGGAGACACATTAACAAGCTCCAGTGCTAAAAACATGCTGAGCATCCAGGAAAATCAGGCTTCTTTCTGGTGCCTCAACTTGGACACCAAATTACCACTCCTTCTTGGAAGCTTTATATTAAATATTAAATATTGCTCCTGTGTATATCACTCCAGATCTGGATGCCAGCATGTTTTATTTGGGAGACACATGGTATATTAGTGGCACTAAAATAAAGCATAAAAATGGACTTCTTTATCTCTACATAAATATGATAAAATTGGAAGTGTCAAACTTTCAGCTATGTAATTCTCTATAAAACTTAAATAAAATACCTATTTGGCCTGCAATGACAGGAGGTCTTACTACCAGAAGGATCAGTTTGTCAAGCAGGAGATGAAGAAATCGCACTACCGGCTCCAGTTGAGAGGAATTTAAAGCTGAAATGCTGCTCTTCAGTTCATTTTCCAAGTTGTTTTCCATAATTCTCATGTCTCCTATTCGCACAGGGAACATGTGCTCATCCAGAGCATGGACAAGTGCAAAGAACTTGTCAAGGTAAGGGTCCTACAACAAGCAAAAAGCCAATAATCAGCAAGAATCCCCAAAATATCTCCATTTCCTACGGATTTGTGCCTCATGGATGGATTCTCACCCTCATTTTTCTATCTGGCCATTTGATCTCACAAAATTAGCAGGAATTCAACATCCTTGAGAGATCTGCCCATACATCTAATTCAATTTAATTCTAATTCTAGTTTAGAAGTTATCAGGGCAAAACTTGAGACTTGTGTATTCTTAGAAAACCAGACAAAAATGCACTAAAATCACATTACTATTTACAGCACAAATAAAAATATGCAAACCCCATCAAAACGACACAGTGGGAATTAATAAAACAAAAGCTGAAATGATTAAACAAAGTGACAGTCATCTTACTTTTCAGATCAAAGACAGAGGGAAAATACAGGGAGAAACAAAAGAGGAGGAGGGGAGAGGGAAGAACAAGAAAGCAAAAACAAGAAAACATCATTTGTCTGGGCTGTGTTAGAGCTGTTGTATCAAGCACAACAGTCTGAGGTCTGAAAACACTGGTGGCCATTCACCCTCCTGTGAATAAAGGCCAAACCACTCATATTTTTAAGCAGAACTTCTCAAATATACTCACAGCAGAATGTGGAAATACAGGTGTGCTGGCTCAGAACTGAAAATGAGATTGTAATTTCACTACAAGGGATCGTTACACCCTTCACAGCATCAACTCTGACAGTGTTTCACTGTCAGAAGATTATTTTATTACAGTGACTGCTCCTGACATCTACCTGAGTGTGGAGGGATGACACAGCAACAACTTCCACGTTGAAAACCCCTTTGTGGTTATCCACCCACTTCATCCCGGGGAGAGGAACCTGCAGGTTGAGAGAAGAATGAGAGAGGATGTGAGAGAGAGCAGAGCCAATCTCTGCTAATTACAACTATCATTTCTTTTCATTTATTTTGGTCAGATCACGCACACAAACACTAAAATTCTGTCTGAATTTAATAGTATTTAAGAAACAGATAAATGCACACACATAGATATGTACACATCCATCCTCTGACTTTCTCTCACATTTCTTCTGCTGGTTTTCAGCATGCAGAACTCAGCTCACCTCTGGAGAAAGCACTGAATAAGCCTGTGGTGGCTTTTCCAATGAAACAGGAAGACAGAACTGACCCGTCTTTAACCGGCCATTCTGAAGCATTGGGATCCACTGGAATGAGAGGGAAACAATAAAAACACACGTTTCTAAAGGCTTTCTTTGAGCTTCTGCCAATTTCTCAAACTCTCCAGTGGGACATGAGCTGACAGGGATGCTAAACACAGTGCCAGAAAATGCATTTGAATGCATCCTGTGGTGAAAAATGTAAGGATGGAAAGACACTCACGGTGTAGCCAACTGGAGTCTCCAGGGGTGTGTTTTGTTTTTGTTGGCAACTGACGTGGTAGAAAGTAAAAAGCAGGTGGTGATGGTCTGTCAAAGTGGCTGGAAGCTTAATCTTGATTTCCTCGTGAAAATCAGGTGATCTGTGCAGAGAGCAGAGCCCCAGCTGAGTCACCCACAGTGGTTTGCTACCTTGTGCTTGAGACTGAACCCTGTGAGTTCAAGGATCTGCAGGGAAGGGAGTATATGCACTATCCCAAGGGATTAAAGTTCACTTTCTGATCACCAAGGACTGGAAAAACTTTTCTAATCCACAAAAAATGGGCAGCAGCCCCCTCCTCACACAGGCCCTCTGAACCACATAAGCAATAAACTCTGCTCTCAATGTGGACACTGCCACAACCCCGACCTGCAGGACAGGAATCTCCCCTGGAACATCTCTCCTTGGCACAGCTGCAAAGCCATGAAAATGTTCCTGCTGAATTCAGCACTCCTCAGCCCAAACGCAATGGAATTATTCTCAAGACCAAGTAGTTCCAGTTTGTACCTAAAGTCCAAAGGGCTCCAACAAAACAACAGGGCACCTGCTACCATGAGTTTGGAACATAAATCTTTGTGACTACTGACTGAAGTTGTACTTGGAGCATCTGCTGAGCTGGGCTACGTGCTCAGGATCACACAAAGCTGATTTGTACCACAGCAAACAAAGACTCTGTCTCCCAGTTGTCACCAAACTCTAAGGACAGCATCAACTGGCACTGCAGTCACTGTGAGTGCTGTCCAGACACTGATTGTTAAATGATTAACACCAGGCACTGGTGAGTTACTCCACTTCCACACTGTGTTTTACCTGTTGTGATAAACCACAGCTGTGTATGCTTCTTTGGAAAACTCAGGACAGCTGGATTTGCCAAAGATGACCTGTAAAAAGAGAGAAAAAACACAGAAAACCCCCTATAAAACTGTGCCAAGAATTTGTTCCATAATCCTGCAGAGCTATTTAGAGCTCCATTTACTGTGCACCTGTACAGTTACACCTGCTTGTTCCCTGCACTTTGCTCTGTCACTGAGGAGGCACAATTTTCACAACCCCAGTGACACTCGGACACAGACATGGCAGAAGAACTGATGGATGGAACCACCCCTACACAGATCCCCTCTGAGTGGGGTCACTGCTGGCCCTGAACACAAGGCTGTCACCTTTAATTCTTCTGGCATGGAAGCAAACCTTCTATTCCAACCATGAGCAGTGGTTGACTCACAGCATCCCAGAATGGGTTGGGTTGGAAGGGACCTTAAATCCCATTTCATTCCAACCCCTGCAAGAGCAGGGACACGTCCCACTATCCCATGTTGCTCCAAGCCCTGTCCAACCTGGCCTTGGACACTTCCAGGGATGGAGAATCCACAACCTCTGCCAGAGCTTCACCACCTTTACAATAAACTATCTCATGTTAAAATTCCAGCTGCTCCACTGTTACCTTGCAAACTCTACCCAAATGCATCCTTTGCTCTGAAACATAATTTTCTATTTCTCTGAACTTGTTATTTTGAAATGCCTTTCAGTGAGGTTTTTCCCCAGGGGTTTCCTGACTGCAAGGAGTGCTGTGCCCTGCCCATGGAGCACAGAGCACTTCCCTCACCGGCATGGCATTGCTGGGATCCTCTCCATACATGAACTGCACTTTCACTGTGATGTTCCTGGCAGACCCCTGGCGGTTGGCAAAGTTAAGGCTCTGTGGATACACATAAAGGAGATTCCTGCAAGAGACAAAGGCAGCAGGTGATGAGAGGGGTCACACCTCCATTAATGCAGTTATTTAAACCTCTGTGGAAGCACTCAAAGCGAAGGGTTTGACATTTTCCTGTTCTCTCCAATGCAGTGCACACCCAGACAAACAATTTGATAATGATCCCTTATTTCAGACATCAAAAGACATCATTTTTAAACTCTCATCGAATTTTGAAACAGCTTCTGTTTAGAAGAGTACTTAAAAAATCCATCTAAAAATTTCCTAGTGATTCTACAAACTGAGAAGTTCAAGTGGAAAGAAAACATATCAATACAAAAGCTTTATTTACTTCTACTTTACATACTTTATTTGCTCAACACAGAGCAGCTGGTTTCTGTTAAATACCTTCCTTCTTGTGGCCTGTCCTTTTCTTTTCTTTTTTAAATCTCCTAACATCAGCATGACTTCAGATTACATTTCTCCTCTGAGGATGGATTAAACTAAATGGATATGTGTAGCTTCAGGTAATGACAACACTCCCAGGTATCCAAAGAACTCTTCAAAGACTGAAGTAATAAAGTGCTCATCACATCCACAGGGAATGTGGCAGGATGTAATGGGAGGAAATTGCAGCACAGGAGATTTAGGTTAGGCACAAGGGAAAATGTTCTGGCTGTAAGGAGAGTTAAAGCAGTGGAACAAATTGCCTTGGAGGGTGTGAAATCTCCATTTTCTGGTGAGTTTCTGAGGACAGGTGAGGCAGACACCCTCCAGATGGGTTTAAAGACAATCTCAACCTTTGCTGGGCAGGGGACACATTCTGGAAACCCCTTCCAGCCCTGTTTCTCCAAGTCTGTGATTACTTTAACAGCCATGAGATGCAAAATTCTGCAGTATTTTCTGTCCTCTGAGCCCTGCTGGGCCCTTGTCAACAAGGTGAAAGTTGGATTTACACTTCATCAGCAAAACTGTCCACTACAACCCCCTACCTGTCCTTTCTGCAAGTAATTTAGACCTACACAAAGTTCCTTGATGTTCTTTTAAAGACAATAAAAAGGCAACAGCCCCCAGACTTTTCCCCTCAACACTCACATATTCAAAGGAAATGAACATTCTTTTGCTGCCAAACAAGTGAAAATTTATTAATTGTGATCCATCTTCAAAAAACCAGCCTGGAAACCCCCAATCCATCTCCCACACAGCCCTGCCTATCACACCAGCATCACTGCTCCTAGGACAGCCTGGCCCCTACAGCTCCAACCAGAGGATCCAGGAGGGATGCTCATATGGAAGCTCAGTGAGAGCTCCAGGAGCTGCCTCCAGCTCCCAGGGATGAAGGACTGGCACACTGCATTCTGCCCAAACACTGCAGAGCCAGCCCTGTAACACCCCTGGCTTGTGAGGCAAGAGGAAAAAGAGCTTCCCTTCCCTCTGGGAACTATTCAGTAGGTCTGAACACAATTTCTAAGTAGTTTCCAACTGTTCCTTATCCCAGAGAGACACCAGACACCAGATGGGCTCAGAAAAGTGAAGTGAGGAGCACAGCAGGACAACATTTAAGGCATAATAAAGCAGCTGCTCTGGAGTGCTGGCAGCAGGAGGCTGATAACAAAAAGAGTCTTTTTTGGATCCTCAGGAGGGCAGTAACTCAGGGAAGGTACCTGGTGCCTTTTAGATGCCAGGAGTTTCCAAAACACCTGCACTGGTGGGACACACTCCTGGAGCAGCAGCTGCCAAGGGGGGCTGCCCTTGGCTGCCTGAAATGGCACTGATGCCAATATTTTGTCCAATGAATCCCACCCAAGGACTTGGTTCTAAAGACAATTCCATTTGCTCCCCAAATAGCCCCATTTCTACAGACACAGCTAACACTATTCCTAAGGAATTCCCTATGAGCAGTCCAGCTCCAGGGATATTTGGGGCAGCCTTGTGAACCAGGCTGTGCTTCACCCCTGCTGGCAGAGGAATATCTTAGCTGGCAAGTGGGAATTTCTTCCCTCTCAAGTCCTTCATGGTGAATTAAGTTTTTGAATCCCATCCCCACTGGTCACTTTGCCAAATCAACGCTCTCCTACTATTTCAGAGGGGGCCTGGGCCATTTTTGTGACTCTCCTAAATTACTTTGTTCTGCCATGAATACATTTGCTGCTTGATGTTCTTTTTAAAATGAAAATGGATATGAAAATTTACTTTAAAATGTACCTTGCTCATAAAACTTTTATTAAGTATTATTAGTGCTTAAGAGAAGGATTTAAGATATTTGGGAAGCCAGGCTACAGGATCCCTATATTAAAGGCAGTCTTATCCTTAGGATTGATTTATGCTGAGGAAAGGAACAGGCTGTTCCCTTCTCCACTGCTTTTCAAGCCCTCATTAAGGGCATTTCACTGGGAAGGAGCTCTCCTTACTTATGGGATTTCAGATGCACAGATCCCACTGTAATAGGGGACAGGGGGCTGTTCCCCCCTGTTCAGGCAGCCTCTCTCCAGAAGGTTTCCTATTAGAGGCATCCTCCCTTTGTGGAAAACTTACATAGAAAGAGGGGAAAAATGCCCAGCTTTCAAATCAGAATGTGACCCCAAAGCAGAATGTGACCCTGCTTTACCTTACCACAGAATCCCAGACTGGTTTGGGTTGGAAGGGATGTTAAAGATCACCTCATTCCACCCCTGCCATGGCAGGGACATCTTCCACTGTCCCAGGCTGCTCCAACCTGGCCTTGGACATTTCCTGGGATGGGGCAGCCACAGCTGCTCTGAGCACCCTGTGCCAGGGCCTCCCCACCCACACAGAAAAGAATGTATTCCCAATATCTAATCTAATCTCAACCTACTGTTTTTCAGGTTAAAACCATCACCTCTTGTCCTGTCACTCCAGGCCATTGTCCCAAATCCCTCTGCAGCTCTCCTGAAGCCCCTTTAGGCACTGGAAGGGGCTCTGAGCTCTCCCCAGAGCCTTCTCTTCTCCATCCCCAGCTCTCCCAGCCTCCCTTCTACCCTACATAATTGAAAACCTCAGATCCTCCTGTCTAAACAGTTACAGGAGCCATGGAAAGGGACTGATGGCTGAAAAAGTGACAGGAACATTATATATCTCTTGATTTCTATCAATAGAAGTTTCAGGCAGGAGCTTTAAACCCAAGGGCTTGTGTTTGGAGCTTTTATTAAAATGCTATGCCAAAGATATGCAAAGCTTATCCTATTATCTCAAACAGATCTCAAAAGTACTCTTACTTCCATAAAATAAATTGCTAAAGTGCAAAGGCTTCCCAAGCCATGGAAATAATGGCACCAAGCACTCCTCTAAATATTTATGTAATATGATTGCAGCCATTTTGCAAAATCCTTCACCAAGGTATTAAAACATTAAGAGCTGCTCCTAACTCTTAGAGGGAATTTCTAACTATTATGAAAATTTCCCTTTTCAGTAAAACCCAGAGACCTTTTTCTTTGTTTTATTCCTACCATAAAAATCATTTAAAGCCCATATAATCAGGGTCACACAAGTGCATGAAAGATCTTCAGGATCATGTTTGCTATATACATCTCTTCCTGACTGGGCTGACAACTCTCAGAGGCAGGATTCCCTTTTAGGGTTTCCACAGCTCCTGAATTTTATGATTTAATCATGCCAGAAGCTTTTCTCCTCTCTGCTTTCCTGTGTCCCACTTTCCTTCTGGACTCTGGGACTGTTGTGACATCTAGGGGTGTTTTGTAGTGAGTTTAGCACTGCCTGACTTCACTGGCCTTGGCATTAATATGGAAACGTGCTTGGCAGCCAATTGTGCTTTATTAGGATTTGCCAGCAGGGCCTTTTGACTGCCTCTTCCCTTTGGAAAACAAACCTTTTCCATAGGTAGTGTCATGCCTGAGCAGCACCAGCAGCACATGGGACACAAATTGTAGAAACCTGGTAAAATGTCTGATCCCCAGTTTCTTGGTCATTGCTATTTCTTGAGTAACTTCCTGTAATTTTCTAAAGACTAAGCTAAGAATAAGGATTTTGGGGGGTGATGGGGTTAGGAAGAATTCAAACCAGAAAGATTTCTTGCATGAAGTAGTTAAACCAGAAAATGATTCATTTGAAACCACATAAAACCAAAGCCACTTAAGTACTGTGAAGAGGACTGAAGAAAGTCTATCTGTTTGTTTTGGATTTTTTTTAATTTTACAACCAGTTCTTCAAGTTTTGCAGCCCAAAATCCCTGTGTCAGATGCCAGAGAAACAATTTAGAATTGTTTCTTTGAAGGAATCCCCATTCTGCCCAGAGCAGGGCTTGATCTGCTCCTGCTGTTTTTCCATACTTCAGGTATTCCAGTAACTCTGATCCCAATCATACTGGCACAAAATATTCCCCAGCAATTAATTTGAGATCTAAAATACTTTCACAGTCCTTAATTGTGAATGGGGAGGTTACCTGCATATTAACAACCCTTGAACACACAAGAAGTTCAACATATGAGGTAAAAACCTCATTTTTAAAATGTTTTTTCTATGGATGCTTCATGTCATATGTGCACATGTACATGAACAACACAACAAAAAAGTCCAGGGGAAGAATTCCTAAACATGCAAGAATTCAGCAAAAACCTGAAAACTCTCCAAAGTACATTATGCAATGCTTGATTTTGATTTCTTGGATTGCTATGAATGAATCCAGAAAGAGAAATACCTTTCACTCACACTGCAGTACTACCCAAAAAAAAAAATCCATGTTTCCATGCAGGGACCCACTGCAGAACTGGGCATTTATTTCAGAGCACTTGCAGCCTCTCTTTATGTAGTGTGAATCTTAAACAGCAAAAAGAATGGTAAGGTGAGAAATGCAAGCGAGGTATTATTTATCTCACCCACCTTTGGAAAGCAGCTCTTAAAAAATAAGTTTTATATGGTGTAAATTACTGCACAAACCTTAACACAGTAGAATCACATCCAGGCAATCTCTGGACCTAATTCTCTCTTTCTCACTTAATCTGGGCTAGATGACAAGTAAATCCACTGCAGCACAATGAGTTACACCAGAAAACAGCCCAAGATGAAAATCAAGTTGTGTGAATCATCTGGGAATATTCTGCCCTTCCACAGCTTATCAAGGAGCTTCACAACATGAACATCCAGTGTGAAATCCTTTCACACTCCTGAGGCAATAAAGGGAACCAAACAACACAAACAAGGAGCAATTTAAGCCCTTAGCAAGATTATGACCCCAAATTAATCTATTAAAAAGAGTTGTGTGAAAAACACTGTGTCATCAATAACATTTTACACCAGAAGGTCTGGCAGATGGAAAAGTTCAGAATCAGTTTAATCAGCAACACGGCTGTCTCTCAATTTTATCTTCCCAGGTATCAACCTACATTCAGGAGGGGTTACACTCGTTCAAACACACACGGTTTAATGATCAACCCACTGCTCTGCCTCTCCTAAAATGAAGAGGGGTATAAATAGATCAGGTTCTGCAACCCACAACAGCCACGCAGCAAAAACTATCACTGGGAAAAGTCTGCATCCTGAGCAAAGAGAATCAGGGGCAGGAAACATGAAGCTCATTCCAGTTTTACTATTCCTGGCCCCCCTGGCTCTCCCAGCTGGAGGTGACAAGGAGTTTTTCTCTGTCGGTTCTGCCGGATCTCCCGAAACAAAATCGAGATTTGCAATGCTGGATGATGTCCGAATTTTGGCCAACGGACTCCTCCAGCTGGGGCACGGCCTCAAAGACTTCGTCCACAAGACCAAGGGGCAGATGAATGACATCTTTCAGAAACTCTACATTTTTGACAGGTCCTTTTACGAGCTCTCCCTGCAAACCAATGAAATCAAGGAGGAAGAAGAACAGCTCCGGCAAACCACGGCCAGGCTGCAAATCAACAATGAGGAGATAAAAAACCTCTCACAGGAGATGAACCTGAAGATTGAAGGCCTCATACAAAACAAAATCCAGCTGCAGGAGCAAGTGTGGGGACTGGAGGACAAGGTCACCAAACTGGCCATTATCCAGCCTTCGATGCAAGAGACAAAAGAAATTTCTTCACTCAAAGTAAGTGACTTGTGAAAGGCCCTGACACACTGAGCCAAAATACACTGCAATGCCATTATCAGTAATTATGCAATAGAAGCTCATGCTTTCCCTTGCTCCTCACTGGAATACTAATATGCATTTTGAGAAATAAATCACTGTAATAACCTTTAAAAAATCACTGTCTTACTCTGACACAGTGGTAATTTTGCAGTAAAATTCCCCAGCAAAATCAGTGAGAAACTGGGAAATTATAAAGCGTTGTATAATTTTCAGTATTTTTTTGCAAACCAATTTTAGGAAATTTTGTAATCACAATGATAAAAAAGTTTTGCAATCGGGAAAATGATGAGATTCCCAAGCCCATGGGTTTGTACGTCATCAGCTCATCCCAAATCAATGCAGTGGGAATTGCCTGCTCAGTGCAGAAACAGGGAGCTTAAACCTTTAGAGAGGGGCATTTATAGCACCTGTAGGACCTCCAGAACCAAAGAACCTTGCAAGTGTTAACAAAATTAATATGTTAATCATGCAAGTAGTTAGGTGGGTATAAGGTTTTCTATGGAAAAGGAAATACTAACTGCATTTTGCAGAAGCGTAAAAAGGCCAAGCAATTTGAAGGAGAAAATACTGGATGTTTGTGTCGAAGCAAAAGATGAATCCTGACCTCTCAAATCCCAAGCTGATACCCTAAATGGTGGGAATTTTCCCCTTTTTTGATCAGTGCCCTATATCTACTTTGAATCAAGGACTGATTCCACAGGACATAACTGTTCTGGATGTGAAAACAGAAGGAAAATAGCAATTAAAAAAAGAGCCTACAAAGCTGCCAGTAGTTTGTCTCAAAAAACAGGTGTTCACTCCAGAAGCAAAGAAATTTTTCAATTTAGAGGCAAGGGAAGCAAACCTTTGGAGCTGGACTTTGATGACCCTTGTGGGTCCCTTCTAACTAGGAATATTCTAGGATTCTCTGGAAAAGGAAGGGCAATGTTCAGTGGTTTATGCCTCTCAAAACTGGCCCCAGGAAAAGAGTTAGAGAGGCAGCACCACTGTGAAGGTCTTTTGCTGTTTCTAACCCTCCTCCATCCTTCCCTCCTTGTCCTCAGGCCTTCGTGGAGCAGCAGGACAATGACATCAAGCAGCTCCTCAAAATCGTGGAGGACCAGCACGTGCAGCTGGACAGGCAGCACAACCAGATCCTGGAGCTGGAGGACAAGGTACAGGAACCAGCCCTGCCTCTCCTTCCATCCCTCCTGACACTGAGGGAGTCGAGGGTCCAACCACCCCCTGGGGTCAGGCACCCCCTGTTCAGTTTGGGGTGGAGAGGAGGGTGGGCACCATTTTGAGGTACCTGTTTTGGGGAGAGGCTGCTGTGCTGCCAGGCAGGAGCTATGGCCAACAACAGCTTGGACATCTTGTCCCTCAGCACCAGGCTGCTGCATTTTCTGACTGCTAATTTTGGGGTTTTTCTCTTATTATCTATCGTATTATTGTCCTTCCATTGGTCTGGAAGTCTCATTGCTTTCTACCTCTTCCTTCATTTCCAAAATCCACTCCTAGAGTGGAAGTCCAACACATGCCACTGTAATGCAGTACAAACAACATGCTCATATTTAATTTATTCTGAGAGGAAAATGCATTTCAGCCTAAGGAACTGTGGGTTCTGTGCTCTTTAGCTGTTGGTACTATTTGTCTAAGGGATGCCACCTGAGGAAATTAGTTAAATCTGTTTGCTCATTAAGGTGCACCACATGAGAATGGGTCATTTCCTCCCTCGTGAATCCTACCCTGTCTGAGCAGTGGCAGAGTTGGCATTCCCACACCTAAAATCCACCAGCATGGAGCTGAAGTTATTTTTTGTGGTAAACTGGGTATTCTACAGGATTAAACTCATAAGAAAAATTATTCTCTGCATGACACGGTTCAGCTTGATCCATGAATCTCATCATTGCACAGCCTTGGGAAATTAACAGTGTAATTATGGCTCTTCCAGCTGAACCACATAGAGCTCCAGGAACTCCTGGAGAATTCCTTCATGGGGGAGCACCAGGAACCAGAGACCATCCCCTCTGCTGTGCACAAGCCCACGGCTGGGACATACAGAGCTGATGGTGAGACCCCATCTCTGAGATGTGACTACAGCACTCACTGCATTCCCAGCACCCTCCGGGACAGCCCAGGATTGGTTTTGTGGAGTCAAAGACTAAAAGTAGAAGATTTTTATGTTATACACTGGGCTGTGGGAGGGAGCTAGATTTTCTGCTTTGGAAAAAATGTCATTATCCATTTAGCCCCACTCCAGCTGTACTTGTCTCTGGGGTGACACACAGGAACAACGTCCAAAAATGCAGTAACAGGATCCATTCCTCTCTCATAAATATGCTGTGACCATCCTTTTATTGATGCCTGCCTTGTATAGCCTGAACAGAGAACTAATTTACTTCACACTGGCTAATTATAACATTTAGAAGACCTTTCTTTGAAGTTGAAAGGCATTAGTGAAGTGTAGCAGTGGGAATGGTATTTACTGGGAACTTTACAAAGGGTAGGAAAGCCCATTTGCCAGAGTCTAGTCTTAAGCCTTAGAAACTTTCCAAAATCCTCCAAACTGAAACCCTGCCCAGCCTAAAAAATACAGGCAGTCCAGCCTCTGTACACCTTGGCAGCTGGACTGTTATGCCCAAAGCAGTCTGCCCATTCCATGACATTTACTGTACAATAAAATCACCAATGTGATCATTCTCCTTTTTTCTTGTGGCTCTCAGCTCAGCACACCCCAGGCAGGATTTCTAACAGGCTGTTTGCTTTCCCAGGTGCTGCTGCTGACTGCACTGCTCTCTACCACACCGGGGTTCAGGCCAGTGGGGTCTACACTATTAAGCCCAATGGCTCAGAAGCTTTCAGTGTCTACTGTGAAATGAAATTTGGTAAGAGCTGTGCCAGCAATAGTCTAATTTTCACAGAAATATCTTCCTCTAAGTCAAACAACTTTGTCTCATCCCAAAGTACACAAAAACTTATGATTTATATAGCATCCTCTTGACTTCTCTTACTGGCCTGTCTGCTCTGAACTCAGGTTTCTCATATACTGAAATCTCCTTATCACTGCTCTCATTCTTTACTCCCCTTTTGTTTATACTGAGGAAAGGACATTCAATCATGTGACATAAATTAATTATATCCAAAACCCTAGCCCCTTTAGCTGTAGGTAATGAAAATGGTCATTATAAAAGCCATTATAGGGCAACCATGAATGGATTTCCCAAGGAAAAGCAAACAGTAAACAATTTGTTTTTACAAAAGCAAAATTTTGTCCATTAACAGGAGTTACTTTAGACTTAACCGTGCCAGACCAACCCAGAGAAGTGAGTGCTGAGGACAGGATTCCTGTGCCATGTGTGGGTGGCTCAGCAGCCATCCAGGCACCATCCAGGCACAGCCCCAAGCCATCACCTACCCGAGCTCCACCTTCCCAAGGGACCCACGTCTGTTCCTTTTGCCAAGACCACACCCAGCCTGGCCAGTTCCCTCGTTGCCTGGTTCCTCTGCATCCCCCAGAGCTGCTCGGTGCCTGTCCTGCCCAGCTGCCCTGCCCAGCCCCTCTCCCAGTGCCCCGGGGAACACGCGGGGCCACCTCACGTGTTGGGATGTGCAAACAGAGCTCACGGGGCTGCCCTCTGCAGAAAGCTCCTCTGCTTACACTTGGTGGAGCTGCTGGAGTGAGGGTGTCATGACCTGGGGTCAGCAGAAAGACCCCCCTGGAGCTCCAGCATGGACACGGCCCCAGCACCTCACCCTGCCCCGGAGCTGTGCCAGCAGCCCAGCACTATCAGCAGTCTCACCCTCTGATCCAATGTCTGGGGCTTCTCATATCTCTTCTTTATCAATTTCTCTGTTTCTCAGCCCTCATAAACAAATCAAACCCAGTCAAGGCAGCCTAACAAAACAACTCTGTGAGTGGAGTCACCCCGAGTGTGGCCGAGGACACTCAAACGGCCCCGAGTTCTCTCCAGCTGAGCCCATTTCAATTCCCTTCAGGAAGATTTTAATTAACTCATTCTACCTCAAAATGGGAGCACTCCAGAGCACACTCAGGGACAGGTAATGAGGCCAAGGCCAAGCTGTGACTTCTTTCCCCTTTTCACAGGCACATCCTGGACTGTAATCCAGAAGAGAGTGGATGGATCGCTGGATTTCAACCGAACTTGGGAGGCCTACACAAACGGGTTTGGTGATCTCAATGGTAAATATGCCTTTTTTTTGGGTCTCTTGCTAAAAATTGATCTGAGAAGCTGAGTCTTCTTATGGAAGGGTGTTCACATGAGAGCAGACTAAACCTGCAAGTAACAGCTGACTGATTTACTGGAGTACCAGAAAGTGCTCACCAGAACACATAACTCATGAAATTCTCAAAGACATCCCTTCAAATGTGTGTTTAGAAACTGAATCAAGGCCAAAATGCTTTAAATGCTATTTTATCAAGATTTTACTATTTATAAAAGCACCTCCCAAAGCCTTTCAAATATACACAAAGGCAAAACCTCATGAAGCCCCTGTCACTACCTTCTCTGAACCTTCCTGCAATCCTATTTCCCTTCAAACCACCACACCAATTTTTCCAGCCTCAAGAGAGCCCAAGGCTGTGTGTGCTCCCCTGAGCACCTCAGGCTTCCCCAGAGGGGCCAATCCCCTCCATGGCTCGATAGGGTGAGGAAACACCCACGTTCCCCTGTTAATCATCAACTCCAAGGAATTTGTAGCACCAAGTGCTGCCCAACAGCTTCCTCGTCCAGAATATTCCCATTGTTTTTCTCATACAATGAGACAAGTCTCCTCTTGTTTAGGAGATATTTTGACTTTCTAGGCATAGCACAGACCTAAACCTCATCGTGGTGGGCAGCAATATTGACTTATTTCCACATCTTTTACAATAAAGAGCTGCTGTATCTCTACCTTCCCCTCAGTTTTGGGACAGGAGCTCACAGCTGAGGGAAACTTTCATCTGTAGTTTGTCTGATCCTGCTGGATGCTTTAGTGGCTTCTTGATTAGTGTCCAATTCCCAAATACTGCATCAAGAGGCAGCCACATGTTTTCAGTCTTGGGTTTTGCAGAGAATCTCACTGTTCTCAGCTATGTCCTTTTCAGTGCTCTGCTGCATCTTCTGAGGTGATAAAATAAACCAGGTTACAGCTCCTAACCTGGAAATTAGGAAGTGTTTTCCTCAACCTTCTTGTCTTCTATGGCTTTAAATGCCAGCTGTGTGCATGGCACTCACATCCAGCCCCACTTTCTACATGAGGCAATTACCTGCACTGATAATAAGCTACTTAATGAATATAATATATGAAAGCAATTAAACTAATTATCAGAAATTCCAGCAAAAGAAAAATTCCCTTTGCACACGAGGGTGTCGAAGTCCCAGTTCAGTTCTGCAGCTCCTCTCTCACAAAATGCAACAATTGCCATTAGGTTTTATGTATGTCACTCGCTTCATTTGTCACACACTTCCAATTACACACCTTTTAAATGTCTCCAGCTCCCTCTCAGAGTTTCACACGAGGTGGGAAACTTAAAGGGGGAAGCTCCAGTTCATTTAGATCTCTTGCTTTTATTGATCATCAGTGTGCAATTAAGCAGAGGTAAACAAAAAGAATGTAGCAGCAGACCTCTGCAAAGATCAACAGTCCCCAAGACTCAAATCACTGATTTAATTAAAGCAATTAATAAAGCCTTTTAAATACTGTATTTCCACACACACACTACCTGCAGGTTATCCCTAACAGCAAATTCAGCATCTCTTCCCTCCAACTTTGCAGAGGAATTCTGGCTGGGCCTGAAGAAGATCTACTCCATCGCCAACCAAGGGAATTACATCCTGCGGATCGAGCTGCAGGACTGGAGGGGGAACAGGAGGCACATCGAGTACACCTTCAGCCTGGGGGGCCCCGGCACCAACTACAGCCTGCAGCTCTCCAGGATGTCCGGGAGCATCCCCAACGCGCTCCCGGAGCACACGGAGCTGCCCTTCTCCACGGCAGACCGGGCTGGGGACACGGCCGGCGCCTCCAGCTGCCCGGAGAACCGCCTCGGTACGGGGAGGGAGCGGGGCTGCCCTGCTCCGGCAGCCTCAGAGCCAGAACGGGAATGGGAATGGGAATGGGCTGGGATGGGAGGGAGCCTAAAGCTCCTCCTGGCTCCACCCTGCTCCGGCAGCCTCAGAACCAGGGAATGGGAATGGGCTGGGATGGGCTGGGAGGGAGCCTAAAGCTCCTCCTGCTCCACCCTGCTCCGGCAGCCTCAGGGCCAGAACGGGAATGGGAATGGGAATGGGAATGGGAATGGGCTGGGATGGGAGGGAGCCTAAAGCTCCTCCTG
>VZRO01006619.1:543278-581464 GCA_013397915.1 Daphoenositta chrysoptera
CAGCCACAGCGCCAGGGAATGGGAATGGTCTGGGATGGTCTGGGATGGTCTGGGATGGGATGGGATGGGATGGGATGGGATGGGATGGGATGGAGCCTAAAGCTTCTCCTGGTCCACCCCTAACACCTTCCACTACCCCAGGGTGCCCCAAGCCACGTCCAGTCTGGCCTTAGACACTGCCAGGGATGGGGAATCTCTCCAGACAAGCTGTGTCAGGGCCTCAGCACCCTCACAGGGAAGAATTTAATCCCAGCATCCCATCTAACCCTGCCCTCCTGTGCAAATGACCAACACCAGAAACAGAACGGGCAGCACAGGTTGAAATAACCCCCAGGATGAGATTCCAAACTCTGAAGCAAAGGCCTGTTTCTCCTCTGTTGCCAGGTCTGGTGTGGCAGCCCCAGGTTGGGTTGTTTGATCCCTTTTTGCAAAAAAACCCAAGACAAACTGACTCCTAACTCCATTTAGGCTACAACCCAAAAATTAAGAATGAGTGAGTTTCCATTCAAAGGCAGATTTTAGCTGTTTTTCAACTATACCCAATATAATCACTCTCAAAAGAGCAAGAGATGCAAGGCTGAGGCCATTTCTCCTCAGAGATAACGTGGTTAAAGGGTTCTTAACACTTTGATTTTTTAAAGCTATTATGTTTGCCAGTTTATAGCAGAAAGCAAACAATTGAAAAAGCAATTAAATGATTAAACCACAGGATAACAGAATTGCCCTCCAGCCACCTGCTTCATGCAACAAACACTTTGTACATCATCCTAGGCTTGAAAATTGTGACTGCCTGAAACAATGCCAAGAGTGTCATCTCATACCCAGGGAAGGGCCCCTCAGGACAAGAACGACATGGAGGGGCTGGAGCGTGTCCAGGGCAGGGAACGGAGCTGGGAAGGGTCTGGAGCCCCAGGAGAGGCTGCGGGAGCTGGAAAGGGGCTCAGCCTGGAGAAAAGGAGGCTCAGGGGGCCCTTGTGGCTCTGCACAACTCCCTGACAGGAGGGGGCAGCCGGGGGGGTCGGGCTCTGCTCCCAGGGAACAGGAACAGGAGCAGAGGGAACGGCCTCAAGTTACATCAGAGAAGACTTAAATTGGTAAGAGGGAAAATTTCTTCATGGAAAAGGTTGTCCAGCCCTGGCACAGCTGCAAAGGGCAGTGGTGGAATCCCCATCCCTGGAGGGTATGTGGATGTGGCACTTGGGGACATGGGTCAGTGGTGGCCTTGGCAGTGCTGGGAATGGTTGCACACAGTGATTTTAAAGGACTTTCCCAACCCAAACAATTCAGCCATTTGGGAATCCTGGGTGAAGGCCAATTTAGCTGGAATTTAGGGTCTAAAGCAGATTTCTGTTGCAAAGAGGAGCTGTTTGCTCTGCCATAGGGCTCAGTGTGTTGGAGCACCACCCAGAGTGTCTGACATTGCCACATTGCTCCTCAGGAGGCTGGTGGCACAGCGAGTGTGAGGAAACCAACCTCAACGGGAAATACGTCACACCAAGGTCCAGGGGAAGGCTGGACAGAGGAAAAGGCTTATACTGGAAGCCTAAGAAAGGAAGATACTACCTGCTCAAGTCAACCAAAATAATGATCCACCCAACAGACCTAAAAAACTTTGACTGAGTGCTCAACCTGCTGCATTTTATCTCAGAACAAACACACTGAACTTTACCACACCAAAGGACTTGTTGCTGTGTTTGCCAACAGATGCATGTCCCAATCCATGCCCTGCATGGAATTTCTCCAAAACATAAAATCTGAGGCATCTGAGATGGTCTTACAAAATGTTTGGTGAGTATTGTCATTCCCTCAAGCCCCAATGTCAATGTGCTGCAACTTTTCGTGGAGCTTTTCCCTCCCCAGGATGAAATTCTAATGCCTAGGAGCCAACCTGTCATGTATTGGTAATATTGTTTGGAGGAATGGGTTTTCAGGCTGTGCATTCCTTTCTGGGTTGTGTAGCAGGGAAAACAAAAAGTGTTTTCTGGGAACAAAGGGCTGGCAAAACCCTACGGAAAACATTTAGGGAAAAAAAGCAATTTTGTTTCTTGAAGTAACTCATTGGATGTTTGGTTCATCTTTTTGTTGCAGAATGTTTCTAGGAGTAAATGAAAGGGGGTAATTCCTTGTTTTAGGGCTCTGGGTATTTCCAGACAATTTTCCAGGAGGAGCTGAGGCCAATCCATGCTCCTTGGAGCTCTGTCCTCACACAGCTGCAGGTGTGAGCACCCCTGGGAGTCAGAGCAGTCCTGCTCCCCTGGATGCCACACTGCAGGGTAACTGCAGAACTCTGGCTGCCCACTGAAAGTGAAGAGCCAGACTTCAAACTGACTGAAACGAGGAAGAGCTCTGCTCTCCTCACCTGAAATGAACCAGAGCCAAACCTTTGTGACCTTTTACTAAGGAATTAAACAAACAAGTGAGCACACAACAAAACACCTTTCACTTAGGGAAAAGCTGCTCCAACGGGGTCAAGGGTGCCAACCCACAAACCCAGCAGGCACAAGCCATGGGACAGTGCTGGTGCAGCTCCTGGGGACACTCAGGTGTGTAATTCCAGCTGCAGAACTCTGAGTGCCAGCCCTGGGCTGGCCTCACGTGCTGCCTGACACAGCCCCAGCCCTGCAGTTCCACTGAGTCATATTGACTCCTTTATCTTACCCAACCCTTGTACAGTGTGCATTTTTTATCTCAGCACTTCCAATCGCACAGGAAATGGTTTTGGTTGTAATTTGTCAGAGTGAAACCCACTGAACAGAATGTGTTAATTGCAGGAACGCTGCCAAAAAATCCTTTGACTTCTCGTGGTTTTATAGCAGAGATGAGATTATGCAGTGTTGCTTGTTTGTACTGGTTTACTATAATGATAAATTACCTGTCCAATAAATAAATAGACAAATAAATAAATGGCTGAAACTTTTCAAAAGGCAGGATATGAAACTTGACTAAACCTTTCTTGTAAGCTTTGATTTATAGAAACCTGGTTTGTATCTAAATTTACAACAAGAAGTAAAGGATTTGGTAAGTTGGTGAAATTACTCAGCTGAGGAAGACAATGCCACTCAGACATGTAATGTCTTCAAAAATACTGTGAAAAAGCTTTAAATTAATAATGGTACCTAATGAAAAGAAATCTGGTCCCAGCCTGAGTTATAAAAACCTTATTGTTTCCCAAGACATTTAGAAAAAATTCCTATTTTTCAGGGCTTCAGAAGATTTTCTTTTCAAGTATTGTAAACAAAGAAATTGCTTTGAAATCAAAATGGAAATACGAACAAAGGGATTATGCATTTTCTCCATTTCTATCCCTCACTTTAAAGAAAAAAAGTCACTGAGAGTGACATAAAGTAATAACACCAGTAGGAGAATGGTGAAAAACCCTACATAAAACTGAAAATATTTCAACCAAATTCCACCACGAATTCTGGGAAATGGAGAAACCTCTCTCGTGTTCTTATTCACAGCCAAGTTTGCTGCAAACCTGTTTGTCCCTGCCCAGCTGAGCCTTTTCTGCTGTGTCAGCCTGAACCCTTCCATGCCTCTGGCACAGCACTTCTGCCCAGGCACCACATTTTGCAACACCCTCGCTGATAAGGGAGGAATTTCTACACTTGCCAGGCTCGGGCCCTGAAAAGTGAAATGTATTTCAAAACTCTGACCTGTATGTGGTGTTTGGGACGTAGACATCCCTGGCAGGGAACTCCAGGATTTCTCTTGTAGGCCTGACTCTGCTGTCTGGGTAAAGCTTGACTTGCAGCAGCTCTGGGGTTAGGCAGTAGTGGGGGTTCTCTGGAGCTGGAGATATGTCTATCTTCAACTGAGCTGCAAGAAGAAAGGGATTTTATTAACTAATAAATAGAATTTATTAATAAATAGAAATTAGTTTTTAAAAAGCATAATCGTGCTTTGTTTCTTCAGGTTAATATCCTCTATATTCATTACCATCCTATACAAGAACTTAATAAATCAACAAACGATAAATTACTGCCAAAGTGGATTTTTTAACAAGTATCAGTGGATCAAACTGATATCTGAGGACACTGGGGGACCAGATAGATGCTTTTTTCATAGGAAAACTGGGGAAACACAGTCCAGATAATGCTCCTGTGAGGCCTAACTATTGTTACAAACAAAACTCCATCAGAAGAAGGGTTGAAAAACCCTGAGATTGGTCAGGCTACAAACAGAGATGAATTGGGTGAACCAATGACAATATTCACGTGCTCGGAAGGTTGAGGTCACTGCCTGAGGTCGTGGCAGACCTGATTCAGATTAATTTGCAGCAAGATAATTTTGCAAAGTTTTCTTAATACCTAACATGGCTGCAAGGCCAGCTGAGTGCTGGGCAGCTGATCCAAGGAAGAGGCAGGATTGCTGTCCCTGGAGAGTTGTAAGAGCAGGTTAAGCAAATATTGTCAGGAATAGCACAGGTCAGGGACCAGCTTCACTGAGGTGTGCCAGGGTTTCTATTCCCCTTTCTCAAACAGAGGTGGAGCCTGTTCCTGTTAGCCAGGAGTGGGAGCCAGGAGAGAGATCTCCTTTGGGACAGAGAGTGGGAAACAGAGGTTCCTGGCTTTTGGGCTTTTGCATCTTCTCCTCACAGACACCAAACTCAGCATGCCAGTGACAAACCTGCCCCATAACACCTTCAGTGCTCCTGCTGCCCAGGCACTGCTGTGGAGGACTCTTTGGGGTGTCTGGGTGAGGAACCAAGCAAATACCTGAGCTCTGGGGCCCAAAGGGGCTGGTGGGGTACCTGTGATGGGTCTGAGCCTGCGCAGCACCGACGAGGGACGCCTCATGTCAGCCAGGAACTTGTACAGGTCCTCATCGCTCAGGCGATCCCCCTCCTGCACGGGGGCAAGATTTGGTTACCCAAACACCCCTCCAGGGCTGCCAGAGACTGAACAAACCCCTCTCATCCCACAGGCTCTTCCCTCTGACATCAAACTGTCCCTTCCCAGAACGAGGTGTTAACATTAACGTGCTAAATTACACTTCATTTCTCCATCCTCTCCCCTTTCTTCATCCCTTATTAATCATCCTGACAGCTGCAGGAACTTTTAATTGAAAGCCTTTTCTCTCCCCATCAATATTATCTTTTTCCAAACTGGAAAGGGCTGCTAAAAGATTTCCCAAAAATACCCATTTTTTAGCAAGTGTAATAGTTTGAAAAGGTATCTGTCATTCAGCAGGTGATGCTCATTCCTTCTCCTCTGCCCTTCCTTTGGGATGAGCCCAGGAAAAGTAGGAAGTGCAAGGAGTCTGTAGTCAGTTTTCCTTGTGCCACATTCTAATGGCTCAGAGTTTTGCTAATTTTAAAAACATTACAGAAAATGTGACTCTGCCACCCCAAAAGTAGAAGATAACTGATTTTAAATGTAAGAAGTCACAACATTGAAAAAAAAAATTAGCTGCTTCAAAGTAAAAATAAACTCAACAAAGTAAATAAATATGCGCTTTTGTAAATCATTACTAACTTAGTGACCAATTTTTCCTTAACTAGGTGTGGCATTAAGCAAATCTTAGAAAATGGTTTCAGCTCATTACTTTTTGCTAAGCTCAACTAAAAAATTTGTTCCCTTCAATCATGTTTTCCATTTCTCAGGAAGATCCCAAACTATGGCTAAGCAGAGCTGCCACTCAGCAAGGCAGCATCAGAAGTAGAATGCTTTGTTTTCCTCAGGGATCCCTGGATGTGTCCAGGGAACTGATGCCAGCCTCAAGTCACTCTGAGGAACCTGTTCTGAGCCTGCTGATGTTTCTATCACCCAGTGAAAGCAAAGGAGCCAAGTGACCATCCTAATAAAGAATGTGCAATGCCCAGACTAGGACAAATACCTGGAATACACTTGGGCACACACTAACCCAAAGGTGTTATCCTTGGTTTTTGTCAACATGCTCCTAAAAGTGTTTCTCCAAATATATTTACCAAAAGGCCAGGCAGTGATTTTTCCAATGCATGTTAGAAAAATATGGAGCAAAATAAACTGATGTTCTTCTGGGAAGACACAATTCTGCAAGATTTAAGCCATTATGCCATAAGGATTCTTGAGCATTCCAGTCAAAAGCAGCCAATAATTTCAGTAAAGTTATCCCAGGAAATTTATTGAAAGAATCCACTGATTGACTGTGGGTCACTGGATTCCCTACTGCCAGAATTAATATATGATGTAATATTATGTAACATATAACTGAAAGAGAGTAGGTTTAGATTAGATATTAGGGAGAAATTCCTCCCTGTGAGGGTGGGCAGGCCCTGGCACAGGGTGCCCAGAGCAGCTGTGGCTGCCCCTGGATCCCTGGCAGTGCCCAAGGCCAGGCTGGACATTGGGGCTTGGAGCAGCCTGGGACAGTGGGAGGTGTCCCTGCCATGGCAGGGGTGGCACTGGATGGGCTTAAAGCTCCCTTCCAACCCAGACCAGTCTGTTATTCCATGATAATTAATATATAATCCAATAAACCCCCTGAATGCTGTTCCAAGATTCCCCGTGATCAGGGAACAGACACCAAACGCATCCCAAATGAATCACTCAGTGATCTCCCAGGATCCAATCCTTCTGTCCAAGGAATACCTCCTCAGTGAGACCTCCTCCTGCCATACCTGTTTGAAGAAGTTAGTCACTGTCAGGGTGGCTGGTCTGAAGCTGCTCAGGTTGCAGGCCTCATCCCCACTCGTGGTCCTCTCCAAGGAACGCCTCCCCACGATGCTGGAATTCCTCCTCTCCGACCACGACCCTTTACGTTCTGCAACAAACAACAGTGAAAAGGGGAAGGAATTAGAAAATAAAGCAGAGAAACTACAGTCCAAGAGCATACTTTTGCTCCAAGCAGGATTTTCTGCACAGGAGGAGAGGGAATGATGCCATGAGGTGACAGAAGAGGTGGTCATGCTCAGGCAACCCCACTCCGGAGGCATCGGGAGGCTGTGGAGCACAGCTGACTCCTGCTCCCCTCACAGCCACCTCACCCCAGTGCCTTCCTGCTGTTATAAAAGTCTTTATCATGCTGAGATTTATGTATTTCCCTCGCTCTGAAAGATGATGAAGTTGGCAGTTTTGGGGATGCTGAAGAGCAGTTTTGGATGAGCTATGTGGCTCGCAAAGATTAATCCACTCCTTTGGAAAATGTTCATCAGTCTGTAACGCTCCCTCAGTCTCACAAGCCTGGTTTTAAATAATATAACAGATGGTTTGCTTGTAAAATCCTTGAAAGATAAATCCATTTGTTATCGTGGACTTTTCTGTTTTAGTTCAACCATGACCCCAGACTATCAGGGCAGGGGGAGGGAAGCGATAAAAGGAGCAACAGCAGCTACAGGATATGAATCAAAACCTCTGGATCTGCCCACGTTCCCTCATGCAGGTGCCAAGTCCTGTACCTCCTGTGCCAACTTCAACTTCTGTGGAATCTCTCTCCAAGCTGCCAGCACTGCTCACAATGTTCATGAGGTGAATGGCTGTCCAGGCAAAAGGCATCCGGTACTTCCCCAGTCTTTGGCAAAACTGTTCTGCCTGGCCTTTCAGTTTTTCCAACTTTTCCTTGTTCTGTGAAGAAAATATTCAGTCCAAGAGGTTAAAAGGAGAGGAACAGGTTCACTTAGCAAAAATCAGTGAGGAATGATGGTGTCTTTTCTAACTCCTGAATTCCAATTGTGTGTTTTGGTAGCACCTTCCAGAGGAGGAACACCAAGTGTTGGGAAAATGCAACTTCTGCTTCCCAAAACAGGCCACCAGAGGACAGTCAGAACAGTCTTTTATGTTCTTAACCCTCCTGAACAGCCTCTCAAACCCCAGTCAGCTCATCTGCCCACTGTCCCTTCAAGAAAATCTGAATTTTCCCCTGTGAATCTGGGACAGCCTTTCCTAATGTGGTTTTATGCAGCAGGTGCTCAAATCATCTGGAGTTGTGTGGGAAACTCAAAACATTCCTCAAATGTAGTATCACACTCATTTTGTTAAAGAAAAAAGGGAATAAAAGAGGATTTTTCCATAACTCTGCATATTAAAGAGCAATTTTTACAGCTTTAGGGAGGCAATATTTTATTAAGAGGTTGATTAAAATTAACAAATCATCCAAGATCCTTTGAGAAAGTCTCATGGAGAGGCTGGGATCACAAGAAGGGCTGGAACCTCTGCTTTGCCCTTCACCCAGCCCTCATTATCACCCTTTGATCTCCACTTGGCTCAACCCAAGTGCACATGAAATTAGGAACCCTTTTTGAGACTCCTTTAGAATCAGGCAGAAGGGATGGGGTTAAGCTGCAGAGGCAGTGGAAAAGTTGAAATTTTTACTGCAAATTCCCATCAAAGGCTGCCTTCCCTTGACCCAGCTGATCCTTTGGGACAGGGAATCACAGATGACTGAGCTTGATGGGAACCACAAATCTCCCTTGACAGCCACAAAAACTGGTGACCTTTAACTACTCTACCCCAATAAGGCATCAAGACACAAAGGTCTTTGGCTCTTTTTTGGCCTTTACAATGGGATTAGATTCTTAATTAAAAATGGATCCTTGTAAAGACAGGACCAGTGTCAACAGTCCAAGGCAAAAGAAAATATGTTCAATTTTTATCAAAAAACCAAAAAAATTCTTACCTTTGCTGCATCAGATTCTTTAAAAATCATATAAGGCTCTGCACACTCCCCAATATCTCCCTGCTGTAATACTTTTTCCAGCTGGGAAGGGAAAATGAACCATTGTAAGGACATGTATTCAGCAAGGACTGATAAACTGAACAAGCACAAAGAAGTAAAATATTCTTTCACAAGAGCAAAAGCCTGGTGAGTCCTTGTGTAAGAAGCATTTCCTGCAGAACTTGCACACTGAAAACGTCTTGAACTCCCCTTTTGACCACAGGATGATTTTTATCCAGAGTCCAGCCAAAAATCCAGACTCACACACCCACCTGAATGAGCAACGTTTGTGCACTCGTTGAGTCAAAGGAGAGAACAGAGAATAACTTTTATCTTTGTGTGCTTTATCCCAGGAGTGACCAATGTTGCATTTTATTTCAGTTATGGATCTCACTCTCTTTACAATTTCAGCAC
Organism: Daphoenositta chrysoptera; assembly: GCA_013397915.1. NCBI lineage: Eukaryota > Metazoa > Chordata > Aves > Passeriformes > Daphoenositta > Daphoenositta chrysoptera. The sequence continues at coordinate 552,327 of VZRO01006619.1, forward strand.
TTAAATACATCTGAAAATCTGGCTGAGGGGTGTGCATCCTTTTTGAAATGAGATTCAGATCAATAGATATTTTTAAATCACTGACTTATCTGTCATTTTAAGGAGTCAGCACATTGTTTTATATGAAAACCAAGGTCAAGCCCCAGAAAACTGATTTATATCATCAAGCAAACCTTTGTGCTCTTTCCACTTTCAATGCACTGACCTGGTTCTGTTACAAAGGAACTTAAGTGAGAATATCTGAAATAAAGCAGCACTGTTTACACTTTTGAGAACAGAATTTCTATTTCATTTTAAATAAAAAACAAAGAGACCACGATAATTTCTTACCTTTATTACTAGAAAGACATCTTGAGAAGGGTAGGTGATAGAAAAGATGGCAGATCTGGCCAGGGTGGAAATAGCAGCAGGGGGGACATGAGGCCGGAGCATTCCCTTCATTTGTTCAGAGTTCAAATCAAAGTAGAAATTCTCTGAAATCTAAGGAAGAAATTGGGTAGTTTCAAGCATTAGTTATATATTTTTTTTGGTAACTTCTTCATGAATGCAGTTTTAAAATACATATAAAAAATTCCTTGTTTCAAACCATGTATAAAAAGGAAAAAAAAAAAAGCCTTTTTGATTAACAAATCAAGGCAGGACAGTGAGAAAGGAAATGAAGGAAACAACACAAACCACCTATAAAATTTCCTCCAGCTGCTCTAAGGTGTGTAGCTCCATCACAGGATTAGGAATTACCATTGTTAGCTGAACTGAAAATACCAAAATATCAAAACAGAAACAGAAAAAAAACACCTCTTGAAAGACACACACTGAGTTTTCTACCTTGAAACACCAAATTTTTGGCTACAAAGCTTCAGAGCCAAAAAGGATGTGAGCAGGTTACCAACACCAGAGGTCACTAAAGAACTTTCTATGTTAGAGCCAAAAAAAAAGGAGTAATGAGATGATAAAATTGGCTTATGAAATGTGATTTAAATATTAAACAAAGTTCACATAATATTCCACATACTCTCATCTACATAACTTAAATCTCAATGCATTAAATTCGAGTTTTAAAGAGATAAATGTCAAAATGCATATTTTTAACATTTTTCTCTCCACTACTGCTAATATCTTGAATAAGGAAAACTAAGAGACTCTTTAAATATTAAATACAGAACATAAATAGGTGAATAAATGTATTTTGCATTCCCTATAACTTAGATCTTGCAAAGACTCCTCAGTTTTGTTTTGATTTTAGCACTTTTAGCATGCGTGACTTTCTTGTGCATTATTGAAGTGTTGCTTGGACCCATGCCATGCTGAATCACCAAAAAGAGATTAAGAAAGTCATAAAAACCTAATCTAAATAAAAGGTTTCAGTTACCTAAGTTCTCTCTGGGGAAGAGACTTCTAAAAGCCAAAATTGGACTCATATATATATTCTGATTTCAGGCACTCACCTATTAGATATTAATTTTAGAAAAGTGGTTATACCTCAACTGCTTTACCAAGCAGAAGAAGAACACACAAGATGGTTCATGAAATGCCTTCATCATTTTTCCAACCTCCATGTCACTGTCCTCTTAAAGCTTTGCCACCACAATTAATTCCTCCATTTTTGTTTTTAAACACAGCTTCCGTGGAAATGTCACACCCAAGTAATTAAAAACCTACCTTCTTCTTTTCTTTAACATCATACAAGGCCAAACTTGCAAAAATGGGCTCAATTTCTATTTCAAATCTTGAAAGAAAGAAACACAAAATCAGTTGACTTGAATTTTGTCAGAAGGAATAACCAACCCTTTCCCCAAATCCTCCCTGGGTGATGGGGACTGAGATGTCAGGGACAGCTGAGCCAACCTAAGGGCTGGCTCCTGCTCCAAAGGGATCTTGTTTCCCAATTTCCACCCCACTCCTGTCCTGCTCCCTCCCACCAGGACCATTCCAGTGCTCCCTGGACCTTCTAAAAGCCATTTGAACCCAGCCAAGCAAAGCAGCCCAACAGCTTCCTCAAAGGGAGAGGAATTCTGAACTGGGATAACTGGGATAACTGGAGCACTCAGCTCCCCTGACTCCCTGGAGGGGCCAATTTCCTGTGCTCTGTGAGTAAATGGCCAACTGCTCCTCTCAGCACTACTGACCAGAGGGCTCCTGCCTTTGGACACTCAGGGACAGCTATTTTGGCAATTTTCAACACTTAACTGTTGTCAGAAAATGCCAACAGCTCAAAAATTCCCTCAGAAAGGTGCCAGCTTTTTGCAGCAACTGTTACCCAGTGTTTATGCAAATTCCAACACTCCCAACAAGAACACTGACCCCCCCAAACAGAGCTGAACTTATTGTTAACACCTAGGGAGTTAAAGGAATTTAAAAACATTCAAAACCTGTCCCTGCACCAAAGCAAGCAGGGGTTCAAGTGCCATTCTCGTTTCTGCACAGCCTCCCCACAGAATTCGTGCCCATCCACACCCAGCCCTTGCACAGAGCTCTCAGCTTCCCAGCCTGGAACTCCTCCTTCCAGCAGGGAGAACACCACCAAACAGGTGTTTTCTCTAGTTTTGCAACAAAGCTGAGATTAACCTGGAGATGACCCTGCTTAGGTCATCTGAGCCTTCTCCCTGGGGAAAATGTCCTTGTTTTGTGCCACTGGGATGGCACAATCTTGGATTACAACCCTGAGCACGGGCTCAGAGATTCCCAGGTACACAAGCAAACATGTAGCTGGGCAGATTTGCTACAAATTTGCAGTCAGCAAGAGATGCTTAAAGAGCAGAAAACATTAATTTCCAGCATCTAACTTATTTATGCTAAAGACACCCTCCTTGGGAGAGAAAGCTGCACTGCTACTGCATATTATGTTGTTCCAGTTCATAAAAGGCTGCAAAATCAGTTCATCTCTATGGCTATATTAGGTCCTGGAGTACTCTACGAGCAGGAGATATGTCCCACACATATATCTCAGTTATGAGCAGCAACTGGAGCTCTCTAATAAGAAGGGTTGACCTAACTGAGGACACAGAAGATGAATACAGCAGTGTGGAAAATCAGTTTTGTACTTTATTTCTCCAAGGGAATAACAGTAAAATTTTACCTTGTGTTATTAGAGAAGAGTTATAGGCAATGAACCAGCTGCAGGTAACCCTATATTCAGGAGCTCCACTTCATTAAACTTGTTTAACAGGTTTCTATTCCTCCAGTTAATGCTTACTAAGTATATAAAGTCTTCACTCTTAAAGGGACACAGTCAAGGTTGTTGAGCCTAAACTTTGGCAAATCTTTGGTTGTCTTTACGTTTTTAAGGCTCAAGCATTTTTAATCTTGAATTTAATCTTAGATTTCCTCATCAGGAAGGGGAACACCAGTGACTGGCCAACTCCAGAGCCCTGGAGGAGCGTGGAGAAGCCTCATGTCACGTGCCAGTGACATGGAACAGGTAGAGCTGGAAAGCAGCAGGGAGAAAAGCCAAGGGAGGTGGATATCTCCTGTTACATCAGTCTGCAGGAAGTCTCAAAGATACAACTGTGTAACTCAACCTTTATAAAATTAACCTGGAAGCCTGTGGCCAAACAGTGCAATGACCTTTCCAGGGTAATAAACAAGGCAGTGGAGTTATTCCAGATGCACATGGATACAGAAGCAAATTGAAATTCTGAATTTCTGCAGTGCAGCTGTCTGTTGGAGTGGTACTTACTTCAAGGACAAACACTTCACCAGGAGTCTTTGGCCAAAGTGTTCTTTGGGTACTTCAGGGACACTGAGTCTCTCTATGGGCTCCTCCTGGAATCAGAGACACAACCCCTGTACAAACCACCAGCAAACACGTCTCACTTCTTCTAAGACACAGCACCAATTTAATCCGAGGTTTCCCAGCATGCTGCATTCATCAGCAGCTATAAATATGCTAAATTAAATCCCTTTAATGTTTCTACATTACTGGGGATTACATAACCATAAGGAAAACCCAATCTTCAGAAAGGAGTATCTATGGGCAAGACAATATACTGAAAAACACAAAACAGCTCCAGCTCTCATGGATGTTAAACACAGGTGATCTCAAACCCTTTAAACCCGTGGCAGACTGACAGCTTTCACATTCCCTATACCCTTCACTTTTTCAGTCTCACCCACACACATATTAAAATACCTCATCTGGTGCTGGGTGTAGTGCAAAAAGCTCCTTATGCCTACTGGACTTCCTCTGGTCCTCGTTGTGGTGGTCAATCTCCTCGTTTGGGGTTCTGTCCAGCAGGTTTGGGAGCAGGGCATCGGGCAGGGAGTTCTTCAGATCGAAGATGCTGCAGGCCCAGCTGCCCCGGGGAGTGTCGTCGATCGACATTGAGCGTCGCTTAAGGTCATCCTGAGAGCCAACAAATTAAAAGCAACTTATAATGGGAAAAGGACTGCACTTTTAAAGCAGGACTATAAATTAGGTTTTATGTAGCGAGGTTTTAAAGGCACATTACTTGTTCATCCTGGTAGCTGTTGCCATCGGGGGCTTCGTCAGACTCGAAGATCTGTTTGGGGAGCCCTTTTTGCCTCTCCTTCTGTTTGTCCAAGGTATTGGGATTGAACCCAGTTCCCAGCTTGTGGTATCTGCAAACAGAGTATTTCAAATGGGTTCTTAGCAGCCCTTTTGACCCCGACCCCAGAAGCAGCACCCCGGAACAAACCCAGCATTATCAGCGTGGGCCCTCCCGAGGCAGGAGCTGCTCTCTGCAAACACAATTTCCAGTCAGCTCCACTGGAGCTGGGGCATAATCCAGCAGCCACTATTCCAGCATTACAATGTGACTCTGTTCATCTATAAAGCCACTCTGGGTGATGTCAAAAGGAGGATTATCAAGGGCCAATTAAAGTCATTCTAAAATGAGCCATTGTGATGCCAAGCTAAAAACAGGCCGGGAACACGAGGGCTGAAGGCCAGTGGTTCTGCTGGAGCAGGAACTGACTTGGAGCAGAGAAAATGATTAACTGGAAAACCAAAACACCAACTCAGGAAAATCCTGAGCACCTCTGGAGAACAACTTTCCAACTCTGACTAAAACAATGTCTTCCCATAGCATCTTTGTAAGGAAAGTGGGTCCTTCAGAGCTTTCCAGGGTGTAAGAGCTCTTGCAAGAGAACAGCCTGCCTGCTGTGCTGACAGGAGCAGATCTCTTTGACTAACAAATTTTTGGGTGCCAAATGGCACCATGTCTGTATTTACACACACATGTGGACAGAGCCATGGTCTCCTTACAATACTCACTCTAAGTCAGTTCCTGGGATCACATCTAGAATTAATTGTTCTTACCATGCCCTGGTACTAAAGTTACCCCACAGGGATGGGAAAACCATGGATATGCTAGCAGTGAATAAAGGAGGAGAAAAGAAAAAGGAGGAATGCATTTTCCTTGCTAGGCTGTAATTCCTGAGAGCTGAACAATAGGATCTGTAAAATCCTCACTTGGATGTCTGCATTTCCATCACAGCTCCACCAACAAGTGTAAATCCATTTTAATTCACACCTGACTTCCTCAGTCTGGCACACAGAAATTATGCCATAAGCTTGAAATCAGAACATGCTACTGGGTTTTTTTCAGGCCAGTGAACTTACTCACCTTTTCCAATATCATTAAAGGAATTACTAAATGGGTGGATTTCCCTGCCCCAAAAACATTTTGGTTACAAGGAACTGCAGACAGAGATGGACATGAAGATTATTTCCCCCAGAAAGAAAAGGATGGAATGTCACAAGTCATGTTCTTCTAATCCAGAAGAGCTGGGGTTTGTGCCCCTGGAGCTAGCCAAAGCACTTGGAACTATCCAATGGGATGGATTAAGAGGAAATTGTTGGCATCCTTACTTGAAAAACAATTCAGTCCTTCCCAGCTGAGCTTTTGGGTTCTTTCCCTGCTGCAACAGCAACCCTTCTATTTCTGCCCAGCCCACTGCCATGATTTTATCCAAGCAGAAAGTGCTATGACTCTCAGAGGACAAAACTCCACCAAATAAACCTCATCAGAGCAGGAATCCCAGCCAGGAATTCCAGGTACCAATGAAAGTCACTGAGAAGCCAAGAGTGGGTGGCTGGGGGGGTCACACTGTCCAGGTCTGTGGTGTATCCAAAACTCTGCTGCAAAGGCTGGGAGTTAATAAAGCATCTCCCTCCCTCTTGGGTTCCTTTCTGGGTGTTTGTTTGGTTTTTTTTTTTTTATTGGTATGAGATTACAAAACACTTTTTTATTAGGTCACGTCAGCAGTGCCAAGCATATCCTGAGCATCCCCTGCAGTGGCTCTCAGGACAACATTAAACCAGTGAATTGTAGCAACTGCCACAAGGGCAGAGCTGGAGCTGCAGTCGAGTCGTTTGTAGGTGATACACATCACATGGATCACTTACTCCTTGACAGCAGCTCTTGAAGTCATCACACTTCCAATCATCCGAGAGAGCCTGTGCTCCAACTAAGCCTCTCAGAAACCTTCCTGCTAATTTGCATGGAATAATCAATGCATGCCCATCCTCTGAACTGTTAACTCATTAGGTAAATGTTGTGATGGTTCAAATATTAACAATTATTTGTTTGAATGACGTACTTTCCCCAAGTCTCTTTAGGAGCCAATGGAAGCTGCAGAGGGCACCTTGTCTATCAGATGGTTGTGACTGCACATAAATCTTACATCATTGCAAAATTTATGCAACTTCCCTCTAAAAAGAACTAAAAACAGATGGAACAAAGAAAGAAACAAATGCTGAAAGTAATTTTACTTGTCCACATTCCCTAATTGCTCTACCATGGTAAAGGAGCAACTGTGGACTGAAATGGCCTAGATTTTCCAAACTGCCCCAAGGGGCTTTGACATCCAAGATCCAACTTTCCAAACACAAACCATCAGTTCAGCTGAACAGGCAACTAAAAGCCAGAGCACGTGGAATCAGCAGCCAGGACAGTATTTTTGAGCCTCCTTATAGCACTTGGCCAAACTGTAAACATGAACTGGAGGTGACAAACACCACGGGGAACTCACTTTCTGTTCACGATCGCCCAGTCCTCCGTGTAACTCCTGACACAGTCCCTCACGTGAGGGTCCATCTCGCTGTGAAAAGAATAAAAAAACAAGAATCACAGAGATCACGATGATTTCTTAAACACGGATTTAATTCCCTGGAGCACCACCACGTCACCTCCTGTCCTACCTCTCCTCGGGCACGGCCGACACGAGCGTGCGGCACTCCCGGGGGGTGTAAACCACCTCGATGTCATCGGGGGGAAACTCCAGCAGGTCCCGCAGGGGCCCCGACTCCACGGCCAGGGGGTGGGTGATGAGATAGTCCTCCAGGTCCACGGGGTCCACAGCTTCTGTGAGAGGCACCTGGCAACACACAAACCACCACAGGGTCTTACACCGAGGTGAGAGAATAAAGAAAAATCACACGCGCATCTTCTGCTCTCTCTTTGAAACCAGTTCTTCTGCCTCGTTGAGGAATTTGATGGAACATCAGGTGATTAACCCCAGTGGTGTTAACCTCAGCTAACACACATCACAGAGCTGGTTTTCATGTCTTATCTTTTATCTGATATTCCTCTGTGTATTTCTCTGGTGCGTACCATCAGCACCTAAAAAATACAACTAGAGCCAGAAAATGTTACATCTATTTTGAAGACATTCAACAAAAGAAAACTTAGTACTTTTATTTCCCATGTATCTGACCCTGGATTTGTTTTTACCAGGCTCTGATCACAAAGGGAGCCTTGACCCTGATCCAAGCTGCAGGAACCCTTCCTCCCTCAGGCACAGGAACCTCCTCCCAGCCGGGAACCCAGAGCAGGGCCTGATTTACCAGGAACTCAGGCAGCCACACAACTCTGAACACCAACATTATTTTGAATTAAACCACCTCTCTGGGGAACACAAAACACAATGTTCACCTACCACAGGTACAAGTTTAACCACCTCTTCTCCCTGATATTAGAGCCTTTAGTGCCACGATGACTCTGCCCGTGCCAGGAAGGGACACTGCCCTCAATAAAATGGATGCTTAAAAATCATCTTTACTGGGCACAAAGCCTTTACCTGAAGCACAAGGAATGACTGAACACGTGCAGGAAAACAGCAGATTTCACTGGCAATGCTGATCTCACCATCCCGAGCTTTTTTTAGATACATGAAAAGAAAATTTGCATAAACTGGATACATACTCACATTGCATAACTTGTATTTTTACATATTACATTATATAAATACATATAAATATTCTGATATGAGATCATTATGCTATGAGGCTATACATAAACATAGACATTAGGAAAATCAAACACTAAAAACAAGTTTTGAGGAAGTTGTCTCTACAGCAACTGACAGATTTCCTAGAATTCCCTGGCACATGCCAGCAAGGCTGAGTGTTTTAACAAGAGTCCCAAGAACACATCCAAATTCAGCAGTTTTCTCTACTAACTTCCCCTTTCCTGTCATCCAGATGATTTCTGGGACAGTGAACTATCCTGTAGCTTGTGCTGGAAATTACTTTTAAAAGAACACTTAGTACTTCAGTTTTAAATGTGCTTCTCGAAAACATTGCTACACAAATCCCAAATTCCAGTTTTAAAACTACTGCCAACGAGTTCTGAAATGAATCAACTTTTTATTCAAGAAAAAGATTTGGCTAACACAGAGGGTACTGAAAGAATCTCCCCACCACAACCAACCTCAAGAAATACTGTAATTTTCTTAGAAGGCAAATCTTTCAGCAGGAAACCAGCATGACTACAAGGAAGTCAGGGGAGTTAGACCAGATGACTTTTGGCCAGATAAGAATCTGGTTCACCAAAAAATATGTGATGTCTAGAAACTTAATATTTGCTTCTGCCATTTATGTAAAATATATAAATTAATTTCTGTGTAAAGAAATATCAAAAGAATCATAGAAGGGTTGAAAGGGACTTTAAAGACCTGCTAGTTCCAAACCTCTGCCATGGGCAGGGACACCTTTCACAAGAAGATGATGATGATCTCTTTAACTCTGACCCCATAACCTTTTCACCCCTTCTAATCCTGAGCTCTTGACACGGACTCAAAGTACAATGATTCTGGAGAACTTTTGAAAATATAAACCAAATACTTATCACTGTTTTCATTGCTGCAATGCTCACGATGAGCAGAACTTGTCACTGCTCCTTCCCACATCACAGCTGACATGTCACCACCTCACCCTGCTCCTTACAGACAGACAGACCAGCTCCATTTGGCACGAGATCCCTGACAAATGTACAGCACTGAGGGGTGACAGCTTTTCCTTCAGGAATTGTTACAAATGCCTGTTTGTTCCCAACTGCTGCAAACTTCCACTGCTGCTCTGCCTCACATCGCCCCTTCACTGACAAACCTCAAAACCAAAGAGGAGGAACCACCCAGGAATGGAGACTCATTGCAAAGGAAGGTAAAAGTAACAAAATCATTGGGGAAAAGCTCCAGAAGCAGTGGGTGTCCAGAGGTGCTGGGAAAAGCATCCTCTCCCATGCTCCCACGGCCAGTGCAGAGCTCCATCCATACAGTGATGCTGTTCCATGCTGGACACTGGCAGCACCTCCCAGAGGGGTAAGGAAGCCTCAGAGGGTGATTTAAAGCTGCTTAGCTGAGCCTATTTTTAAGCCCTAACATTTTAAGGCTTACTTTTATTCCTCCTTCTGACCTCCCTTCCACACTGGCAGCTCCAAAGCTGAGGGATCTTCCAAAAGTGAGCTGCCCGTGCAAGTGTTGTGTTTTAATCTGCACAAACTCATTTACCTGTGATTTTCCAACACTTAGGAACCTTTCCCTCATCCCTTCCAATCTTTCCACTCCACTCATCCTGATAAACAGAATTACAAAAAGATGAGGAAAAACCTCGGTGTTAACGCAGAGCTGAGGGGGACATGCAGGAGCGAGGGCGTGAGACTGTCACAGCCCAAAACACACCATGTCTCCTCACCCCTGGCATTTCACATCTCAAATTCCCCTTGTCCAACAGGAGCATTGCAATGTGTTGGACAAGGGATGAATGAACTGGCTATGCCAGTTAAAAATCACCCAATCCAGAAAGGCAGGCAGTGCTTAGGGGCTCTCCGTGAGCTCCGGGCCTTTCCAAGCCCTTCACACATCTCAGGATTAGGCCCAAGGTTGCACTTCACAATTTTCCAGTTTGTCTCTTCGGGTAACTATTGTACCATGAAGATGTAAACAAACATAAAAGTCAAACCCAGAGGCCTGTGTTAGACTCACCATCTGTGCAGCCAGAAATACTGTCTAGCACCTGAGTAAACAGGCCAAACATAAATTCATGGGTATGGAGAGGAACTACTTGGTGTCAGACTATTGGCAGATAAAAGGCAAGAACATTATTTTAGGCTTCAGATATTTGTGGGGGAAGAAGTGATGAAAGAGGAGGAGGAGGAAAGAAGGATGAATAAATGCACCAAAAGGAAAATTAACCTAAAAGACGTCCCCATGTGTGAACAGAACCATGAGAGCTCCTCTCACGGCTCTCACTGTCGATGGTTTAACCTTTCCCCTGTCCTGCTTCATGCTTCAGCATCACTCCAAAGGCGTGGATGGGGACAAGGACACACAAAACACCAAGGGCTATTCCTGTGTCACTTGACCAAAGCATAAGTCACCTGAAATTACCACACAAACCCATCAGATGAAACGTGCACACTGAAGGAGTCGGACAAGCTCGGATAAAGACCGGGTTACCCAACCTCATCATCCCAATCTCATCATCCCAGCCTCACTGCTGCTGGAGGAGCAGAACCTGCTCTGTCATCTCACCTCCAGCCCAGCTGACCTCCTGTGGCACCAGGAAAAACAAGGAGGCACCAACAGCTGATTGCCCTGGCCTGCAGGACGGAGACACTTTGGTACAGCTGATCTAAACTATCAAAGAATTGCCAGTCCCGGCAGCTGCACATGGAAAGGTTTGAAATGTGCTGCAGCAGGAAGGGGGAACAGCTGAGCAGGATAAAGCTGTGCTCTCCCACAGCCCTGCTGGCTGGCAGGCTGCAAACATAGCCATCTTCAGTGTATCTTCACCCTGCTCCCAGGAACAGCCTTCTCCTTTCCTCCTGACAGCTCCGGGGAAGCAACAGTAGGTGTCTCCTCCACAGAACACAGCCAGTTCTTCCTCACTGGACTTCCAAAGGCAGAAGGACAATTCCAGTCAAGTATTTGCAAATGTGCAGTCCACCTACCAAGTGGCTAATCACAAAATCCCAGAGTGGTTTGTGCTGGAAGGGACCTTAAAGCTCATCCTGTTTCAACCCTGACACCTCCCACTGTCCCAGGCTGCTCCAAGCCCCAATGTCCAGCCTGGCCTTGGGCACTGCCAGGGATCCAGGGGCAGCCACAGCTGCTCTGGAAACCCTGTGCCAGGGCCTCCCCACCCTCACAGGGAGGAATTTATTCTTAATATCTAATGAGAATTTCTCCTCTTTTAGTTTTAAACCATTCTCCCTATCACAGTCTGCCTGTGTAAAAAGTCACCCTCCTTGTTTTTTATTAAGTCCCCTTTAAATACTAAAAGGCCTCAATGAGGGTTCCCCCAATAAACCTAATGGGGAATTCTGGAGTGCTACTGCAAGAAATCCTTGCCAGGGTGTCCATTTTTGTTGGGTTTATTAAGACCCTCCAGAAACCAAACTCTGCAAGAGCCCTGAGCATCTTCCCCACCAGGACTACAGAATTATGTAAATTAATGGCAAATACATGCTAAAAATATGCAAAGGAAACCTGCTCCCAGAATTGCTGCTCTTTTAAAAAATACTCTTTGATTTTGTGCAGGCTGTAATTACAGATGAAATTTTGGACAACCTTTCAGACAATTCCTTAGCACGGTTTTCACTTGGTGTTTATCCCAGGACCTGGCACTGACACCTCACTCATGGCAACCACTGTTCAGATGCCATTAAAATCTACAGGAGGATTATGTGGGGAGAAAGGGCAGCTCAGGATGAGTAAGAGGGGCATAACCTGCTCCCTGCCAATATAAACACCGTGTTTATCACAGTACTGATAAACTGAAAGTACAGAAGAAATCAAACAGGACTCCCTCTTTCTCAGACTTACAATTACCCAAATCAAACCCATCACCTGGAAATAACAATTCTGCATGTCCTTAACCTGACCACAGACATGTTCCATCAGTTAACTCAGACAGCAGCCTGCTTGATTTGGCTTCTCTATCCCATTGAACAGGCAGTTTCCAGAGGTGCACCTGTGTTGCTGCAGTTCTGGTTCTCAGTACTTGCAAGACAAAGCCCTATTTCAAAGGTTTACAGCTCTCCTGCAATGGGGACACTCAAGCTTTCTTCTTTAAGGTTGTGTTATTCTTCACTGTTACATCCCCTTAAAAGCTGGAAAATAAAACTGCGTTTCCTATCGACTTTGCCCTTCTCCAGACAGCAAACATTGTATTTTTGTGGAGTTTTAGTGCACATGTCTCTCTCCTATTTATTCCCTTCTTTTGAGCACCTACCTGGCTCATCATCATCACTTCCAAAAGCACCTGCACAAATCTGCAGGAGCCTCAGTGAGGGGACGTGGCATCACTCCATGGAGGGTGACACAAACCTGCATTCACTTTAGCCAAGCATCCCAAGGACCTGGGAACAAAGGGATAACGTGCAGGGAAAGCTACACCCAGGGCACCACGCTGCAGAGCTCACATAAGGAAACAAAAAATACAATGCAGGGGTCAGGTTTGTACAAGAGCTGCTCTGTTGTGGCATTCCTGGGAAGAGCCTGGACAGCCTCCCCCTCGTTCCCTGCCTCCCTGAGCCAGTGACACCTGTGCAGGTACCCGAGGACTCAAGATCTGCTCTCCTGGGCCCTGCACAGCAGCTCAGCACAGGAGCTCAGCAACAACTAGGGCAGAAAAAGGGACAATTATTAGCTCCATCTCACAGGGACTGAGTGAAGCACAGTGCCCTGACATCCACAGGCATTCCCAGTTTTGCCTGGAGGACTTTAGCCCATCCCTTCCCTAAGCAAACAGCTGGGCACAGGGGTATTTGCCCAGCTCAAATGTGTTGTCCTGAGCAGGACACGCTGCAAGCAACACCCTCAAATCCCTGCTATGATTCTGCAGACTTTTCCAGCTTGTGTATGACAGCACAGCCTCCAAGGCCAGGCTTCCTTCACACTTCCTTCTCCCTCCCTCACCTCTGCCCTCCCAAGATGCCCAGTCTCACAGGAAGCCCCAACAGCACTGGGAGGTTATGATGTGACAGCTCAGCAGGATGCATCTGGCACAACAAGGATTTGAACCCAACTGTGGCCCAATCCAAGCCCAATTTCCCTTTTATCTCAAATGAGATGCAGAATTCCCAAGGGCAGAGACCCAGCCCCTGTGAGGATCACAGCACAATTGAGGGCTCTGTCAAAATGACAATGGCAAAGTGTGGAAGGTTGTACCTCCTGCCACTCCTGTGTGGGAGTAAAACTCCCTGCGAGGACCCGATAAGGGACCTTGAAAAATTAACCTTGCAGAGAGCTCCTCATCACAGGGAGGATCCTGACTGCTATTTCTACTTGGCAGCTTAAAGCACTTCTTCAAAATCAGGGTGATATTTCTTGCCAATTTTGAAATCAGGACAAAGTTCCATCTTAACTTCAATACCTCCTTAAATATTAAGCAATTTATAACGTGCTAAAACTGCAACAGATTGTGCCAAAGCTCCAAATTCTAAATTAATACCAACTTCCCACCCACTGCCTTCCCTGGGCAAAATCTTGGAAGGACAGAAGCAGCAGATTAACATTTCAAAGCTGAGCCCCAGCCTTCTCTCAGCTATCTCTGGGTCTCCAGGGCAAACAGTGCTTCCCTTGCTGAGCACTCAGGAATGCAGATGGCCTCTTCTTGCTGTGGCAAAACCCTGTCACCCTTAAGGGATACTGGTATCTCAGGGAACAGGAGTCAAATCTGATGTACTGCAAGGACTCAGAATAAATCTGAGAATGAAGGCAATGTAATATGCTAAAAAAAATTACAATTTGCAGGCAGGTTAAAGAAGGTAACAGTTTAAAGAAATAAGCTTGCTAAACAGAGGCATTGGATTTATTTTTAGGTGTGAACTACAGGCAAGTCACTCTAAGAGGTTTTGAAACACGAGCAGTGTAATATTAACCACTGACAACACTCACGTAATGAAAAAACATGTTTTACTTGCAAAAATGACATTTTCTTTCAACTAAGCACTCCAAAAATAATCCAAATGGATCCAAATTCAAAGACTCACATATTTGTCTACTGCCATCCCTGCATTTCAGAAAACCCATACTCCTGATTTCCTTAGCCTGATGACTGGTGAGCCCAGAGAACTCCTGCCTTTCATTTTTTTGGCTGCATTTATAATACATGGAAATATTCAAATGAACCAAGGAGATTCCTAGGCAATCTCTGCTTTCCATCAACCACAGACAGCTCCCAGCCCTCACCAAGGATGACACCTCCCCAGCCATGAGTGCAGTCATTACCTCCCCACTGCCTCTGGAATGCAGCTCCCTATCTCCTGCCTTGCTCTGGCTCCTATTCCTTCTTTTGCATGATGTTCTCTGAGATGTCATTACTAAAGAGAGCAGCTGATGAAAGTCCTTCATTTCAAATTGCAAACGTGCCCCAAAAATTGCTGTAAGCTGTGTCTGAAGCCTCCATTTTCAGGATCTGAGAATAATCAGTATTAAGCCCTGGATTCTGAGAGATCTGCAGTGTGTGTCAAATTCCACCACAATGCTTGAGTTAGAAAAAGCCTCTAATGAAAGGAAATGGATTCACCACCCCTGGAAGTGTCCAAGGCCAGGCTGGACAGGGCCTGGAGCAACATGGGACAGTGGAAGGTGTCCCTGCCCACGGCAGAGGGTGGAATAAGATGGGCTTCAAGGTCCTTCCAACCCAAACCAGTGTGGGATTCTGTGAAATAATTACAAATATACCTACCTAAAGCAGGATCCTACATGGAACAAGTAACAGCCAGTCCCAAAACCAGTGAGATGCTTTATGTACAAATACTGCCAGGTTATTTGCTATGATAACTGGTTGCTAATGTAGGAAGCCATTTGGGTATAGAAATATTAATATTAATCAGAGATTAATTAGTTATCTGGGAATACTAAAGCAATTTCTTACCAAACCTAGAAAGACACGAGTTATGCCTCCAAGGACGGGTAAGAAGACAAGATCTTTGATGACTAAGAATTGTGTAATTTCACCAAGAGTATTTGGAGAACACAAAGACTTTCATATAGAAAATGCAAGTGCTGAGACTCATCTCAAAGAGCTTCTCTCTGATAAATTGTGACAAAACTGAAAGCAGATACTGAGACAACAACAGAGAAATGAAAAAGCCAAACAGTTTGACCAGAGACTGCAGAAAAATCAGAGACTTCCCAATTTTGGCAGAAATGTCACATCAGCTCAGTGGAAACCGACCCCTGCAGCCCCTCGGGGCTCCCACAGGCAGACCCTGGTGGCTCTGAGCCCTGCCAGCCACAGACACGCTCCCCTGAGTGGGAAACACCTGGCACAGCCACCTCTCAACTCCCAGGGGACAATTTATGCCCTGCATGGATGGATTAACCAGGAGACACTCCAGGAGCCAGCTCAGAGCTGCCCGGGCTGTTCGGTGGCCCTGGACACTCCCAGGGATGGGGCAGCCTCAGGGCAGCCTGTGCCAGGGCCTCACCACCCTCCGAGGGAAGGAATTCTCCCAACATCTGCCCTCTGGCACTGGGAAGCCATTCCCTGTGCCCTGTCCCTCCATCCCTTGTCCCCAGCCCCTCTCCAGCTCTCCTGGAGCCCCTTTAGGCCCTGCCAGGGGCTCTGAGCTCTCCCTGGAGCCTTCTCCTCTCCAGGTGAGCACCCCCAGCTCTCCCAGCCTGTTTATTAACAATTCCTTGGTATAATATCAGCTAATTAAGAGTATTTATCTCTGCTAACATGTGAACTGTTTAAGTTATTGCAGAGACTCAGCAACTTCCAGTGGACACCAGACTCAGCTGCACAGATAAAACACTCCTGACCTTTGCAACAGGGCTCACTGCTGACTTTAGCAACAGAATGGGAGCAGTTTTAATGTCCCACAGAAAGTGCCTGCACCAGAGCAGAGCTAACTGTGAGCAGTCCCCAAGGGGAGGAGGCAGGGAAGAGGATGTGGATGCCTCTCCCATCCTCCCCTGTCTGATGAGGAGAGACCACTGAGCCAGGCAGGGCAAAACCTCCAGGAAATACATAAAATGGGAGTCACTACTCAGCCTTCATCAGCCCTGAGACAGCAGAAAGACTTGGCTCATTTTCCTTTTCAATTTTTGGTGATAAAATTACTTGGCTCTGAGCACTCCAGAACGCCCTTTTCTGTGCCACATAGGGCACTGTCATGTTTTCCCTTGCTGTGCTTCCCATTCATTTGCACAAATCACCTTTTCTTCTTCTCTTAAATTATGTTAAAATAAACAATGGAAATATACAAAGGAACCTATATTCTCTCATTGAATAATTAGATGCTATCTTTGAATACATGGTCAAAGTCTGACATCCAATAAATCCAAGACAAAGCCTCAATTAACTCAGATAATGCCCATAAAGCCAGCAGTGCTTTACAAAGATATGTAAATGTCAGCACCTTCATTTTACAGGGAGAAAATGGAGTGCTGAGAGCAGACATGGTCAGATCACATCACATCCAAGAATCCAGACCCCTTTATTCCCAGACTAATTAGTATCTCTTATAACAGTGTTCCTTTAAATACTAACAATCATCTCTGCTGTAACATACATCAACAGACAGGAAATAGTACCCCAGTCCCTTGGAAAAATATGTGCTTTTTCTATAAAACAACGGAATGTACATTTACTCTGCTTATATGCAAGTTTTGTAAAAAGCTGCTCTTCTAATTAAATTACAGAATCATTAAGGTTGGAAAAGTCCTCCAAGATCAAGTCCAAACTTGGACTGAACACCATCTTGTCAACCAGAGCAGAGCACTGACTGCCATGTCCAACTATTAAATATACCTCCAAAGATGTAAAGAAATAGAAAAAAAGACACCTGTAAAGATTTTTAAAAATTAAGAGAACTTTTTCCTGGGAAAAAAAAAACCTGAACAAGTTGGACATTGGACAACAACCAAAAACATTTCAACAATTATCCTTGGCAGTCAAAAGTGAAAAAAAGTCCAAGATTTTGTAAGTCTTTATCTACCTTTAGTAGACAGAGTTAACTGAGCACAAGGAGCTGTTCCACAGAAAAAACAAACTCGGGAAGAAAAGAAAGTGGTTAGTCACAAGGGATTATAATGGCCCATAGTAAACAGTCCAGTTCATCAAACAAACAGAGCAAATTCCCCATCCTGCAGGATGCTGGGGAATTCTCCCAGAGGAAGTGCAGGCTCTCTGCTCTCACCCAGTGGGGCTGCTGGTGAGAAGAACCAGCTCCCAGCAGGGAATCCTGAACCTCTGGAGGCACCCGGGATGAGCAGAGCACACAGCTTCCAACCAGAGCACAGCGAGCAAGGTGCAAATGCACACTCCATTCACCAGTGGGCTTGGAGAGACTTGCAAAAATCCCTTCAGAGAAATAAACCCTCCTTCATGGAACTCTGAGAGCTCACAGCTCCTATTTCTCAATAACAAACTGTCAGTGCCTTCTGCCGTGGGTTGCAAAAATAAAAGCTCAGAGCTGCAGGGATTGCATCCTGCCAGGAGTCCCAGCCTGGCACATTGGGTTACACAGGAAAAGCCTCTGAGGGCCTTGGACCTGCGTCTGGGGTTTGAGGAATGTGCAATTAAAATCAGCTGCTCCTAAAGTGGCAGAAGGGTGGAGGCTGACAATAATAAACTCATTTGAAAGCAGTGTCTTCTCCCCAGCTCTACCAGATACCAAATTAGAAACAGTTCTGGCAGCATTTTGTCTGCTGCTTGTGAGGCAAAAGGGAAGAGACTTGCTAAAATTCAGCTGACAGATTTTTCATTTATCCAGGTTCAACCACGGGCAAATCTGTGGAGTGGGGAACATCCCTGCACTGGCTTCAGCTGACAAGAAACAAAAGGCCCAAGCAGGCACAGTGCTGAGGGCTCTTCATTCACAAAAACCTCAATTTTTCCATAAAAATATCTCCATTGGACTGATAAGACTCTCAGACAAACCATCATAAGCAGCTGCTGCTGGCAACTGTCAGAGAATCAGTGCTGACCTTGTCTGGACCAGAATTATCTCACCACAGTGAGCAGGATGGGCATGAGAGACCACATCTGCACAATCACTGGAGTCACAGAATCATGGAATATCCTGAGCTGGAAGGGATCCACAAGGATCATCCAGTCCAGCTCCTGGCCCTGCACAGGCCAACCCCAACAATCTCACCCTGTGCCTGAGAGCATTGGCCAAATATTTCTTGAACTCTGGCAGGCTGGAGCCCCCCAGTCCCAAGCTGCTGCCATGTGGAGATACTGAAACTCAATCACACACCATTTTAGCAGGAATTTCCTATTCACTCCCACACTACATGCCCTACTTTAGGCTTTTAAACCAGTGTGGCTACACAGAACTGAACTTTTCCAGAGCAAACACAGCTTCACACAGCAATGCTTTCCCTCTGCATAATGCTGATTATCAAACCAGGCCAGGCAGGCACAGCAGATCCTGATGGATGCCTTGGGGAGAGAAATTAACCCAAAATTCAGACAAGCGAACCTCTGTCGTATTCTGCAGCCTCAGGATACAGACTCATGACTTAACTAAATAGACTTTTCCTACAGACTATCTCCTACAAACCATCACCCCTTGTTAATCAGGCTTCTGCAGAGCATCTCTGCTCAGCACCGAATTTAATGTGACAAACTGGGAGCTTATCGCAGCAGCCATCACACAATGCAGTTTGATAGGAAAAGCTCAGAGCCTGCTTCCAGCCAGCATGACCTTTTCCAGCTTTTTCACAGATTCTTGCATATATTTACTAGCAAATAGCACGGCAAGAGGCTAATGAGAGCTACTGACAATACCATGACCAACAAGTCCAATCCTGTATCAAAAATTACATGTGAAGATCAACAGGACTGAAGCTTTGAGCATGAACATTTGGATGGTGGCAGAATGGAAAAACCTTAGAAATAGGAGGAAAAAGTGGAAGAGACAATTCAGAGTGAAAGGAGGTGATACAAGGAAAAACTGATCAAAAACATGGCTGGGTGAGGAGCAGCCTGGAGAGGTTCACAGAAGACATCTCGTGGATGTCTTCTGTGGGAGCAGAAAGGCAATTCAGCCAAGTCCTTCCACGATGAATGCACAGGTGAGAGAAGGGAGGCACAGCAGCTGCTGGGATGGAGGTGGGTGTGCAATGCTCAGCTGTGCAGGGCTGCAGGGAGTGCAGTCAGTGACCCCGAGGGCTCCACACACGGTAATAGCAGGGGTCCCTCCCTCCTCTAATGCTGGATTATGCAAAAGACCATCCAGAACTGCCAAGTCAGGGCTTTGCATTATCACTGCACAGCACAGCAGAGCCACTGAGATAAGGCATTAGCCTGGGCAGCAGCTCTCATTAACCCTTCTCTCATTAACCCTTCTCTCATTAACCCTCCCCCGTGCTCAGTCCCCACCACGCTGGGCACCAGCTGAAGATCAGCCTTCTGCTCTCCCCGTGTTCCTGGGAAAGGACAGGAATTCCAGCCCTCCTCCATCCCCGGTGCCTCTGGCACAGCCAGACCTCCTGAGATGAAATTTCTGCCCGCAGTGAAGTCACTCTTCTGAGCTAGAGGTCAGCCTGGGGATCCCTTTTGAGGTGACACTCAGCTCCAAGGACACGTCTGTGCTCCACAGGAGGAAGCTCTAACAGGTTACGTTGGACATGAAGCAGAGGAAATTCCCATGAATTCATTCCCACAACCCCAGGAACTGAGGAACCACCACAGGACCCTACTCCAAAGAGAAGAACTCTTGTAAACTGACAACACTTGCACAATCGAATTCAGGGCACTTTTCCAGCCCTGCCTGACCTAACCACCCCTCTCTGAAGAAAACAAGATGCTCTAATATTTGTTTTCCAAGTTGACTGCTGCAAAAGGAATTGCTGTGACCTGAAGCAAGACCCCAAATCAAACATTTCCAGCCTGAAAAAGTTTGCTGCACTCTTGAAATGTTTACCACAATAAATCTGGAAGGTTACTGGTAGGCCATGGAAGAAAGTGACTTCAGAAAGGGTGATTCTGACAATGCAGCTCTTCAAAGTGGGCTGTAAACTTGTAAGTAAACACACATTCCTGAGGAATAACCACACTCAACTTGCACACTAATATTTAAAATATTTCAGAAGAGTAGAGAGCTGTGGTCCTGCTCCCGAGAGTGACAAGAAAGACAGGAAAACAGCAACCTGAAGTGCAGGAGCTTGCAATGAGCTCTCCATGCAGAGAACCACACACACATGGAATTTAATGCCTCATCCAGGCTGTCTGGGGATAAAACAACTAATATCTGCTCAAGGGAGCTCCTTGTCTTACAAAGATTCTGCAGAAACACAAATTCCCAACCACACCAACTGATTTGCAACATAGAAATCCCCAAAATCAGTGGGTTTTGCATGGAATTTTCTTCCTTGGTGTTATCAGAGCTGCTTACATCAACAACCTGTCAGCACTGCAGTCTCTTCCCAAATGGTGAAATGCCTGTGGACAGCATCCTCAGCAATCCCTGCTGCAGGCAGGACTTACAGTGGTGTGATGGGAGACGCTGCCTCCGATGGTGAGGTTCTTGAGGAGCTGGGGGGAGCCTCCATACTGCCCCGAGATCTGCTTCCTGACCTCGGCTGCCACGGTCCTGGAAGGAGACAGGGACAGAGTTATCTCTGAGAGGGAGATGGGCTCGGATCAGATCCACTCCCCGTGCTGCTGGAAGGAAACCAGACCCTGCTCACTGCAATGAGGGTGTCACCGCCCGGCGGGAACAGATCCTGCATAATGAATTCCCAGGAATCACAAAGCCCTCACAAGGCTGCAGATACACATTTTTAACAGCAATTACTTTTTTTTTCCTTTTGTGAACTGCTCCTTCTGTGCACATCTGTGGCAATAAAATGCACGTGACCCTGAGCACAAATTAACTTGTTCCCAGCAGGCTCTTCCAAGGAAAGCTCTTCTCCAGAGTTCTCCTCACCCTTCAGCAGTTCCTGGTCACACAGCTGCTCCTGTACTCTGCATTTTCATCCCTCTGCCTATTTTTGAGGTTTGCAATCCCAGTCAAACAAAGGACCAGGAAACAAACGACTGAACAGAACAAAAAGGTGTTTCCCTTTCCGTGTAGGGAAGGTAAAGGTGGGATCAGTGACAAGCAGAGGAAACATTGGCACAATGCCTTGTGTCTCTGCCAGAGAGAAATTCCACCACTGGGTAATTTTCTCACCAGGAATGGAAAGGACAGAGCAGCCCTTCCACGCCTGGAGGGTGAAAGCTGTGACCCTCGAGGGTTTTCTGGTTTGGCTGCAGAGCCACATTGCCACTGAAAGGCTGAAAACACAACAGGTAGGTAAAACCACCTGGGGGGGGAAGGAAGAGCTCGACAGAGAGGGAAATGCTGCTGGCCAAGGACTCTCTAAACAAAGGCAGCCCCAGCACAGCCATCCACAGCCCTCCATCCTGTATCCCAGCTGGAAGCTGCAGCTCCTCGCAGCAGGGATAGCCAAGCCTCTAAGCAGGGTGGAAATGGTTTTGTTCCAAAAACCAAAAACCCAGATTCCTTCCACGAACAGTTTTGCTGAAAAGCTGCTGAGTACCCTTGGCCTACAGGACCTCACCAACACGAATGCTCCTCTCTAGGAGGCAACACCCAATTTATTAGTGACAAACCCACCCCAAGTGTCATTCACCACATCACAGCACTGCTGGCAGCTCTGGCTCCCAGAGCAAATTCCCAGCTCCAAGGAGGGACTAACCAGCCCCTAAGGCAGATGAAGAGGCTGCAAGGACAGAGGTGGTTTTTTTCTGCTGTATCAGTGATCTTTGAGCATCCTCATGGCTAAGAGACTCCTGATCTCACCAGGGGGACTGTGCTGTCTATCAGCACAGCACATGAGCTGCTAAAATCCTACCAAGGAGATGGTTAAACCTGCCCTGAGCTAAACCTGGACATCAGGATGGGCTCCTGGCTTCGGGATTGCTGGTGGGCAGAAATGAAGGCAGCTGGAGGCAACTGCTGTCAGGGGAAGAGAAGGGAACTCTAAGAGGGAACTGGCTGGGACAATTGAGGCAACCATGGAGAGCAGATGTTTCCTCAGGCCAGAGGATGGACATAAGATTAGCCTGAGGAAGCATTATTTTGTCTTTTTTAAAAAGTAGACTGCAGGAGGAAAAAAAATAAAGTCTTATGTATTCTGGCTGCAAGAAGTCATTTCCTTCATGTTTGCCTTTATCCACGGGAGCTGATGTTTTCACTTCTGGAGGGTGGCTTCTGGAAGAAGACCAAGCAGCTCCTGCTGGGGACAGGGAACATCCAGGAAAAGCCATCTCCCTGCTCCCACCTCGTGTGCACACAGACACACGTGAGAGCAAACCACATGTGCTGCTGGCTTTTGCAGGGAAATGTGGAATGGATTAAAATGGCTGCTTGGCATGGAAAACACACCATGCATCTGTGGCTGAGGACTGAAAAGCCTGTCCCCAGCATGCAGACGGGCTCTGCTTTAAACCAGGCTCTCACTCCGTGTGTTTTGTGTCACTCCTGATGAGGCACAGAGCCCTGGCAGGAAACATCAGAGCCCAGCACAACACAGGAAAAACTAAAAACCCTTCCCCATTTTCTAGAGGCATTGTTTCCAGATGGAAAGTACAGCCAGAGGAGGGAACCTGTCCTCAGCTGGGGAACCACAGCCGTGCCTGGCTCCTTCTGAATCCATGGATCCTCAGGAACCCGAGGCATCTTGTGGTCCAACAGGGGAAGAAGTGTGGTGCCACAAAAGGGTGGCACTGATCAGCCGTGTTGCTGCCCCATTAATAACCTCACTGGATATTGAAAATTCCCCCAAAGCATGGCCACAGAAAGTCAGAACTGAACCTCCAATGGGTTCCACCAAGAAACCATCATTACTCTCAAGTCTGAAGCACTCCTGCCTCTCCAGCTTTCACAAGTACCCATCAAAACTCTCCCCATGTGAAGTAAATACTATCTAAACCTCAGAATTCCCGAGAGGAGTCTGCAGGAGTTACTGCTATTCTTTCCAAGCCTGCAGTCTAGTCCACAGCTCAGGCTGACTCCTTTCTGCATCACTACATTCAGAGAAATTTTGGACACCACTTCCCTACTGGAAAGCATCATGCCTCTGACTCTCAGAAACCATCTCCTAAGGTAACCTGCTCCCCAAATGTAGTTAGGGGTAACATATACCTGTATTTGGGTTTGTGGCAGCAGGATCAGGCTCAATAGCCCTCTCCCAGTCCTTTCTACCTGCCAGGTATCCCCTTCCAACCTTTGAGCTCCCTTGAGCACCCAAAGGCTTTTCCAGAGCTGTTCCAGTCGGGATTCACAGCTTTTAGCAGATGGGCTTCATCCTGATCACTCCCTCCAGAGAAGGAGTGGAACCAAATTATTTCCCCATTGAGAAAACACCTCAGCTGACTGCTTTTAGGGCTGCTTCCTCATTGTTTCCTCACAGAGGTTCCCAGTTTCCCTAAAACAAATAACACCTGGTCTAGTGGAAGGTGTCCCTGCCCAAGGGATGAGCTTTAAGGTCCCTTCCAACCCAAACCATCCCATCACTCTGTGAACACCCTTGCCTTCTCCTCTTCCTGCATTCCCAAAGGCTGTTTGTCCATGACAAACTGTTCATGACCAGCAGTTCATGTTACACTATAACCCTGAACAGTATTTCTAACCTAAAGCAATGCTGGTATTACACCAAACCCCATCAGAAAAGAGAAATAAATATTCTCCACATGTAAAAAAAAAATTAATTTGGGAGAGCTGAAGAGCCATTAAAGCTTTGATAATTAAAAGGACAAATAAAAAACTGCCTCTTTAATAACTTATCTAATATTCAACACGTAACCTGGGAACCTCAGACAAACATTCCAGTTAATTACAGCCCACAGCCTCATGAACGTCTATGTTTAAAGTACATCTTCCCCAGTCACTTCCTTTCTGACCTTCTTCACTGGTTAATTATTGTGTGTGCATGTGGTTCACACAGAAAAAGAAAAAAAAGAAATACAAAGAAGAGGAAGAAAATTCCCCTTGGAACTGGCTCCTAAAGCAAAACAAAACTGGTCATTCTCAAAGTACTCTGAGCTGCAAATAACAAAATGAAACCATTTGTTTGCACTCCCAGGGTTCTTCACTACACACAAAAATCATTTCTGTTTCTATGTGCCCTGCCTGGTCAAACCCAAAAACTGTTCCTTTTTTTTTAAAACATTTTTTTTCCTTAAGCAGTGAACTGGAAATATCAGTTCTTCTTTTTGCCTTCCCAAAAAAAGACTCCCCAAGATCTGCCTGGTGATGCCAAGCGAGGTTAGGAACTCTCCCTTTTCCCAGCAAAGGTGGGTCAGGGACAGCCTCGGGTGATGTGAGGAAGCCTCTCTTTTCCACAGCCCTCTCCACTGGGAAAGGACAACGCAAATTGGTTCTCCCCATTCTGCTAATTACAGAACTGTTCCTCCTGCCTGCTCTTCACCCTGGGTGTCACGTGCAGGGACTCTACACCCAGGGAGCCTCTGAGAAAGGCAGCCTGGCACAGTGAGGCATCTGCAGCCCCAGCAAAGCTGCTTGTTCTGCCTCAGAGAGAGAAAACTGCATTTACACATCATTTACTTTTTCAAGTGAAAGCATCGCCCTCTGTTCAGCCAGCAGGGGCTGGAGGCATCCATCCTCCTGACTCACTGCTTGGATCTGAATTCCCAGTGCCCAGTGGCACTGGCTGCCTGTGTCACCTCTGCAGAGAGAGGACCTGGCCCTCTGTCCCCAGGAGCTCCAGCTGGGCTGTCCTGCCTGCAGCCCCATCCAGGTGAGAGGCAGCACCCAGGGAAGCTCTGCTGGATGAGGGAACCTGCTCCAGGGATCCAGGGAGAGCTCTGGCCTGGAGCCACCCTGCCAGTCCAGCCCTGCACCCAGCCTTCCTCCTAAACCCCAGGTCCTGTTTCCTTCTGAGTGAACTCCTTCCCCTCGGAGTGAAATGGGTTTGATTTACAGCTGAGGAAATGCCCGGCCTGATCCTGACTGCTGCAGGGTGTGTGGGGCTTCTTACATTAACACAGATGAGCAACAACGTGTTCCCTTTCTCCTCACCATTGATTGAAAGAGAAAACATCACACAACGCTGCCTGTGGTGCTCTTCCGATAACATTTGATTATTGAGGCTGAAACATCAACCCTGGGCTGCAGTGGAGCTCCCAGGACACCTGACTGGGGAAACCACCACAGGACTGGATCCTGCAGGAGAGCAAAGTCCCACCTCACACCAGAAACACCCAACCAAAGAAGGAAGCCTTGGCCAGAGAAGCAGCTCTGTAGCAGAGCCCTGGAGATGAAGTGCTGTCCCTGCTTTCTGGAAGCAGTCAGGGATTTTCTTGGGCTTCCCAGAGCGCTGCCGACTCCCACACGAGACATCCACAGCGGCTGAACAGGGACAGCCAGCGGGACTTCTGGAGAGGATGGGAAAGGGATGCTCTGAAATTCCTGTTAAAAATCCTTTCAGTTATCCATGACAGTGTTTTGACAATGCAAATGGCATCTGGATGTGGGAAGAGAATAAACTGTGATGAATATTCTGCTGTGGCCACGTTTCTGGCCCGATTTGGTGCTCCTGGGAGCCAGTGACAGCTCTGCTGTTGGTTTCAGTGGGTGCAGGTTTCACACCATCCCTCCTTACCCTGGGGCTGGGCAAAGGAGGCTGTCAGCCTCCCTGACACATCGTTCAGGCAATGTAAAAAGACTCTATATGAACACAAATGTAAATTTAGCCTTCCCAAGTCCCCGTTTTACAGCACCCCATCAGTGTAAAGGGAGCTGCAGCAGAAATAAGATGCTCTGAATGTAGTGAACACAAGTGTTTTCCCCTCAATTCAAATCCACAAAGACAAGCTGTGATTACTCCAGGAATCCCATACAATGTAAGAGCCCTGGATGATGGGGAATTTCCAAGTCACTGAATGTCTGAGAGCAGGATCAGCCCCTGCTGAAGACCCCCCAGCCCCAGACAGCAGCACCTCATGGGGTTCCTGTTCACATGGAAGAACCTGTGAAGGGACTGGACTCACAAGGTGAAAACAGTTTTCTCTGGACTCCACTGACAGCTGGGCACAGAAAAACTGAAAATGCTCAGCAAAAGAATGCAGAGCAGTGGTAAAAATCACACTGTGGGGTTTGTGTGAGGCTGACATGCACTGTAAAACAGAGGGCAAGGCAGGTGTGTTGTTCCAGAGGGAGCCTCTCCCCCTGTGGGAGCAGGAAAGGAAGATCAAAACTCTCTCCAAGCAAAGACACTTCCATGGTGATGGTCTGACTGAAGGAGCAGCTTCCTTCCGTCAAGCTGAAGGAAGTCAAGCTGAAGAACCAATTCCCCAGATAACCCAGCCTCAGGGCAGTCCAGGAGCACTGACAAGGCCCTGAGTCAGGGGCTCACATGAAAGCCTGCATGAGTTTATCACTGTAATGTTTTTGCTGTGTCAGGTTTAAAGGGGGAGTTTTTCTTTCTCACTTTCTGAACTCTAAAAAGGCTGCACACCTTTTCCTCTGCCCCAGGAAACACTGCAGTGCTGGGATACAACACACTCCAGTTACTGGGGCATCCAGGAACTCAGAACTGACCTTTTTGGGGGGTTTCCACATCCTACTTCTTTGCCAAGCAGCCCCATATCCAGAAAATGTACTGGGATAACACAACTGGGAATGTGCACTGGACACAGGTGGCACTGAAGTTCCTCTGCTCTTACACTGAGATGGAAGCAACAACCTCTGTGCTGCTACAGCAGAATCATGATGCTGCAGAAGGATGTGATCCACGACAGTTCAATAAAAAATTTCCTAACACTATATTTCCAATTAAAAATTAGCAATTTCAGGTAAGATCTTATGTATTATTAACCCACTATACTAAGTTTAACTCAGGAGTTTCTTCTGAGGGAGTCAAGAAGAATTAGTAAGTACCTGTGGTGGCCAAATTCCACTTTAAACCCATCCCACAAAAACGCAGCAGGACCTAATCATGAAGATACCTTGTAACCTAATCTTAAAAAGATATTTTGAAACAGCCGGGCAATTACTGATAGCCTCTGACCAATATTTAAAGATTTGGATGCAATGACCAGGCAGGGCATGGCACTGGGATTCTTAATGTGCCCTTGAGGGGCACCACAGTGGCTGAGGGAAGCACAGCAGGTAAATCAGAGCTGTGGAACCACATCCCTGGGCTTTCCAAGAAACAGCTCAGCCCATCTCATCTTTGTTTTTCTACCTCTACTGTAACAACCAGTTTAGAAACTTGCAGCTGGACTAAAGGAATTTTGTCTTGGTGGGTCTGAAGTACATCCATTTGAAGCACAGGCTCTCAGGCAAAGCAAGAGCAGCAAGGCTATTTCCTGTGAATAAGACAAATGCTATGTCTACCTCGATGAGTCAGCCAAACCAGAGGGCAGAGTGTGAAAATGTGAGGGATCTATTCTTCTTGAAACAATGGAACTGGGGAGGGCTTCCAGCAGCCACCAGCACAGCTCTGGGAGTTCAGTGCACTGCCTGCTCCAATCTCTCATCCCCTGAAACAGCAACATTCCCAGCAGCACGCTCCGTGCCAGCAGCAGAAGGGCAACAGCCCAGCCTGGACATCCCCAGGTGCAACATTCTGCCCACAAGTTTTTGCCTTCACGTGCACTGGATGTGCAGGCCACGAACCAGGAACTTGAGATTTCTCAGAATATGACACTACAGTATGGGAAACCCCAGAGAAAATACAATTATCTTCTAAGTGTCAAAGAAAGTTGGAGATGCAAAAGCCCTGACCTCACTGCAAAGCACCAGGGTTCCTCTACAGGCACAGGGGAACCTGACCTGTTTAAAGACCACCTCTGCCCACCCCAGGAAACACATGGAGGGGATCAGATCAGCCCAAAGGGTGCACAGAGGTGGCACATCTGTGCTACAACCCAATGAGCCCTCTGCACCAGGCAGGAACACTGAGAACCACAGTGGTCAGCCCAGGGCCATTTTATTTGACTTCCTGCTAGGGCTGCACAACTCTGACACTCTGACTTCCAGGGCTTGTCTCTCATGTGACTACTTCTATGACTACAATCAAGAAGCAGGAAAAACGGTCTGGCAGCAAATCCATCTTTCCCCAGTCCTTGATCTGTCACATTAACCCCTGGCTGGTGCACATCAAAACGTGCAGAGAA
Source organism: Daphoenositta chrysoptera (assembly GCA_013397915.1). Classification (NCBI taxonomy): domain Eukaryota; kingdom Metazoa; phylum Chordata; class Aves; order Passeriformes; genus Daphoenositta; species Daphoenositta chrysoptera. The sequence goes on from VZRO01006619.1 coordinate 580,684, forward strand.
GCTGAAGGGAAGAGCAGTATTTTCACCTGTTTCCAGATCATGAGTGGGGTGGGACTGATGTCACTCCTCTACCTCCTCTCCAGCCTTTTCCTTTGACCTCCTTTTTCTTTGTCCGTGACCCTTCTCCATCACAGCTTCTCTAACTGCAACTGTTTGTACCTACAGCTTCTCACTCAATGGCATGAAAATGATACTCCTTTTGCTACTGTCCACAGCCTCCTGAACAAAACCGACGGTTCTCGTTCTCACTCCACTGCTGGTTACAGGTAGGAGAGGAACCATGGTCACCAAAGGCTACCTGGTCACACCTGCGAACGGAAAACCTGTTCCTACCTGGAACCACACGCCTAACTCGGAATGTAAATCTGCAGAAACCTGCTATTGGCAGGTAAATTTCTATAAATGCTCCTCTTTAAAAAATAACAAAACTTTGAGGAATCCGAGGATGCTCAGCACCGCGAGCCTCGCGCAGCTCTGCGCGCCCAAGGAGCGGTGCCCCCGCGCACCAGCCCCGCTCTCACACAAAGGGAAGGCGCTGGAAGGGAGCTCTCTCTCCATTTTCCAGCCAGCGGGAGGTCGGCGCTCCCCTCCCGGGTGCGGGGCCGGGGCAGCGCCGGGAGGCGGCCGGGGCAGGGCCGGCCCCGGCAGGAAAGCGCCGGGCCGCCCATTGTGCGGCGAGAGGGGCTGCACGGAGCGCCCGGCCGGCCTTTGTTCGCGGAGCGGAATTCCACGGCTCCTTTCCCCCTCTTCCTCCCTCCCCCGCTCCCCCGCGGGAGCTCCC
>VZRO01006619.1:588993-628993 GCA_013397915.1 Daphoenositta chrysoptera
CGGAGCCGCCGAGCCGCTTCCCGCGGTGCGTGTGGGCTCCTGCTTGGCTGCGAATCCTGCGGGGCGAAACGTTCCGTCCTTGCTGCGGGATTAAGGAATAATCTGGTTTTCTTTCCGAGCCGGCTTCAAAGTATCGTTTCTAACTGTCCTCGTATGTGTTTGCAGCTCCTTAAAAATGACCTCCGGCCGCTGCTCGCCGTCGTTCTTCCGTGTGGCTTTCGCTGACTGTCGCCGCTGCCGCTCCGGGCTCCTCCAAGGTACAGCTGAAAACCAAAGAGGTCTTGCTTAATAAGAGATCATTTATCTTATAATTATCCCATTAAGGCTTCATTCATCCTTCCCGCTGCGGTCTCACCGGCAGCTTGCGTTGTTTTTCTGCTGTTTATGAGAACAAACGCTGGGTTTGGGGGGTTGGGGTGTTTTTCCATCCCTGTGAACAAGCAGCCGCTCCCCGGCATCGATCGCCCTCGTGTCCTGCTGCTCCCTGAGGGAACATCATCCTCGGGACGTGTGTCTGAAGAACTTCATCAACGAGGCAACTTCGGGATAAAACCATTAGGTTTAGATTTGATAATTTGGTATTAAAGCCCACTGGGGAATCTGTAGTCCCTGGGACCTTCTCCTGGTGCTGTTCCATTAATTTCGGTGGAGCTCTTACTGATGCTTTCTTGCATTGATGGGAAGAATTTGTGTTTTCCCACTGAAAAAATTATACCTGGTTTGTGTTAGCATTCTTGGAAACTCTTTCTGCATCTTTAGCATAACGTCAGAGAAGAAATGTACCTGAAGGAAAGATAAATGTGCTGTGATGACCATTGTCTTTTAAGGGAAAATGAGCTTCTTTCTCATTTACATAATTTTGTCTTCAGGCCCTTTCAGAACTGTACAGTTTCTTTCATTTCTAATTTTAGCCAGAGGAAGCTTTTCTAGGAATTGGTTTTTAAGGCAATCAGTGGGTGTCTGTATAAGTGGTTGTTGCTGATGGATCATGTGAGGAAAGACAGGACCAAACACACCTTCTGAAGAAGTTTGTCTTACCAGCTTTGCTGTCTTGAGTTGGTGATACAGTCAGACTTTCCTTTTTTTCCTAAAGAATAAAAAGAGGGGAAAAGGCAGGAAATTAAAACCCAGCTTGAAATTCTCCTTTTCTCCCTTCCCCAGCTTGACACAAGGCTTATCATAGCAGGGATGTAAACATTTATTATTTTCACTAGAAAAAAAGCCAGTCTTCCCTCTTGTTTCTGAGTTGGCATTGCTTCTTATGCTGTCAAAAAGCAGATTTTTATTAAATAATAAGAGGGAATAGTGGTAAAATGTGCTAGGGCTAGTTTGGGCAGCAGATTGTAGATCCCCAAAAAGTGGATCTGTGTGAGCACCCTCGGGCTCAGATGATGTTGTCACCCTGAGATCTTCACCCTCTCCTTAATTACACTGTCAGTGATTAGGTTTACTTAAAATATGTTCCCAATGGAGAGAAATGGCACAGTTTAGTCTTTGTCCTGCTTTTGATCACAATTCAGTGGAGAACAGCACATGGAAAGGTAAATACAGTTCTAGACACTCCTTTTAAAGAAAGGAGGTTTTCTCCTGGCCCAAGTTTACTAATTAAATGAGGAACGTCACTGTTGTTCACATCACCAGCTGGTGCTATCAGAACTTAGCTAAAAATTCTGTGAAGGTTTCAGTGATGTCCCACTGTTGACCAACTTTTGGTGTCCCACAAGAGCTGCTGTTGAAGCAGGAGCTCCTAATCTGTGCAAGGGTTTGGGCCACCAAATACCGTCCAGAAAACTTTCTGTGTCAAGTACTTCAAGGTGAACCACTGACAGAATACACGTGGTGGAGGAAGTTCTGTTAATGAACAGCAAACTTCCTGTTACAACTGGGGCAGCTGGACTATGGAGGGGGTTCTGTCCCATTTTCCCAGATTTCTTAGGAACAGGGATAAAGGCAGGAGATACTCTTTTTGTGTTGTTACCAGTTTAGGTTGCTTTTAAGGTGAAATCTGTCTTTATCTTGCAGCGCTAGGAAGGGCAATGCAGTCAAAATGCATTTCCTTGGAAAATTTATAAGGAGTTTTTACAAAATTAGCCTGCACTGTGGTGGATTTTAACAACACAACAAGTGCTTATTGTATTCTCTTCAGCAGAACACAGCAGCATCTTTTTTATTTAGTGAGCTGCACCACAGCTCTCCACCTCACTGCTGATAAAACGAGTGTTTTTGTGCCAGCACAGGTTTTGTGCTCTAGAGCAGTTTGTGGTGCAAGGCAGAGCTGCTGGAGAACATTATCTTTTATTTAGCTTTGTGTAGTGCTTTTATTGGTGTATATTTGGAATTAAATTATTTTATTACTTATTCATGGGACACGGGATTGCTTCTCAGTGCCTGGTAGTGGAGGGTTCTGTGAGTTTATTGCTGTTTCTGGCCATGTTGGGCTTAAGTGGGGATGCTGAGTGTTTATATTTTGGTTTTTGCAGCAGCAGAACTGAAAGCCTTACAAGATAGCGATGGCTTTTTCTCTAGAATTTGAATATGGAGGCCACAGGGACAGATGAAGTAGAAAAGATCAAATCAAAGTTTATGTCTGCATGGCACAACATGAAATACAGTAAGTGGAAGAGTGTGGTAAGATCTGTCCTCATTAAAAGGAATGGAATGTTTCTTGTTGACATGAATGAAATCGTAACTAATTAATACTAAAAATGCAATATGGCCTTTGAAACAATTTTTTCTTTGATATTATAAATATGCCCCACTAAAAAACTTATTTAGCTTTTCATTTTTTCAAATAAATCTTGCATAATTTCATTTTAAATTACTTCTTTTGGAAACAGTAAATATATTATGTAAATTACTCTAAATTTGCATAGGCTTTTAAACAGGGATAATATGGAATCATCTGCACAAAGGTTTTTGTTTGTTTATAAATGTACTTTTATGCTAAAAAAATAGGATGGTGTGTGAGATACACATTCCACTGAAGAATCTACCCTTGAATAAGATTTTTTCCACAGTTGAACAGCAGTAATTTGTTTAAGAGCAACCAGGTTTTCAAGTGTGCCCTTTACTAATCTGTCCTTGATTTTTCTGCTTTCCCTTTAGGACTGAGGTTGCTCAGATTTACCTCCAGGTTTCTGATAAATTTTGTTAATTTTCATAACTGAGCTTTGGAGATGTCTGGCAAGATGAAAAGATACTTTTTTTTTTCTGTTTTCTTTAAGGCTATCACGTGGTTGAAAGGAAATAGTAGCCATTGCACCCTATATAGGGTTTTTTATGACACCAAACCCCAATTTCAATACTTTTTTTAAAATTCCCCTTTCAAGGGTTACCTTTGTCTTAACCAGATGCTGTCAGCATTTCCTTTTGGAATAGTTCAGTATTGTAACTGTATTGTATCAGTATTGTAAATTGTATCAGTAACAAATTTGTATCTGTTCTGCATCTGTTCTAGGCTGGGTGTTGAAAACAAAAACTTACTTCAGTAGAAACTCTCCCGTCTTTCTCCTGGGAAAATGTTACCATTTCAAAACTGAGGGTGAGTACAGAGCACTTCACTCATTCCAGTCTTCCTCAGCAGGAGCTCTGGGGAGATATTTTTAATCTTCCAGAAAGACTGGCATTAACAATTACCAAATCCAAAATGTAAATATGAAAAGCTTAGAAAATACTCATTTGAATCTTCACCTCTAATGCAACCCATCCAGACCTGATCTTTTCAGATTTTACACCAAAACCTTGTTCTTTCTGTAAATATTCGTGTTGTAATTTGCACTTCATTTACCATCAATCTGAGATTTTCTTTCTAAAAACTCCTGATGGAAACGGTGACAATACCTGATCAGGGTCACTACACCAACACCTTCATTATCACTTTCCAGTGTGCAGTTTTTTAAGTCTCTCTCTGTATTTGACCATTCACAGTTGGGTGAATTAAGCACTTACTTGCAGGTCAGTGATTCCACTGGCACAGTGATGTCTGCATTGCTCTTTTGATTTTTCCTTTTTTTATCTGACACATTTCTATTATGTTTGTCTTCCAACTTTCCTTTGTGGTATTTGAGGCAATTGTTAGTTTTTGTAAATCTGCCCTGTTTTTCTGATAGATTGTATGTTTGTTTCTTGCTTTCTAATAGCAGAAGTGCCATAACAAGTTAGAACTTGCACTGCTTTGCCTTGCAGAGTGTGGGGAGCTCTCTACAGATGGGTCCAATTTCGATGAGATCAGCGCCGAGGTTTCGGGGAATGTGGAGGAATTCCGCAGGGATTTCATCTCCCGGATCTGGCTGACGTACAGGGAGGAATTCCCCCAGATCAGGGGCTCTGCTTTAACCACAGACTGTGGCTGGGGCTGCACGCTCAGGACGGGGCAGATGCTGCTGGCTCAGGGTCTGATGCTTCACTTCCTTGGGAGAGGTGAGTTGGGAGACATCTCTGTGTTTGCATAAGCACAGGCATTCTGTAGAGACCAAAATGGCCTGTTTTTGTCTCAGATCTGAAGGGCCAGCTGGGTTTGGTTGTGGGCTCCTCATTACTGTTGGAATTGTCCCATTGCACCAGAGATTGGCCTGTCCTACCCTTCCACTTCTGAGAACCAAAGTGTGCCCAAGTGAACTTCTGTGGAGTTTCCAGTATCCAAGTGTGAATTAAAACATCACAAAAGTGTGATCCCTCTGCCTGGGTATTCTTACCCATGCACATGTCCAGTTCTCTTGAAATTTGATTGTTTCTTGAACTCAAGATGTAGGAGTTCCCTAGCCCATAGCTGTGGGCTATGGCAGAAGTGATGTTCTTTTATCAGTTTTAAAGTCGTCCATTATTGAATTTCTTCTGGTGTTAATATATTGAGTTCCTAGAAGGATTCTAATCTAACTTCAATACATCATTCTCTGTGTGGAAACGTTCACTATGTCATCTCTTCCCTTCCCCCATGTACTTAGAGAGGAACTTCCCTTTTTTCCTCACCACTGTCTGTCTCTAAGTCCTCCCCCAGTCACAGCCAGCTGAAGCTTTGGGAGCCGTGGGACACTTTCTGCTGTCACAGGCTAAGTGTCCATGTCCTGCAGAGAGGTATTTTAGGTTCTCAGAGTTAAACACCTTTTCTTTCCACCCCATTCTCAATCCCTTTCATAACAATCATCCATTGCTTGGTGTGAGAATGACCCAAGCACAGGCCTGAAGCCACCCTGGAGGGGAGGGGGGGTTGAGAGAACACAGTGCATTGTTTCCTCAGCCATTTGTGGGATCCCAGGAGTACTTGAGCAGAAGATCCTTCTGAAAGCCTGTTTTGATAACACTTTGCCCTTGCTGTGCAGCTCTGATGTAAGCTGGGAACAAGGTCCCAACCCAGCTGCACCACAAAGTCTCCGTTCCCAGCAGCCTCAGGACTGAACTGTGGGATTGGCTCATTGAATGTTCCTTTGGCTGTAGATATTTAACTCATAAAACATTCATTATCCTTTTCAACTAACTGCAGATATCAAAAAGTGTGTAAATACTTCTGCTGAGAACACAAATCCCTTAAATATCACTTTTCTTATACATACGTTTAAAAGAAGTTCAAGACCTGCCCAGAAGACTCCCTGTGAGCGGGAGTGTGTAATGGCTCATTTGGAAGTAACCCCAAACAAAATAGCCCCAGGTTTCTATCTTTAAAATCCATGGTTCCAAAGAATTCCTTGCATGTCCCCCTTGCATCCTAATTTGGAAGGTGATGGGGTGATTGCAGAGTGCTCTTGTTTCTGTGGCAATCCAAATCCACAGAAAGAGGGAGTCGGGATGGTCTTTCTGGACTACTTTGCTGCTCACCTGGTCTTCTGACAGCTGGTGAATTATCTTTTGAAAAGCTTTTTATGAGGTCTGGACAGCTTTGGAAACACATTTAGGTGTTTATAGGAATTTTTTCATGGCTGTTTACTCTTTTCCCAGAGATGTTTTCATTCTCATTTAATAGTGTTGTTGCTGTTAGGAAGCAAAACTTGCCTGAAGTTTCTATCTGAGGTATTTACACTTCCACTGCCATGTGGAATGTTCCAGATGTTGCTGAGTGATGTTGTGAATGAGTTTTGATTTTAAATATGAAGTTTTACATTGAAATGCCTGTGCTTGAGCCACTGACTGAAATGTGAAGCTGAGAGTCCAGAGCAGCAAGGCCTGTGAGGATGTTACACTGAGCTGGGGCTGTGTTGGGAGTACTTGTTGGAATTGTGGGAGAATCCCAGGCCTCTTCCCTGGACCTGCTGAACCCCATTCTGTAGGAGGAATGCTGTGTGGGATGCATCATCCATAGGGAAACCTTCAGCTGGAAAAGCAGACTGAAGATACTGTGCTGAATGATATTTAAACAAGTTTGCCTGTAATCTAAAAGAAATAATGAATTTAGTGAATAAAAAAATCCTGCCTGTTTTTCTGCTGATCTGCTTTGCCATTTTGCCAGGAAGAAATGTTTGCTTTTACATCAATAATTCCTCAGGTCTGCCTGGTGTTTTAATAACTGAAAAATAAGAATTAAGAGCTTTTGAAAGTCCTTGTTTGACACGGATAAAAGGCTTTTGGATAGTACTGAAGTAATGCTCATGTATTTAATATGTAAGAGATAACCTGTAACCAGGTATATCTTGTTTATTCAGCTGACTGGGATGGTCACCAGAAAACCAAACCAAATCCTACTCTACTGGAATTCTTTTTTGACCTGTTAACAGTGACATGTAAAATACACATTATTGCTTTGAGGAGCATGGCGGACAAAGGGAAGCGCTTTGCTTTTCATGCCATAAAGTCAATATTAAGGTTAAGATGGGCTAATGTGGGTTTTCCCCGTTGCTGCTGCAGCCTGGGTGTGGCCAGAAGCCCTGGACATGGACAGCTGTGACTCGGAGTCCTGGACCAGCAGCACGGTGAGGAAGCTCACGGCCTCCCTGGAGGCGTCGCTCACGGCCGAGAGGGACCCCCGGGTCCTGCCCCGGGCCCAGCGCGGCCCCGCGAGGAGGGGCTGGGATGTCACCGAGGTCAGGAACGAAGTTTACCACAGGAAAATCATCTCCTGGTTTGGAGACTCCCCCCTGGCAGCCTTTGGGCTGCACCAGCTGATAGAATTTGGGAAGAAGTCCGGGAAGACGGCGGGGGATTGGTACGGGCCCGCCGTGGTCGCACACATTTTGAGGTAAAACACCTTCAATTCTCTGCTCCTTTCCTTTGTCACATCACACAGAAGCATTTCTGAGTGTCCTGAGATTACTTCAGCCTAATTGAGCAGCAAACTGTTCATTATTGGCTTTGTAAAACACCCATATCAGGAGCAATTCCAGAGCGTTTTCACAGGCAGGAAGGGAAATAGCAGCAGGTGCAGGAACTGAATGCTGAGCTTTTGTCAATCTTATTTCAGGAAAAAAGACAACATTCCTGTTTTCTTGTAGGATCCCAAGTATCTCTCCCAAACCCTTTAAGTAGAGCTGCATTTAATGAAATGTTCTAAAAACTAACCACTCTTTCAACCTTGGAACATGCATAACATTAGAGATTTTTTTTTTTATACTGTAACCTGGGGGCTGTAATGTACTGATAGTGTAATGAAATGTCAGAGCTAAAATTGATGTTTTCAGCATTTCTTTGCACACATCAAATTCTTGTGAAACTGTAAATGTATGGGACTATTAATATTATAATTATATCCCAGTAAAAGTAAAGGGTCTGTGACATTCAGCGTGGTTAAAAAAAAAGTCGAAAGTCAAATTTCTCCATACTGTGAGCCTTGATATCCAGTTGCTTGAATGTTTTTGGGGTTTTTTTTGTACCCTTACATGCTTATTTTCTTAGTGGATTACAGTTTACCTATAAACTGAATCACTAATAAATCATTTAGGCAGCAGAAGGCAAAGTTCATGCATTTAAATATTTTTATATATACATATATATATAAATAGAATAATTTGATATTTAGTGTGTTATGTTAATCTGAAGTGCAGCTGTACTGAAATAATCAGGAGTGCATCCATGCAGATGCCAACAGGGATGTAGGAGTTTAGCATTATTAACATGTTTTATTCTCCTTTTTTCTGATGGTGGAAGCTGTCAGAATTCTTTTTGCTTGCTTTAATAAATTCCCTATTAAATTATTTGTCTCCCTAATGGGAGCAGGGGGGATTTGGTGCAGAATTACACTCACCACAACCCCAGGGGTGATTTCCAGCCCTGCAGAGGTTTCCTTTCCTGGCTCTTTCTCTCTTACAGCAGCACTAACAATGTACAGCTCCCTCATAACTTGGGAATGACTGTATTAAACCATTCCTCAAAATATAGTGGGGAATAAAGGGATAGTGACCATTTAATGCAGGTGTGTGTTGAACTCAAAGGCAAATCCTCAATTTTGAACAGTTTATTTTCTTTACAAATGTTGTCCCTGATTGATGACCATGGTTCTGACTATCAACATTTATTTTCTAATACTGTAATTATCTTTCTGCAAGTTTTGGTGAAATTTTGCAGCTTTTTATTTCCAGCTGCTCATTTGTGGCTTGTTGTATGAACTGTGTTCAAATAAAGAGATCTAATGAGTTGAAAATAATATTTTTGTCAGCAAACTTAGCCTTTGTCATCAGTATACATGACAGAAAATTGTTATAAACAGAAAGAAATAAAGTAGTGAATATTAATTTAATTGTAAGATAATGTGGGGTTTGGAGCCTTTTTGTGGTTTTCACTTTTTCTTCTAAATAGCCAGACATTGTCATCTTGGCTTGGGAAAAACATGGTGCCATACAGTTTGGATCTTGGTGTTCAGTGTTTAAAAACAAATAAAAAAACCCCACCCCACCACCTGCATTTATCAGGAAGGGAAGGTGTGTTGAATTAAACAAAATAACCCCTCCTCAGAAATCCCAAACAAACAATTAAAATCAAACTGTTTCTAAAAAACCAAAATAATTTGTTTGTTTACTGTTCATTTTTTTAAAATGAAAGATAAGTTAAATAGTTTTGTGTTTGTGCTCAGAAAAGCTGTTGAAGAAGCAAGAGACCCTGAGCTGCAAGGAGTAACAGTCTATGTTGCTCAGGATTGTACAGGTAACTGTGATTTTGTAGATTTTTGCAAATATTTTAGATGCTTTTTATGCTTTTTAATTACCACCTAACAATAGAGCTTTAAAGGAAAAAAAACTGTAAAATGGACCCACAAAATTGAGATTATGTAGACAAAGGGGTTCTTGATATGTGCAGATTGTGCATTGCTTGCTTGGTATCTTACAGTGGAATTCCAAATCAGCAAATCAATTATTGCCTCTTCTCCTTTTACATGGAGATGTTTCTGTTAGTTGGAGGCTTTCAAGTTTTAATTATTCCTTTTAGAAATTTATATGCAGCAATAAATATTTATTGGCTTTCTCCTAACCTAGCCCTTCTGCATTTCCTTGGCATTGCAACTCAGCAGCAGCAATTCCCATCCCAGAAAATATTGCTGGGAATGAGGAGGCACAGCTCTGCTTCGGGGTCACCTGGGGTTGTGTTTTGGGAGGACAGCGAGCTTTGGAAGGGCTGCAGTTCCAGTTTGTCACACTATGATGCCACGCTGGAGGTGTGTCTCTAAAAGCTAGAGGTTCTCTTTAAAATTGTAATATTCCTGTGTCTCTCAGTCTACAGCTCAGATGTCATTGACAGACAGTGCTCTTTTATGGATTCTGGGAAAGCAGGCACAAAAGCTGTAATTATATTGGTTCCTGTGAGACTCGGTGGAGAGAGAACAAACACAGACTACTTGGAGTTTGTAAAGGTATGAAATGAGAGTTCAATCATTTTTCAAAGAGTAGCACAAGGGGATATGAAAAGCGACTTCACGAGGGTAATTCTCCCCATTAAACGTGTGGTGGGGATTTTACAGTTGAAGGTTGTAAAGTTTGACTTTACAGATTTTAAATTTCCCTATTACAAGATCAGACATAATTGCAGAGCACATGATGTCCCTTGGTAAAGCAGTGATAACTGTCCTGCTCCTCCAGCAGCCACCTGAAAAGACATTAATGCAGTGGCTGAAATTACAAATGGTAATTTAATATAGCAGGACTCTAATAGCATATGTAACTAAGGATCAGGCAGCATTTTAAAATATAAATACATTCCATTCCTTACTCTGTTCTTTATTTTCTTAAATAAGAAAATGGTTCAAATGGTTTAAAGTTGTTGCTTGTCTGTTCTTCCCATTTTCTTTTGTCTCTTTGTTCCCATGGAATTATTTGATACCTTTAGTCACTACTTGAGTTGTTTTTTCCCTGTCTGGATGAATGTTTCTGAGGACGGTGATGCAGGAGTAGCAAGCAGTTATCCCATATAAAAATGAGCTGGAAAAAGGAAAACTCAAGGAGAAAGCAGAGGGAGGAAGGTCTGTGCTGTGGTTTTTTCAGCAGAGGCTCTGCAGACACCTGAGGATGTGCTGTAATCCTGCCTCTCACTCCTCTTAGGGAAGGGCTTGTTCTCTTAGCCCTGCTGCTTTTATTTCATATTCTGTGCTCCTCTTTATCTCTCTTTAAAGTTCAGGTTCATTTTTAATAACCCCAGTGTAGTAGCACAAACAAAAGCTGAGAGTCTGTAACATGATTTATTTTTGTGGCTGTCTCTTCACTGTAAAATTTCAGGAAAATATTTTGATTTTCACCTGCATGGGAAGACAGACTGGTGAAGGCTTTTAAGTGATGAACTTAAATTGTTGTTCTTCCCTGATTGTTCTCCTTGTATTTTCAGACAGTTGTTTTGGGAAAGTTTCAGTTTTCAGCTGGCTCCACTGTGTGATTCCTGCTGCTCCCTTCCCAAGGCTGTTCCTGCCCTTTGCAGCCTGCTGGAGGCTGTGATAAGGGGGCTTTCAATTGCCTGAATCAGTCACTCCAGTGTCTGCCTGACTGTTCTCAAGAAGTGACCACATTTCTTGGAGTCTGGCTTTAAGTTAAAAATGCAGATTTTAGAATGTAGCACAAGAGGTAATTTCTACAAAGGATTTTATATTTATGGGTGAAAATTGATAAATTTTTTATAATTCACTTTTACAAGAAGCTTGCCATAGATTAAACAGTTATCCATTACTCTGAGCAGCTTTGCTCCCTCTCTGTTCTGCCTTCCTTGGCTCTTGGAGCCTTTGCCTCTGATCTGCCTGAATGTTCTGTGATGCTCAGAGCATTTTCTAAGGAAACCTTCTCATTTATATATTAAATAAGTTTTCTAAGGAAACCTTCTCATTCGTATTTTAAATAATCATCACTTCATTAACCTGTATAAACCATGCTTGATTTGACTCTGTAGCATCTCAGGGGAGGTTTTTAAGTGATTTTATCCTTGTCTAAGCAGGTAAAATTTTATCTTGAGAAGCCTTGGTATTAGCAGTATGACAATATCAATCATTTTGTTGAGAGAAAAGTTCTCTACTTACACTTAGTAATGTCCCTTTCTGAGAAGTTCTGCCTTCAGATGGTTCTGGTTCCTCTGCCCTCCCAGGCAACCTGCAGGAAGGTTTATGGGGCCTGTCTGTTGTGTGTTTTTCCCTCCTCCCTGGATTTGGGGCAGCTCTTTTTAGAGCTGGACCATGTAATTAGTCTTACTCCAACTGGCATTTCTCCCCAGGATGTAAAAGCTGATGCTCTGGTCAGACTTGTCCATTTGAGTGCAAAAAGAAGAGAGTCCCCAAGGGCACAGAATGTAAACGTGTGTGAAAGCTGGAAATCTCACTACTTTGGGATATTTGGACTATGGAACTGGTGCTCAATTTGTGGCATGATGTTTTGTCTCCTCCCCAAAACCGTGTGGGCATCTCATGGGAAGGGAAGACTTTCTCTGGAATATCTGCTGCAGTGCTTTCACTTTGGTCAAGCCCCAGGAAGTCATGGAGTCAATCTTTAAGAAAGACCAAAACCATTTGCCTAAAAGAGCAAATATTTTAATTCAGTTTAATACTTTGGTTAACGCTGTCCTAATGATTTCCTGTTCTTGTTTTAGGGAATTTTAAGCCTGGAGTACTGTGTTGGCATTATTGGTGGCAAACCCAAGCAGTCCTATTACTTTGCTGGATTCCAAGGTTAGTGTTTTAATGTGTTATGTGTGCTCAATATTTTTTCCCCTCAGAGTTGGGAAGTTAATATCGAAGCAGTGGGAAATAGCGTGATTAAAATAGCAAAATGAGTACCTTATTAATTCATCACATCTCCCCAAGTCCAGCCATTTGTCATTTACCCCACGGAGTAATTGGATTCTCTAAAATGTACATTTAATTTCCCTTGTTGCATAAACAAGGCATAATTTATCTGTTTCACCAAACTTGAGGAGCGTTTGCTGTTCCTGCCTGGCAGTTCTTATTTAGGTATTTACTCTCTCCTGCTTTAAGTGGTGTTAGTTGATGCCTAAATGACAAGCAATATATTCTTGCTGTCAGGATGAAGCAGGGCGATACATTTTTCATATGCAAACTCCAGAATATAATTGTGTGTTTGTAAAAGTAATTTTATCACCAAAAATTAAATGACAGTTTCATCACTTTATAAAAATTCTGCTTATACAAGCATATTTGATTATGCAAAAGTTAATCTGTCCTGCAAAAACCTATGCTTCAGTCAATGAGTATCAGCCTGGCAAGCAGTTACTCACTGGCTTTTTTTCCAGCTGTTCTGCATAGAAATTGGATTGTAAGCAGTGTAATAATAAGGTGTTTTTTGAATTACTTGTCTTCTGTTTTGTCCTTGCAGATGACAGTTTGATTTACATGGATCCTCATTACTGCCAATCTTTTGTAGATGTCAGCATAAAGGATTTCCCTCTTGAGGTACTATGGATATAGACCTGGCACTGTTTTCTTCCCATATGAATCAAACACTAATTATTTAGAGATGTTCTAGCTAGCTGCAGCTTTATGGTTTTACAGTTACATGTTATTTATCAATGTTCTGCCCTTCTTTATAGGCCTATAATCAACAAAAATGACCAGAGGTTAAATCTCAATATGGGGGTTTAATTTTTACTTCATTAATCTTCATCTCTTTTCTTTTTAATGATCATAAAATCTCCAAAATAGATGATCACTTCATTTAAGTAATTTTCCATCAAAGAAAACAGATGATATTTGCAGATCTTAAACCTGTTTGGATTTGGGGTTGATAAGTTGTCTTTTTGGTCATTTTATTTTTTTTTTTAATTCAAATTGCAGTCAACATCAGGGAGAGAATCCCTGTGGTATTCAATAGTAGGAGCCTGGAAATAGATGGAGCTAAAGAAGTTGATTAGAGAACTCAATTTACAGGTACCCTGGGAAAACATTATCAGCTGCAAGGAAGTGCTCAGTGGTCTCAGTACTCACAGTCAAATCCTCTGGGCCACCCACAAAAACTCTCCTTGGTCTTGTGCCCAACTTCCACAGGAACTTCCAGCAGCTCTTGGTTCAGTAGGAACAGCCTGGGGGTGCTTCAGGACAGAGCTGGTGCAAAATACCATTAAATAGTATTAAGGAAAACTACTTATATATATATTTATATATTATACATACATATATATATATAAAATCTCAAAGGACTTACACAGGGCTAATGTCAAGTCCCTCAAGCAAACACTTCATATTTTTCGTTATTTAAGCTTTGAAAAATGCTTGATTAAGCATGTTATATAATATAGAAGTGGGAGATTCTCTAGGAAAAGGGAAGGTTCTGAATGAAGCAAAAGAACACAGCAGCAAAATGTGTCAGAAAAATATCCTGGCCAGGAAGTTTGGTTGTATTTAGAGATGCTTTTAGGTTTGCCCGTTGGGATATTTGTAGGCAGAGTTGGTGAGTGCCAGCTCTGCCTGGGATGATAACCCAGATCCTTCCCCTTTATCCTAATAACCATGTTTTGCTCCAGTGCTCTGAAGATTTTACAGTTTGGGAACAACCAGACAAAAGGTGGGAAGAGCACAAAGCAGCAGAGCTGAAGTCACTTCCTTAAGGTGCTGCTGTGGTGCAGTGGCCAAGCTACAAAAAATACACATCTTTTTGGGTTCTGTTCCTATGACTCAGCCTCCAAATTGTGCTGCAGACTGGCATTAATCTGAATTTCCAAATAATCCCAAGGTTTTAAGCTGTGTTTGGAAGGTATGCAAGCTGCCAGCTTGGCTTGATCACATCCTAATGCTTTCCTGCAGACGGAAAATAGATTGCAATTTAATGCTTGGTGCATTTAATAGTATTATATCTTTGTCCAGAAATGTCAAAAGTAAACAGAAATTGCTTTCTTAGTGTGGATAGTTGCTTGTTAGATTTATCTGTAGGGAGTATTTTCAAAATTGACAAATTGTCCAGAATAAGTTGGAAATCAATCCACTCTGTATTGGCTCCCAGCATCCATTTGTTTGGAGGAGTGGAAAAAAAAAATCCTCCCCACTTCTCTTTGTTGTGCAGTGATTTGTGCAGCATTGAACCTCCTGCCCTGCCAGTGCAGCACGACTGGAGGGACAGGGCTGGTGCTGGAATGGGATGGGGAAGGCAGGGTTTGATTTAGGCATTTGATGACTCAGGAATTAATATTAAAAATACAATTGCTGTTTATGAAATTGGAACAGTGAGGAGAAAAAGCAGTGACTAAAATGAATGTTGAAGGAATAGCCCTAATCATCTTTGTGGATATTTTTTAGCAGAGGTTTTACAGAAATACCTCTCGGGTTTGTAATCACCAGGAAAGAACAATATATTTTATTGTGTAAAACTGCTGCAGGGGTGGTTACACACGGATTTGGGAACCAGTGCAGTCTTCTGTGGTTTGATTTTTGTGATTGGCAAAAAAAGGGATTTAATAGAGGGAGGATGATGGGTCATCCTCTGTGTTAGAGGCAGAATAGAGAGGACTGGCTCCCTTTGAGCACAAGTGAGGAAATAATTGCAGTTATTGGACAATGAGCTTCACCAAAACTGCAGTTCCTGTAATAAATAACCACAGAATCAGGGTAGATGGGATTTACTTATTTTTTCTCTGATAAACTGAGTGAGGAGCGTGGGGAAGGGGGTTTTGTGTTTGTTTTCTCTTACAGCAGGGCTGCTGCAGGTATCAGTTCACAGCACTGTCGGGGCATCATCTGTCAGGGAAAGAGATTTCACGTTAGGAAAAACCCATTTGTAAAGCTGGGCATGTTTGGTTTTCCCCTACTTGTGGATCATTGTAATATGGTTTTGCTTTTGTGTGTTTTGTGGGTTTTTGAACCCATTTCATTTACTGAAGGAAAATGCATGAGGTTGGTTTATTCCATTATGTCTCTTTTATAGAGGCTGGGGGAGGGAAGGGGCACTGGGCAGTGGTAGTAAAGCAGTAAGATAGTGCAAAAGCTGTTACAAATTCAATTTGCAGAAGAGCATTCACCTTCTCTGCCTTGGGAATATTCATAAAGTATTGCTGGGAGCAGCAGAGCTTTGACAGATTCCAAACTAACCTGGCGGTGTGGGGAAGTTTGGGGAATGCAGCCGGAACAGCAGGAGGTTTTACACGGCTGGGGAAGGGTGGAATCGCTTGGATATTTGGGGAGGGTGGAAGAAATTACTTCCCAAGTGTGTGCTGGGGTTTAGTTCAGGTGATGCAGGGGATTGGATGTTTTAAAGCTGCTGGAGGGGACAGAAGTAAATGCGTGGATCTGTGCCGTGCCCGACCATAACCGTGTGTTTCTTGTTTTTTATTGGGGAAACCCGCAGTCATTCCACTGTCCTTCTCCCAAAAAGATGTCGTTCAAAAAAATGGATCCAAGCTGCACAATAGGATTTTACTGTAGGACTGTGCAGGACTTCGAGAAGGCTTCTGAAGAAATCACCAAGGTACGTGCTGGAGTTCCCAAATCCCTCCCTCAGCCAGAACGGGGTGTGGGGAAGGGCAGAGTCAGCCTCGCCCTTCTCGGCAGCCATAATTCTGTAAGTGGCGTTTGGCAGTGCCTTCAGCACGGTCAGAGATGCAGATGGTTGGTAACTCCAGCGGGTTCCCCGGGTGGGCCGGGCCCGGCCGGGCTGTGCTGCGGGAGGGGCCCCGCGGAGCGCACGGGGCTGGCGCCGGGCGGGCCCACGAGGTGGCACTCGTGAAGTGGGAATGTCCTGGCAGCCCGGGGGCTGCGGCCGGGCCCGGGCAGCGACTGCGGCCGGAGGGGAAGTGTTGGAGCAAACCCACATCGTTCATTATTTCTCCTTAGCACCGGTGGCTTTTGCCGGTGGGAAGGGCAGGGCTCTGGTTCGAGCTCCACGGAGCAGGTGCCACCCAGCAAATCTGTCTGACCCCATCCTTCCCCTGGAAAAACTCTGCTCTGCCTTCATTTGGGTCCAATTAGAATCAAGGTTTATTCTCCTTGGTTATGGCTATTCTCCTTGGTTATGTGAGGATATGAAATGCAGCATCATCAGTGTGTCCTGTGAGCTGCTCTGTGTTTGGTGGGCTCAAAAATACTCTGTGAAAAGGATGCAGCAGCAGAGGTGGGCACAGCGTTAATATTCCAACCATAGGAGTTACCACAGCAGCACAAGGATTTAATGTTTGTCCAGCATTTGGAATGGCTGATAAGTGGTATTAGTACTACAGCCAGAAAAACATTTTTTTTTAACTTAAAACTGTTTATAGTAGATACTGATTGATGCTGAAGTTGTTCCTTTGATTCTTACCCAGAGAAGTATAAAATAGATTTTTAGAAGTTCCTAAGCAGCAGATCCATGGAAAGTTTAAATAATGAAGTTTCTGTTCTTCCATGCTTTCCTGCTCTGTCACATAGAGGAAAGAATGTAGTAACATAGTAAAAAAAAAAATCTCATTACAAAATTGGTTCTTGTGAAAGTTTTCTTTTTCCTATTTCCTTATTTCTCTAATTTCAAGTTTGGGATTAAGTGCAGTTTTTTCCTGAACACAATTTGTGAACATACTCTTGGCTGATCCAAGTATTGAAGTTACTTATCCTGGTATTTTAGATAGGAGCTCTTTAATATTAGTGACATTATTTGATATAAGTACATTTCAAGCAGTGTCAGTTTGAAAGCAGAGGGAAGTTTGGGTACAGGTACAATGTCAGACACATTCTATCAATAGATCTTTCCATCCTTCATTCACATCCTTTGTGTTTTCCTTCTCTTCCATTATTTTTCCCTTTGTTTGCAATTCTAGTGTGGTAACTCTTGAACTATAAAGCTCAGTGTATTCCCAGTGTGCCTTGTGGAGGCTGGACTAAAGAATCCAGGTTCTCATTGCTTTTTTTGGGTAATAAGAGGTGAAAGAAAATATTTAGTTTACTTGAGGCTAAACCTTATGGGCCTTATGTGTTTAGACACAGAGAAATCAGGGCATCAGAACTGAGGCCCAAGTGGAGTGATGGGTGAAACTCCCTCCAAAGCACAGTCAGGCTCCCCTCTGGGAGTTGCTTCCCTATCCAAACCCATGCCAGAAAATAAATAATCCCTTGGGATTATTATAAGGCTGCATTTGCCTGTTTGTGGCCCAAATGTAGCAGAAAGGAGAGAAGAACTGGAGCTGAGGGGGGATGAACATGGATTCAGTTCAGCACGAAGAATTCCTGTTGCAGTGACAACAGTGACAATCTAACACTGAAATACTGAAAATACTGATCTTTACCAATAAACTCCTTCAGATATCACTGTCATGGTGTCTAAAGGAAACTTGCAAGTTGTTCAGAATGTCAGATTATCTGTGGTCGCTGTTGAGATGTGGCTTGATGAGAGTTACCCAAATCTGGACCAGGTTTCCCTGGACATTGTTCAGGCATTTCCTTGCCCAGTTCATTTGTTCAGGGTTTCCTCACCTCCCCCAGTGCATGAAAGGAGAGGATGTGAAGGAAGTTTCAGTAAAGCTGAGCATACGCAAGGCAGTGGAACCCCAGGATTTTACTGGGATTGATTTTTTTGTTTTCTTATTTTTTAAATGCCCCCTTAACTCCTGGCTGTCTTTTTTGTTCTTGCTGTTTAAAGATCTACTTAGGGATTTTTTTACTGTTTGAGACTGATTGTTCTCCCGAAATCGTGTTCAGTGATTTTTAGTTCTGCACAGTGTGTGTCTCTAGCCTGATGTAGTTCTGCATGTCACTGCAACACTGGGCTGGTTTTTTCCAAGCAGGTAAGAAAAACAAAGTAAAAAACTGGTCAGTGGTCAAAACACCCTGAAAAGTCCTTCAGTATTTGGTGGGGTTTTATCTGCTGGTAAAGGTGTTTTGCTGATCTGTTTCAGTATTTATCATTCCCCACCACCCTATTTTTTCATGCTCAGTTTTCTTATTTATAAATGTAGATTTTGGGCACCCTGGTTCCCTGTGACTGTCACCGACCTGGTTTGAGCCACATGCTCCTGACTGCCTTATTTACATTGATGAATGTACTTTAACTTCTAATAAAAACACTGATTATTGCACATGCTGATTCTACAGCAAAAATCCCTCCCCAGGATGCTCAGTTGCTGCAGAATTCATACCTGTGCTTGAGGAGACCCTTATGGCCATTAACTATTTTGTAAAGGTTTTAATCTTCTGTCTTTCATCCTTTTATCTTCGTTGCACTGAGTGAGTCTAACAGCACATACAGGTGATCTGTGTGGGACAAAAACAGGGACAGGCATGAAATTAGCAGCTACCTGAGGAAGGGAAGTAAATATCTAATAGGAGGAGGAGATGTTTAGATGGTGCAATGCTTTTGTTTTAATGAGATAATAAAGATAAACAATGCACTTTTTACTTGGCAGCCATCATCAGGTGAATAGCAGTGCTTGCTGTATTTCTTCATTTCCAATTAATGTTTCATCTGGTTTGTGTTTTACATTGTAGATGCTGAAATCTTCATCCAAGGAAAAATATCCCCTGTTTACTTTTGTCAAGGGTCATTCTAGAGACTATGACTTTGTTTCCAGTCCACTCCATGAAGAAAATGACCTTTTCTCCGAGGATGAAAAGAAAAGACTGAAGAGATTTAGTACAGAGGAGTTTGTCTTGCTTTGAGGACATTTTACACAAGAGCATCGGCAGCTGTCCAGGAGAACGCTTGCCTTTTAAATACAAAAATGTACCTGAATTCCTCCCCAAAAAGGCAAGCCTGCGCTGAAATTGGTCTATTTTCATAAAGATGATAATGTTTTATATGTTAAGAGTCTTTAAGGTGTCAGTTACTAATGTATGTACTAATTCTCTTTGCTGACTGCTGGCTGGAGGAGCGTCCGTGCCGTTGTGGTAGCCAAGGGAGAGGCTTTGCTCGGAGCCAGCTGTGCCTGCAGAGCCTGGCCAGTCCCAGAATGCCACCCTGTGCCCTCCTGTCCTGCCATTCCAGGCCAGCTCCTGAGCAGGGCTGCCAGCTGGGGCTGGGTTTGTCAGGGATGCCATCCCGAGGTGTGGAGAGCCCTCTTCTCCTGCCTGCAGCTCAGCTGGAGTTGTTCACTGGGAGGGGCACGAGGCTCAGCTGCGTGGCCCCAGCAGGAGTTCTGCCATCCCGACCAGCTCCCTGCTGGAAAGGTGAGGTTGATGGATCAGGAGTCACTGTCACTTGCAATCCTGCCATAATTATATAGGCTGAATTGTGAGTTAAGATACTACTTAGCAGTATGACTTTCTAATGGTTTCTCATTAAGCTTGCTTTGGAGCCTTAATATGAGGAGTGAAGATAAAGTATTACCTTTCCCCACAATTTTTAAAGGTTATACTATTAATATTAACTGCAACCAATCAAAGCAGCTGGAGACAATTATTAGAAGAGAGCAGTGTTTGTTTCCTGTTTCAACTACCATAATGGTGAGGCTTCTCCTGCCAGAGCAGCTTTTAAATCAAGGCAAAGTGGCGTGGATGTGGAAAATTCTGGGCTGTGATGATTTTTTTGTTTTGATACGTGTTGTTACTGTACAAATGATTACTTGATGGTGTGTGTTCTCAGATTGCAAACAAATGTACAGAAATAGTTTCATGTTTTAACAAAGTAAATGCAATATTTAAAAAACCATATTAACGCTGCTTGGGAAATAAAAGAGGTGTGAAAACATGAAGTGCATGTGCCTTTTATATTAATATTAGATCCTCTAAAAGTGAATATAATCCTGCATCTAAAACAATATTGTAAGGTGTGAATACTCTGTTTATTTGCAATAAAGGCAGATTTTATTGTTGTGTTGTAAACCAAATGTTACCTGTTCTAAGTGCTGCTCAGGCACAGAGGCACAAGTGTTGCTGATCCAAATAATAAGCATCATGTTTGTTCATTAAAGCACCTTTTACCTTTTATGAGCAAGAAGTGACTAATGGATAGATTTCGTGCAGAACTAGACCAGGTCTGTGTCTGGGCTAACACATTTGCATGTGGTAATTAATATTCCAAAAAGCCAAAATGTTAATTTGTTTTCAAGAAAAAAAACCCCCACACATTATTTGTCTAAATTAGTGACCTCTGCACTGCTGCATCCTGCTAATATTTGCCACAATACAACTTTTTACTAACAGGTGTGTGAGGATGTTTGGCTTGATCTTCTTATTTTTCATTAATAGCCCAGAAGAGGGAGTAAACAACGTATTTATGGAATTTAGATGTCAAAATGAGGAGAATTGTGGATGTCAGTGAGAGCTGGAAGAAAGAAGATTCCTGGTGAGTGAAGCACAAGGAAATGCAGCTTTAGCAAACGTAAGGCAAAGCCTCAGAGTGGTTCCTTTGGACAGGAAATGAGACACGAAGTTGTGCTTTGCTTTCACATTAAAAAAAAAAAGCAAAGCAATCAGCTGCTGCAACATTACCAGCTTCTGTCACAGAGCAGGGGGTGCAGTTGGTCTGCTCAGGTTCCACTGGTGCTCTCCTCTCTGCTTCCCTTCCCACCAGGAAGGCAGAACCAGCAGGACCTGCAGGGATGGATTCGGGGAAGGTTCACCGTGGAGCTCGGTGGCTTTGTCACCGCGCAGCTGGAGAGGGAGGGAAGCGCTGCAGGGCACCGATGTGCAGCGGATGTGCACTGGGAAGGGAGAGACAGGAGCTCAGGGAATATTCCATGGCCAGGAGCCTTTGTGCCTCCCTGCGTGCTGCAGATTCCCAGGCCCATCGTGGACCACCCACCCACTGCAGGGCAGGAGCTGTAGCTGAGATGGGAACTGAAGGATGAATTCTCCTTCTTCCACAGCTCCACCACCTGAATTCAGGAACCTTCAAAAAATCCCATGTGCACAGACCCACCTAAGCCAGCTGTGTCTGCAGAAAGGAGCTGCTCTTCAAAGGTTCAGAATTCTTGGAATGGAAATGCTCACATGGAATTACAAGAGCTGTAGCACAGAAATGTTAAAAAGGAAAATGTAGTTCTGCCATTCCAACAGCATTCTTCCCTGGAAGACTGAAATGGTTTCACTTCTCCCAGTCTTTTTCCAACTGGCTAAAAAATGTAGTGGTTGAAACACCTTCGAACTTCTTAAATAGTGATTTTTTCCCCCCCTTTCTAACTAAGGGAAAGAAAAGTAGCAGTGCTAGAACAGTGGCTGGGTTGTGGTCCTTTAATTTGTAGCAAATCCTTTAGCTCACCACAGTGGGGTTTTCTTTAAAGCCTGCTAAAAATAATTGTTAAAACTTCATGGCTATTTTCAGGGTGTTTCATCATGTTTTTTGTACGAGGTTTAAGTACCGACAAGCCCAGAGAATGCCCTGGTGCACTTGTGCACAGGGGTGACACAAGTTAAATTACCAAGTTGCTAGAAATTAATGTTTTTGGGTAACTACAGGGGACTTTAATTGGAAACTATGTTAATCGTGTAGTAATTCTCTTTACCTCGTCTGCATTAGCTGCTGAAAACCAGGCAATTAATTCGTGTCATCAGTGTTGCTGCTGCTGCCTTCAAACACAAACCCAAGGAGCATTAGTTACTCACATACCCAGCAGTGGCCGCGTTTCTTAAAGGACTTCCACAAATCATGGGCTCCTCACCTGCCTGACAGAGCCAGGCTCGAGCTGGCAAAACAGGAGCTCTGCAGGCTCGCAGCTTTTCACCACCTCACACCTCTCCTGCTCCCTTCTGCCATTTCCTTGCTCCTTACAAGGAACATTTCTTTCTGTGTTTGTAATATCTATCAGTAGCTTGACGCAAGCTCAGGCCTCTCAATGCCTACGTGGGACTGTGCCTTCCCTTTCCAGCACGGGTATTTGTCTTGTTTTCCAACCCTTGGCTGTCCCTAGCAGTGCCCACAGCCCACCAGACCCCAGAGCTCTGCTGGAGGAGCTGGTCCTGCCCTGGCAGCCCGGGGTGAGGGGTGAGGGATCTCTCGGGGTGACCTGGCTCTGCAGCTCCTCTCTGGGGAAAACCCCCAGCCACCACCTCCCTTCCCTCTGCAGCCTCTCCCATCTCCAGCCAAACTCCCGACCTTTAAAAATGCCCTCCAGGCACTCGGGGAAGGCAGCAGCTGATTTCTGACACGTTTCCAACACGGAGGCTTCGCTGGGCTGGGGACTGGGGGAGAGGCCCGGGGCACTGCTGCGACTCCGTGGGGCACGAGCAGCAGCCCCTCAGGGGTGGTGGTGGGAAGGGTGAGACTGGAAGGCTGGGTTTGGCCCATATTTACTCCTGAAATGGGAATTTCTAGAGTGGGCCTTCAGGAGAGGGAATTGTTTACTGTTGTTGGTAGAGAGAGCTGAGGGAAACAGAGCCTGGAGAATTGCAGCACAGCTTCCAGAAGGCCTGGAAATGGAAATGGACTCAAACCATTACAAAGTTTGTTTCATAGAATCCCAGAATCCCAGGCTGCTCTGGGTTGGGAGGGACCTTAAGGCCCATCCAGTGCCACCCCTGCCATGGGCAGGGACATCTTCCACTGTCCCAGGCTGCTCCATCCAGGGGCTTTGTGATGCCTCTTTAAAGACGTCTTTTCCCTCTCACCAGTCCCCCGTGGTTCAGCAGAGCTGGAAAACTGAGGCCACTCTGATTTCTTACTGTCTTTTGTGCTTTTTATTTTGGTTTTTTTTTTTTTTTCTCTTTCACCCCTCCAAATCCAGGAGCTTTGTTCAATGTGAAGCAATTGAGCAGTTCAGTTGTGCCCGATGGAGACAGGGAGGGGATCTCCTGTTCCCTGCTAATTCCAGTAGGAAAATGGACTTGCTCCAGAGACCTGATTTATTTCCAGCCTTATTGACAATCTCTTAAAGGGAATGATGGAGTGAAAAGCAACCATCAGTGAGTTATGAAAGGTCAATAATGCCACAAATGAACACAAACAGCAGGTTTGAAATCCAGCCCTCCCCACGTTCTGTTTCCACAACCATTTCATCCAAGGTCATTGGGCTTTTCCAGCGAGGCCCAAGCAGCAGGAGCCTCCAAGAGGAGGCCAGGTCACTTCATGGCCCTTTCCCACCATGGAGCTGGTTATTATGGGGTGCATTCCCCCAGGCCTGCAGGGGGGGCCGTGCAGCACAGCCAGGTACAGCATCCAGCAGCATGTCCCAATCCCTAAACCTGGAGCCTCCGGCAGAATATTCCTGCAGCACAGAGGTGGGGCAGCTCCCAGCAGCTTGGTTAGCCATGCCAAAAAGGGATCTGAAAATGCTGGTAACTTCTTTGCATTGACAAAAAGGTGCAAAGAGGTGTTGGAGGGGGTCAGGATCCAGCCCTGGGCACTCATGGTTTGACCCTGTGGTTTGGTGCCTTCACAAGATGCTTCTGCTGCCTAATTGGATGAACTGAGCTCCATAAACAGTTCCCTTCCCTGTTTGTAAGCAGTCCACGGGCAGCTGTAATTGTTTGAATCCACTGTGTGAATAGTAAAAAGAGCTTTACTTAATGACTGCAGCAGCCCTGCTCGAGTGAGAGCTCTCTGGTATTTATTCACACCAGAATTCACGAGGCTTTTGTTTGCCATGAACACTCCTGCAAATAAAAACTTGCTCACTCTAATGTTTATGAATAAATGTGCTCGTAAATGCCATCAAAGCAAATCAGCAGGGTTTTATTTATGCAAGAAGATGCACAAATAAATGTTTGCTGTTTTCACCCAGCTCTGGTGGGTGTTTAGGCGTGTGTTAAAGCCAAGGCTTTGTGAGCTCTGCTCAGCACTCACTCGTTATTCCTTCTCTCCATCTCCTCCTTTCCTGCACTCTGATCCTGCCTGTGAATCCCTGTGCCCCAAGGGAACATTGTTGAAGTCAGTGTTTTAGGGATTATCCCCACCCAGCAGCTTGCTGGGTCAGTGGATGAGGTCATGGAAGGGCCTGGGATCACTTTTGGATGCCCAGGACTGGGAGGACAGGAGGGAAAAGGGTTTGTGATTACAGCCTTGTGATGTTTGCATGGCACACAGCAGATACCCAAACCTGCTTTTTTGGCGTGTGCTGGTTCCTGGAGCAAGGTGGGGGTTCTGTCTTACCCAGAAGTGTGGGAGGTTATTGCCATCCTTTCTCAATCAGTGCCCTAATTAAATATAGGAGAGGATTTTCTTTCTAAAATGTAAATGTCAAGCCTTGTTAAGGAAAATTAAAATGCACTGAAATGAATGTGGTAGGAGCTGTGGAGGTGCTTAAGTAGAGTATCTGTATTTATTAGAAAGAGAACTAAAAAGGAAGTATTTTTGGAGCTCAATCCTTAAACTGGGCCATAAGGATTTTATGCAAATTTCCCTTCTAAATCTGCAGTTAGGGACTGGTTCCAGGGGTGAATTCTATGTCCCAGCCTCTAAAAACTATAAAGGAATATAATCTGAGACTCACCTCTTTCCAGGGTTTATCTGTACATATCCCTCCTCTTACCAAGATCACTTGGGATTCTGTGCTGGCCACACTTGCTGAGAGTTGGACTTGAAGATTCAGGTCATTCCTTCCATTCCCTGTTCCCTTGAGTCCAGCAGAGCACAACAGGACAGAATTTAAACTCCTCCATTCAGCAATGGGATCATCCCCATTTACAAATAACCCTCTTTAAAGGCATTTTTCTCCTTCAGCCCACAGCGAGCCTGGACCAGGAGTGTCAATCAGAACCTGCAACACTCAAACCCGAAGTCCTGGGTGTGGATTAGGATGGGGAGTTCCAAGAGAAAAGTGAATTGTTGCAAAGGCTCAGAGAGCAGAACTTCAGCTCATCACAGAGAGGCTGCAGCTCTGACCTGTGATCTCAGTCTGACCAAGGTCAAAACTTGAGGTGTCTTCACATCTGGAGCAGGTGAGCTGTGCCTGTCTGGCATTGAGGAAACACAAAATGCAGCATTTGTTCAATACTACAAGCTCATGCCTTTGCAAATAGATGAAGTTTTTTGGCCTTCACAGTCCAACCATTGGTTTGTTGTTTTCATGCTAATACAAATTCTTGTATTAATAGGAGCATGGCCTTGGGTTCCTCCATCCATATGGGAAAAAGTTACTTGTCTGATGGTAAACAAAGAACAGAAGAATTGATTCACTGTCCTCACTTTTAAAAAGATGGTATGAAGCCATAGTGAAGCAATTTTAATTGTGGCTGTGTAACACTTGCCATCAGTAAGATCACTTGTGTTCTGTTTTTAGGGATCGGGGTGCTCCGGAGCACATGGGGCATTAGAAATGCAAAACATGACCGCATGTTCTCAGGGCTCTGTCAGGGCCACATGAAAGAGCACTTGTGCTGGGATGCTCAGCTCTGAGGGTATTCTCTGTTCAGCGTGTATTTACAGAGATGTATGAATATTTGATTAATGAGTCATGGTCTCCGGAGAAATTTAATAACTGTACTGCTGTACAAAGGCAGCTCCTTCACTGTTAACACAGCTGCCAATAGTGTCACTGACACTGGAGCCCTTTCTGCATCTAATGTATGCTGTGGAGTAAATTCCTTCCTTACAAGGGAATCCATGGGACACATTATTCAGTTATCTGTTTTGAACTGTTGCAGGCTCAATTTACAGACCCTGATTTGTAAAGATTTTTCCAATGGAAACAAGCAGTGACACGTGAGCCAGGAAGCAGCAGTTTCACCAGGCTGTGGCGCTCCCACAGTTACTCGGAGGGCCAGTCCAAAAGGAGAGCTGCTTTAAAAATTCCATTTATAAAATGCAAAAGGAACAATGGATGAAAATATTCGTGGAGAGCAGAGTGCTCCAGCAAATTCTTACTGCCCCAAAAGCTGTGTTCAGTGGGGTTTCTCCAGCGAGGAGAGGTTGTTCAGGGGTGCATAACTCATAATATGGGCCAGAGGTTTTCTCCCCCCGTGACACCAGACCAGAAGTGTTCGTCTTTGTTGCTGAGCAGTTTTCCAAGGATAATTCACTGCTAATTTTATAATTTCCTCATTTTTATTCCTAATACCTGTAAAGAGATCCATTTTCACTTAGGAACTTAGGTGTATATTTTAGTGGTGTTACTCCAGCTCAACTGCTTTAAATAATAGGGGGGGAAATGTCAAAAAAAGATAAATTTAGTGCAGAGGCTTTCACTAGGAGCTTTAACTGCAGGTTAGAATTATACATGCTATGCAGAATTTCCTGCAACACTTCTCCTTTGGGCCACAATGCATTACAGCAGACGTATAATGAAGCTGCTATAAAATCCGTGGTAATTAAGGGGGATTTGACAGTAATTGCAACAGTGAATCAACTTAATTATTACCTGCTTCAAAGAGAGCTAACCTGATGTTATAATCTAACCTTTCCTACTTCTAAAATGAGAGATTAAGCAAGTATATGTAGCATTTAAGAATTAAATCTGTTGAGATAGAATTATATTAATATACTTTTCCTATGCATTTTCTGCACATGTGAGTACAAAGCAGCCAAAGGAGCAGCACCAGAAGCTGACAAGCTGCAGACAGGCTGAGTGTGTGCATTCATAAAATAAACAGAGGTGAGGCAGCTGCTTTGCTGTCTGCTGAGAGCACAGGGACTGCAGCCAGAGCAGTGCTGGAAAATGCTACAGCACACACCATCCCAGCTCCCTGAGCAGCCTCGTGCAGGAGTGCATTGTCTTTCCATGCTCAATTTTAAGCAAATTATTCTGAAATAATCCAACAGAGCATTGGTCTCTTCAGTTCTGGCCTGATCAATGCAGCTCTTTCAGCTCCTGAGCCCATAAATCCAAGCATGGCTTTTGCTTTGTTTTCAGAGCTTTTGGGATGCGTTACCTGAGAGCAGGGGGTGGTTTGGGCTGGTCCCAACCCTCCTCCAAACTCCTCCCCAGGGCTGGGCCTGGCTGGTGCCTGCAGCTCCATGTCTGCAGCAGATGCATTCCTGCAGCACTTCTGGAAGGTGAGAGGTGCAGTAATAAAGCTTTAAAAAAACACAGAAAAGTGAGCATCACCATCATCAGCACTACCAAAACTTGCCACAGCAACTTTCACAAGAAGTTCATCTGCAAAACTGCCAAAATTCACATCAGCTCTGCTCTGAGGAGGGGTTTGATCATCCAAGTGAGGCACTGACTCCTGCAAGCCCTTAAAATAAATCTGCCAAAGTTTACATCTTGTTATGTTGTGAAACAGTAAATTAGAAAGACTTCTTTGGTTTTTACGTGTTCTGGCCCATAATATGCTGCAATTAATACCTAATTTTTATTCCCCTAGGCCCCAGTTTCCAGGCAGGTATCAAGCTGACAATGGTGAGTGGACACACAGGTTAAAGATGTCACCTGCCATGGGTGTGTGATTTGAAACTGCACTAAGCCCAATCCATCTCATCTTTAGGACATACTTTTAGAAGATTACAGCAGCTTAATCTGCCTTGAATAAAACCTGGAAGTCCACCAGGCTTTGAATAGTGTTGTACACTAAAAATGGTACAAAAAGCCAATTGAGCTTGGTGGTAATTTTAAAAATCTCATTCTATTGCTGACCACGTGACTGTAAATCAAGAATAAATATCAAACTTGCAGGGGAAATCAGGCTGTGGTCTCTCTTTCTGTACAAGCAATGTAATCTCTCCATCAGGAATCACACCTGCAAACTGTGGAAGATTCAAGGTGCCTGGGGATCCGTCCCACTTTGTGCCCAAAGTGCACCACACTTGTATTTCCTAACAAGGCTTTTACTCATGGTGCCTCTTCCTGAAGCCAGAGATCCTTTACATCTCTTAGAAAAGACACTTTGGCCTCCCAGAACCCAGGAAAAATTCCCCTGGGAATGAACCCAGCGATGCTCCAGCCCCTTGCTAAGTGGCTGTGGGGAAACCATGATCCCTCCTACAATTCCACATTGGGAAAAGACTGAGATTCTTGCGAGCTCTCCACAAACAGCTCCTCTCTGGAGCTCTGTGCCTCTCCCAACGCTCATTCCCATCCCTGGGAATGGCCTGGGATGGGTCCTTTTGTGCTCTGCTACATTTGGAATGTGCCTGCAATGGGACAGGCAGCAGTGAGGTGCTCATCCCTGTTCCTGGGAGCTGCTGGAGCACAGGTTATGGGATTCCAGGTCCCCGTTTCTGGGGGCAGCAGTGACTCTCTGCTCCTTGGAAGGGGAGGAAATGGCAGACTTTAAATAACAAATTTTCACTGATGCCTTTTGCTATTTTTACAACGCATTTTAGAATAAATGAGAGATTAACACAGAAAAAAGTACTTAAGGTGCATGCTCAGTAACTATTTTTTCATAACGTTTTAATGGATTCAGGGTTGAGCTCCACTAAAATCTGGATTTATTAGAAACGCTCCATGCATTTCAATAGAGTTTTTCTCATGAATCTAGATATTTTACATTATTTCAATAGAGCTGACCCTCTGTTTCATTAGAAATGCTCCAATATAACCCATGGAGCATTTCTAATGATTCTGGTTTTACAGCAAATCCAAGGGTCAGCTGTACCGAAAACAATAGTGCTAACCTCTTGGTTTATTAGAAAAATGCTTTCTGTCTCAATGGAGCATTTCTAATAAATCAGATAAATAGGGATCTCCCACAAAAATGCTCTACTGGTGAAACAGACAAATGGGTTTGTTGTTATTGAGATTTTTTTTAAAAACAAAGATTGTTTAATAGACTTTTTTGTTGCTCACTACAGTGTGATCCACTTCTATCCAGAGTTTGAGTCTTCACCATGAAAAACTTAGTAAATATTCCTCACAATTCCCTCAGAAACAAGCACTGCCTCAAATTGTCAAGCATTTCTCACCTCACCCATGTAGACTATACAGCAAGGCTGACTTCCAGGATGGATCTGTAGGTTCTAGGTTGGAATTCAGGGGTTTGGTGCTGTGCCACAGGGTGTGATGGGTCCTTTCTCTACAGATGGGTCCTTTCTCTCTGCTACAGAGAGAGGGTGAGTGTTAAACAGCTCAGCACTGAGATCACCACTGACCCACGAGACATTAACTGCAGCAGGTGACAGATTTTTGTAGGCCTTTAAGCTCCCTGTTTTCCCAGAGCTGTTCTAATTCCATGTGCCATGTCGGGCAGAAGTCCCAGTGTGTGGGATGCAGCTGTGGACACCCTCCCCAGCCCGGGCCCATCCCCTGCTGTGTGTGCCTGGGCACAGCTCAGGCTCTCCAGGTACCTGAGCAGGGGGGTTGGTGGCACTGGCAGGAGCTGCAGTGACAGCCTGGCTGTGAAATCTCCATCAGGATTCCTTCTTGGCAGGAGGAGATCCTGCATCATGGAGCCATCAAGAACAGGAATCCTGGGCATGTTCTGATGAACTCGTGCCCATCCAGTCCAGGAAGAATAAATGCCAATGCTGTGAAATGCAAAAAAAAAAAGGCTTGGTAAGCTGAGACAAAGCTTTCTGTTCAAGAGCAAAGGCCAATGAGATAATTTCAGTGACTCAAGATTTGGTTAGAACGTTCTGTATTTATGGGTGTATACTGTGCTGTCCAGATATTCCCCTGTGATTCAAATGCCACCCAGTTCCTGCAAGTGCATTCCCTGTTCTCTCTCTGTGAGTTGCACACCCTCTGCTGCAGTTGGAGCAGGATTCCCGTCCTCTTCCCCACACTCCCAACAACTTCAGGAAATCTGCTCAGCAGTTTCTGTGCAAACCTGGAAATAAAACATGCTGCAGTCATGACAAATCCACCAACACAGAGACTCCACTTTAAAAATGATTGGTGTGTCTGAATGGACTCTCTTTTTTTTTCTTATCAAGTTGGATGATTTTGCCCAGCAGTGAAAACAGAGAAATCCCCAAAGGAGTCAAACAAAAGGGATTTTACCTGTGGGGTGCCTTTGTCTGCCCCTGTGCCTGACCAGGACTGTGGGGCTGTGGGGAGATGCTGAACCTGTCAGCTCAAGGCACTGAGACTCTGCTGAGGACCAGGAGTGTGTGAGCACCTCTGATTTCCCTGCTCGGGGTTTCTCCCGGCACAAGTTCATCCTGCAGGACCCGCATCCTCTAAATGCTAAACAAGTCCTTTAGCCAAAAGCTGCAGGTCAGGGCAGGAGCTGCTTGGTCAGGGGGATTTTAGCAGCCCCAGCAATGGGATTTGAAGGCTTTTCCTGCCCCAGAGGCCCTGGCAGCAGCAGCACCAGGCAAACCCCCCTTGCTCTCAGAAGAGCCTCAGCAGTTCATCATGTCAAGCCTCGCTGCTGAGCGCTGTGTCTGGGGCCTCTGGCTGTCAGAGGCAGGATTTCATCTCGGCCTCCCTAAGGCCATATAGAAAGCCTAAAATGTTCATTTATGTTTCTTATTGTCTGGCCAAATCTGTGTGTGCTTAAAAAATATCGGGAAGTTTAAAGGCTGATCCCTGATTATGGCAGGTTGGAAATTTACTCAGTATTTTAAAAGAAGTTAAATACGTTTATTGTAACAAGCAGCAATGCTTTTGTCAACTCGTACAAAAAGTGTTTGTATATGAAATGTTTCCTTCTGTGGTGTTACTTCCCGAGATCAATCTGGCCCATTATAATTTTGCAAAGCAGCTCCATTAAGGATAAATACCACTGTAGTGGTCTGGTTCAGAGATATCTGTAAACACTTTATATGTAGTGCACGAGTATTTATGGATGTGGGAATTTGTACCTTGGCTGATCAGAATTTCCATGTTTGTGCACAGAGCAGTATTCCTGGAATAATCAGTGTGGGCACATGTGTTTATACCATGTGTAGATTTATGTGCTTTACACATCCAATGTACCTGCGTAGCCATAACTTGATCTGCTGTTCAGAATTTATTTCAGCTTTCCACATGAGCTCTTTCAAACAATGCTAATTGTTTCAGAACCAAAATCATTGATGATAACTCTTTTAGGAATTGTCATGTTGTCTATAAATATTTAGCGACTGAATTGTATTTGCCAATGTATCCCTGGATTACAGATGAAAAGGGAGCATCTGCCGAAATTAAAAGTGGCCACATTTTCGCTGTAGCTTAATTAAATGCCAAAATTTATCTACATTAACAACAAAGTGGTGAAATTTATTGATCAATTCACATGATATAAGTTGACAAATGGCCCGAGCAATTTCCATAATTTTCTACACGTGTTAAAATTTGTAATGAAAAAGGAATCCTCCATTAGCAGTGGCTGGGAAATGAAAGGGGGCTGGTGATGGAGCGGTGCCCCGGGGCAGTGAGTGTGAGCTCCGTGCCCTGTCCAGCCGAGCTGTGTACAGATGGGCCTTTGACAGTCCTACAGCTGTTCTCCTAATTGTCCATTAAGTGTTCTATTGATTCTCTGATTCAAAGTACATGTCTTTCAGCCCGAGCTTTCGTGTGAAGTGGCAGACACATTCCTGCCGGAATGACAGAGCTGCTTGAAACCTAAAAATGTGGGCTGCCACTTTCAATCGAGGAGCCCGCTTTCAAAGGAAAAGCCTCGGTTAAAGGAGCTTTGTGAGAGCGCCTCGGATTTTAGTTTCTAAACTTTTAGCGTCAATCAATTAAAGCAGCGGCAGCACGGAAAGTTGTAATTCCTCGTTAGGCTCCCGGCTGATAAAGAGCTGCCTGAGGATGCCGGGTCGCCACAATAGGGATTAGATCTTGTTTAGCTGGATGCAGATTCTGCTCTCAGACCCCTCTGACACGTGTAATGATATTCTCATTTGACTTGCAAGTTCACTTTTAGCATTTTTTTAAAGGAAGATCATCTGCAATTCCAGATCGTGCCAGTCAGGAGCCTGTTTAAAATCATCTTCCTGTAATCTGAAGAGTGAAAGATAAGATGCATATCTGTTGCAAGGACCATAAATCTTCAAAGAAACAAATAGCCATAGATAAAACTGTAAAAGTTATTTAGTTCCCTTCCGAAAGAGGTTTATTAATCTAAAATTTCCAGTCCATTGTGTCACGATTTGGTTATGGCACTGTATCTCATTTCGTGCAATTGTATAAGCCTTGTGTATCAAGCAAAGAGCTGAGAGCCTCACAGCTGAAACTTGATCAGTTGTATTCAGATGTATCACCAGAGCCAAGGAAAAAAATTGAAATATAAAAAATAGCCACCTGAACAGAGATCTGGACTGAGAGAATTTTTGTTCTCCAGATTTCCTCTTATTTTACTGATATGTTTATGAAGTGGGTTTATTACTAAATTGAAACGGAATTTAAAATTCTTGTTTGTCTTTTTTAAAGCATAATTCCTGGTAGGCAGGACACAAACAAAGTGTTTATAGACTCAGTATTTGGGGACCATCGTCGGTGGTTGTGCACAAAATGAGCTTTCCCCAGATGCCACCAGCACTATTTGTCTTCATATTTTTCTTTTTCAAAATCCCCGTCATTTAAAAGAGACGTGAAGCTGTTTTTGAGAGAGCTTAAAATAAGGAAAATTATTTCTCGTCCAGAAGATTTTTATCCTCTGTAGGTGATGAAAAACCACCCTGCTGTGAATGTTTAACACCTGCTTGTTCTTTGACCACCCCTCCTTGCCCACGTTGGTGTTTGCACCCCAGTTCCCCTGGTTTGTGTCTGAAAACCTTCACCTCCAGTCCCTCTAGGTGGGGATTCCGAGTCCAATTCACCAACGTGGGGCTGAGAGAGGACTTGGACCCATCAATCAAATTAGTTACAGCCTTTTAATTTAAACAAGAAGCTTGCTGATTTGAACAGAATTAGATTTTTTTTTTTTTTAACCTGAACCCATTTGTCTTTGGGACATCAAATTTACAAGCAAAGGCAATGTTTAAGCTAAGAAGTGCAAACTCAGATGGGGATTCCAAGAACACAAACAAAATTTCTGCTCATACATCAAAGGCAAACAAAGAAAAGAAAAGAAAGGAAGTGAAAGGGAAAAAAAAAGAAATTATATGTAAGAGGAGGCATTTGACATTTTATAGCCAGAGTTTTTCTCTATTCCATAAAAAAGAATATCTGTCAAATTAAAGAAATAGTGGAGGAAGCTGTAGAAAATGTTACCAGGCACTTCTCATTTTAGGAGTGTAGGTTTGGGGTTTGAGGATGGGACAAACCTACCAAGGGGACAGTAACCATCCTTTTGTTTTCACCATCCAGAGAGGAAACTGAAGAGTCTTTCTGATATAATAAAGCAGATATTGATACCTGCAAAACATTCTGTAAATCTCCTTCATCCCAGCGCTTTCAATTACACCGTCAGCCAGTTTTTTAAAAAGATTTTTAGAAGCTTTCAACTGTGGACTTTTGTCTTGTTGAATGAACTTCAGCTACACTAAATTTTAAGTAAATTTGTGATGACTGAGCAATATACATTGGCTGAGCTAGAATCCAATAACCCACAGGACAAATTAATTTTCAACAAAAAGGGCAGAAACCTCAAGTGCCATGAGTATATGGAATCTCAGTCTATCTCTCTGGAGCCATTTTTGCAAATCACTACAGCTATTCATAATCTAAATCAGTCTCCTTTAGCAGCAGAAAGATCTTTTTTCATGACAAAACAGAAGATGACATTCATTAGTGCCTAACTTGCATAAGCTACCTTAAATTTATTGGTGCTCTTATACTTATCTGGGTAAGAATTCCTTTGTCTACAGCTATAGGAAAATTCCGGACGTACTACTTAAAAATATAAATTGTCACTTTTATCAGAACTTTTGGCAGTTTACTTTATTTTAGAAGTAAAACTGGTGGTTAAGGTTTTAAGACTTCCAATGGGCGTTGTTTCAATCATGGTTAATATGCACCCAGGATAGCAATGCTCAGGGAGGTGAGCACTTGTACAAAAATCTGGAGAGCTGGGGCTGCCTGGAGCACCAGGTGCTAACTTTTCCCTGGGTTTAAGCACAACTTATGGCATTGCAAAAGAATCCTGAGACCTCCACATGGATTCAGGGTGGAAAAGCCAAACCCTTGGCTGGTGGAGTTGAGGATCCCTACGGAATTTTCTGGGCAGTGTCTCCCTCTTCTCCTGTGATGGATCATTTATCACGTGGAAGGTCACAGAATTCCAGACTGCTTTGGGCTGGGAGGGACCTCAAAGCCCATCTTATCCCAGCCCCTGCCATGGCCAGGGACCTTCCACTACCCCAGGTTGCTCCAAGCCCTGTCCATCCTGGCCTTGAAGTTCTACCAGGCCAAAACAATCCAGCTGCAAATATCCCATATCCTCCAGGAGCTGCAGAGCCTGATTACGGTAAAAATGCACATTCAAGTCAGTATATAGGAAATAAAATATAAATGGATTTGCTTTAATGTGATGCAAGTGAATACTGGTCTTCATCCACCTGTTTTATAAACTCCATTTCCTGTCTCGGGTACAGACTGTTAATTCTTAAACGCCTTTAGCTTGATGTCTCCTACTTGGGATACAACTGCAGGAAGCATTGTGACCTAAAGATTGACATACATGTCATTTGTGCAACTGTGCTTTATTTCTTTGTGCAGAGAAAAAAAGTGGAACGAGCATCTGTGGCAGCTTTTGTTACAGCCTGGATAAAGCTAAATGATCACAGAGTGGCTCTTGCCTCAAAACACACGAGCATGATTTCAATTATAATTTCTTTTATAGGGTAAGAGTGGACAGGGCTGTTGGAATGACAAATGAGAGAGATAAAATTATGAGGATGGTGCTGGCTCTGCCTGCTCTCTGTTTCTGGGTGGGATGGCTTCTTGTGGTGGGTCCCACACTGCCAACAGAAGGTGGTGAATCTGCAGCAGGAATTTAGGCTCGGGGAGGTGAAGAGGAGATGAACCTACAGCAGGTAGTAAGGGAAGGTGAAGAGATGATGAATTTAGAGCAGGTACTTAGGCTCAGGGAGGTGAAGAGGTGATCTCAGTCACAACTGCTGTTATAAAGCTCTAATGAATACATGTCAAGCTGCTGAGTTTTTCCAAATGTTTTCTGGATTCTGTTTCTCCTTCTCAATTTCCACTGCTGAGAATAACCCTCCAAAGTAACCACTGAGCTGCTCCCAGCCCGAGGCAACAGAAGAAACAGCTCCCACAGTGCTGCAGAAGCTGCTCTGGTTCTTATTTCTACCAAGGAGTTTTGGTCCTAGCAAAGGGAGAGGTAAATGAGGCTGATGCTCTGCTACGGAAAACACATCAGAATTATCATTATCTGCATGTGTTCAGATGCTCAGGAAATCAGGCTGAAAGAATAAAATAAAATTACCTATCACAGCCTCCTCCCAGGAATACAATATCTGCTGCATTCATTCCTCAAGCACAGCTCCTGTCTCAGCTGGAGTGAGAGCGAGCAGATCCAGGGCTGGGAAATGCAACAGAGGCTTTGTGATGTAGTGGGAAAATTCTTATGAATGGCTTTGCACATTTTTTCCCCCAAATCAGAGTAAAAGTTCAGGTGAGCTCTTATTTTGGGGCATCTTTCTTTGGAGGAAAGGCAGCTGTGTAATTCTTGTTTTATGGCCTGCGTGCTATTCCTGCCTGTGCCTGGGTGGATGACCTTGGCCAGTCATTTCCTTGCCATAAAGTGGCAATTGGGCTGTTTACTCCCTTCCCACTGGTGCTTGGGAGCTTAATTAATATCTGCTTTGAGATGCTCAAAAGGTGCTGAAGTGTTGCTGTGTACCAAAACCAATCTGTGTAGCTCTAAACATAGAAGGGAAAGGGACTCTGAAGGATCTGCGGGTTTGGAAGGTGCTGCAGGAAGCAGGGAATGAGTGCCTGATGTACTGCCCCGAGTCCTGAGGGCACAGCGACCCTTCCCTACAACTCATCTCTGCTAAGTTTCCCCATCCAAGCTCCAAATTCCCCCAAATGCCTCTCCTCCAGGCTGGTTTTTCCAGGAAACAAGGCAGCAACCCGTGGAACATCACTTTATGGGAAGGAACACGACTTGCCTGGGGAGAGCTGGACATGGAAGAGAAATCCTGGTGCTCCTGTACACCTGGAATGAGGAATCTGCAGCTTTTTATCCACTCTTTGATTTATGGATCACGGATGGATGAGCACCACTGATGCTTCAGCATAGCCCAGCCACGCTTGGTGATTCCTTCACCTGAGGAATGGGGAGGACACTCATGGGCAGCCAAGAGAAGCTGCCAAACAGCCTCTGACAATCCAGGAGAGATTGCAGAGCACAGGACTTGTGAGAAGAGCAAAATCAAGTTCTCAGCCTCCAGGCATTGCCCTGGATCTCAGATCACCCTTCAAAGGAAGTTATTACAGCAGGGTGAGAGCAGATCAAATCAGGCTGTAAATGTTTGCTTATTATTGTCATGTTTTAAACTGCAACCTCTGCAATTTGTGCTTCCCTTGGAAACTGATCAAAAGCAGAACAAAATGGCTCAATTACAGAGTTACCATAGCTGGGTGTCCTTAAAAGGGAGCTAAACTTAATTTCAGCTCTGCCTGGTTCTGAGGAAGCCTCTGCTGTAATTTGGCATTCTCAGGGTGCTCCTGAGGGGGGAGCATGAAATAAGGAGGCAATTCCCTCCTGTCAGGCTTCTGGCTCTGCAGCTCAGGCTGTGGTATTGAAATGAAGGTGAGCTTTGTTTAAACCTCTGCTGGAGCATCCCAGCCCGGAGTGGCAGCAGTTGAGGTGCAGGAGGGATGAGATGATCTACACAAAAATTCAGCAAGGTCTGGGGAATGGTGAGGTTCTCGGAATGTGAAATTAGGGTGATTCAAACCGGTCCCTTCAAAGCTTATAAAAGTCATATGCTTTAAAAAAAGAGCGGAGAGAAAGCTCTAAGACTGGAGAGGACACTGCAAACTGGTGGCCACTGGGAATGCCAAGCTCAGGCCCGATGGACGGTTCAGGATCATTGTCCCTTTCCTGAGGGAACAGGAAGGAGCTGCCACCACAACTCCTGTGAGCACTCAGAAGTGAAGCCTCTAGCAGCCAAGATATCCAGCGAGATTCCTGACAGGAAAACTCAAGGCTGAATAGCTGAGAGAGGAGCAAATAGGGAGCGTGGAAGTGTTGGAGAGCACCTGCTGCAATGGATGCCCAAAACACCTGGATTTTAGCCACCACATGTGCTTGCCACCCAATTGTTACAGCCCTCAGACAACCCACACTGCCCACCCACTCTCTTCTTCCACAAGGTTTGGGGAAGTGACTCAAACATTAGTTAAAAATTTAATAAAAGCATTAATAAAAAAATTAAAAATTCATCAAAGCATTAATAAAAGAAAGTTGTATCATCTCCAACATTGATGTGAACCTACAACAGAGCTCAAGTGTTTCCCAAACATGAAATACTCCAAATACAGCAGGAAAAGGAGGATTTAGCTCAGGAGGGTGCTTGGTAAACAGACAGAGTTCTTGGAGTGCTGTTGGGTTCTGTTCTCTCTCTTTGGGCCTTTCCCTACCAAGGGTTTCTCTCTTTCTCTCTGCTCCAGATGCTCAATTTCTCTCCCAGTTTTTCCTAAGATTTTTTCAAAGCCTTCAAAATCAAGGGACTGAGCATTAGGAATGAGTTTAGAGCAAACAAACCACCACACACCCCTGAAAATTCAGTGCCTGGGTTCCAGTGCTGCATCTCACCAGAATCAGCCAAGAGCAACTGTTCTGGGCTTGGCTGAATGTTGCTATCTTAAAATAGAAATAAAACCATTATAATAACAAATTTCCACTGGGTCACTTTCCTAAGTAACATAGAGAGAAAATACAAAGCCTGGAGAAAGTAACAATAACAACATCAACAAAAAAATCAGAGAATACTCAGCTACATACACAGAGAAAGATTTTGTCAAGAATTATTCTGTGTCCCAGTCTCTGTTGCCTTTACCTACATTTATTTTATTTTTTTTACCTTGCCACATCAGAGCACCCAGCCCTTGCCATCAGGTGTAAAACAAACCTTTGCAGAGAGGTGAGCTTTTGCAAAAGAATGAATAATTTGAATAATCCCTGTGACTCGTGCCCATGGGGAACGTGCCGATTCCATCGCACTTCACAAGTGGTGAATGAGAGCTCTGATTAAACATGATACAAAAAGAGCTTGCAAGTAGCACTGTTTACTAACATTTCAATTTCTATGCCTCATTTATTAGACTTAGAATAAAAAGGTTAGAGGGGTGTTTGGGATTGTCTTTAACCTTGATGATATTTCCACTGAAGCAGCATAATGGCTCTTAATTGCTTAAGTGAAGAGAACATGTTGACATGTCCTTCTTTGTGCTTAAAGCTCTGTGCCTAAACCATTATGCTAATTCAAGCATTATATACACCAAAGTATTTATGGGACTGACACAAGTGATGTTGCAGGTAAAGGGCTGTGAAATGGTCTGTAAACAGAGAGAATTGATTCCGGGCCCAGAGCAATGCTGTTAAAGTCACAGCCATCGAGCCGCCAGCCCCACGGTTTCTCTGCGGATTGTCACCCTGGGTCAGAGCGGCAGCGCTGCTGCCATCAGAGATCACATGGGTGCCTTTGGTAATGGGGAGCCAACGCAGACACCCAAATTAACCTGCAAGCAATACCGACTTGACTGTGGCTTTTTGGTTTGGGGGTTTTGGTTTGGTTTTTTTTTTGTTTGTTTGTTTGGTTGGTTGGTTGGTTTTTTTTGTCTCTTTGTTAAAAGGATCCTCAGCTGTTTGTTAAAATATTTAGGTGCTTAGAAAAGGAAAGAAAGGAGAGAAGAATATCAGGAGTGTGATTTGTTCCTGCATTTTTCCTGCTCTGGCAGTGCTGCCCTTTGAAGGGATCACAAAGAATATGGACATTGTGTGAATCTCTGTTCAAAAATAAACAGTCCTCTTAGGGGTTTTATTTGCTTATCTAACGTGTGAACTGGGTGGATTATTAGTATTTTACTCCTTCTGTCTGAGGCTAAGGGTGATATTTTACATTATATCGAAATAATTTATTATCTTGCTTGGTTTTTTACTAATAAACCCGCAGTTTTTGGCACTGAACAGAATTTTGAATGTCTAATTTCCTTTAAACCCTGCATCTAATATATTGTTTGCATTGCACTAATTTTAGGCAGCTAAATGAGACTGATCAGCTCTGCCTTTTTTTCTGCTTATTTTTATTTTTGGCTCTGGAATACTTGGGCTGGCACTTTTCTCTTTAGTTTCAAAATGATGCAGAGCAATGTGATACTCTCTGTATCTTTTTTATACACTCAGAGCAGACATTTCACTGAGTTTCCTTTTTTGAAATGCCATGAGAATGGTATCATTCATCCTAGACTTCATATATGAAATGTAAACCTCAGAGGAAAGTCCTATATTCACAGTAGTCTGTAAAGCATTATCATACTTTGGTGATTATTTAAATGGCAAAATAATTTAAATAACTGCAAAATTACAGATTGCATAACAACTGCTTTTACAACAAGAAAAATAGCAATGTTTATCTTGAATTCACTAGAGTGTATTTTGAAGCTGATCCTTCAAAGAAAAAGAAATTTGAGATTCAACAGACCTGAATATAGATAAAAATCTAGAAAATTGTGGGATAGTGGTGCCTATTTCCTCCTAGCAGAAGAGCTGTGTGTTTTCCAGCAAAGCACACCTTGGTCATGCATCCAGCTCTGGCTCTTTTTTCCACATTGGGATATTCTTGATTTAATGTCATTTTAGGGATTGCTGCATTGCTAAAAAAATTACACTGCAACAACATTACCTGACCACGCTACTCCAAAAGGTTTTGGAATTTTGCATCTGAGATGAGCACACCCATTGAGAGTCCCTGTATCCTGACATTTCTTGGATCAAATGTAAAATATCCTAACAAAACATTTGATGAGTGTGAAGAGATGTATTTTTTAGTTTCGATGTTGGAGTAGCAGAAGGTGCTGGGGCCATTTAACCCCAGGAATTCCCTTCAGTTGT
>VZRO01006619.1:633993-671493 GCA_013397915.1 Daphoenositta chrysoptera
CTGAGGAAAAGGCCGGCCCATTGGAACAAACCTTTCCCTACATCCTGAAATAAGATCTGAGATATCTGCAGAAGGAAATACTCAGGGAAGTGAAATTACCCACACACTGGTCATGGGCATCCTGGCAGGTTATAACTCACAGAATCCCAGACTGGCTTGGGTTGGAAGGACCTCCAAAATCACCTCAGTCCACCCCTGCCATGGGCAGGGACACCTTCCTCTATCCCAGGTTGTTCCAAGCTCCTTCCAACCTGGCCTTGAACTCTTGCAATAGTTATTTTCTGTCTGCTTTTTGTGGGGGCCATCACGGCTTCACAGCCCTCAGTAGGACACCACCAAGTTGGTTTCATTTTGTTTTCTTTAAGACAAAAACTCAGGAAAGCCCTCAAGTGTTTCTGGAAAGACAAAGCCCTAAATGAATAAAACATTATTCAGGGTGCATATTAAAGAATCCTGAAGAAAACAATTCCAAGTCACCTCCAGAGCAAGTTAAATTCTGTATTGCCTCGGGCAGGCATCCTATGGAAAACCCATAATGAGGGGATGAGATAACAGGGGTTGAAGGAGGCACAAGAGACTCCATTCAGCATCACTCAGGAAACTTCAACACCTTTTTCCTAACTTAAATGTCTTTCATGATGCAGCTTTAATAATGAACTTCTGGTATACTGTGTGCACATGAGCATATTTCCCACCCAAGGGTTATAATATAATTTATATAATTTATATAATTTATATAATTTATATAATTTATATGCAGAAAGCAGGAGTTTCTGTGTGAATTTACATCTGATCATCTATGATATGTCAGATATGAATAATGGCATAAAAATGCTGCTTTCTGCATATACCACTCCAGTGTTGGGATATTATTTTTATTATTATTATATCTCATTGGCTCACAAGTCTAAATAATTCTGTGATTCTGTGACACTTTTCCTGGGGAACCTCATCCTGCAACTGAAATGANGCAATAGTTATTTTCTGTCTGCTTTTTGTGGGGGCCATCACGGCTTCACAGCCCTCAGTAGGACACCACCAAGTTGGTTTCATTTTGTTTTCTTTAAGACAAAAACTCAGGAAAGCCCTCAAGTGTTTCTGGAAAGACAAAGCCCTAAATGAATAAAACATTATTCAGGGTGCATATTAAAGAATCCTGAAGAAAACAATTCCAAGTCACCTCCAGAGCAAGTTAAATTCTGTATTGCCTCGGGCAGGCATCCTATGGAAAACCCATAATGAGGGGATGAGATAACAGGGGTTGAAGGAGGCACAAGAGACTCCATTCAGCATCACTCAGGAAACTTCAACACCTTTTTCCTAACTTAAATGTCTTTCATGATGCAGCTTTAATAATGAACTTCTGGTATACTGTGTGCACATGAGCATATTTCCCACCCAAGGGTTATAATATAATTAATATAATTAATATAATTTATATAATTTATATGCAGAAAGCAGGAGTTTCTGTGTGAATTTATATCTGATCATCTATGATATGTCAGATATGAATAA
Organism: Daphoenositta chrysoptera; assembly: GCA_013397915.1. Classification (NCBI taxonomy): domain Eukaryota; kingdom Metazoa; phylum Chordata; class Aves; order Passeriformes; genus Daphoenositta; species Daphoenositta chrysoptera. The sequence goes on from VZRO01006619.1 coordinate 635,509, forward strand.
TGGCATAAAAATGCTGCTTTCTGCATATACCACTCCAGTGTTGGGATATTATTTTTATTATTATTATATCTCATTGGCTCACAAGTCTAAATAATTCTGTGATTCTGTGACACTTTTCCTGGGGAACCTCATCCTGCAACTGAAATGATGTGGGGAAGGCTGAGGGATCCCACTCAAGCTGACAATGGCTCTGCATGGATACAAGATCTTGCTCACCCAGATTGATTACTGTATTAATTGGGCAGAAGGCAACAAAAAGTCCTGGTCTTCAGGAGAGCTGCAGCCTCAAATTCAGCCACACTAAATTATCTCAACATAAAATCACACCAAACCTGATAATCTCAAATTTTTGTGATTACAGTTGTGCCTTTAAATGGCACTTTTGTTGTCTCTATACGCACTGATTTCTCCTGGAGTAGACAGGGCACACAACTAAGAAATTACCACTCTCTGCCACAACAATTCTAAACAGTGGAAAACAAAGCTAAGGAGTGAGAGAACAAAACGAGGACTCTGTTGTTATGGTGATGGGTGACATTTCTGTCTGGCTGTCCGTGCTCCTGAACAGCGGCCCAGATGTGAACCAGGCCAGTCATGGATGTGATGCTCTACAGCCCCAGACACATTTTACTTTCCTTTGGCAGTGTCACATCTTCTCTCACCCCTCATACCAATGTTTGAGCCCAGCCAGGACTGCGGGCCCCAGCTCTGTTTGAATCCATGCTCTCTCTGGTGTTCCTGACTTTTAATTTCATCTGGTTCTGAGCAAACACTTCTGCAATGAGGCAGCCAAACTCCTGAAATAAAAGTTCCTCCTGATGACCTTACCCTGGCATCCACTGTAGTGCATCCTACAACGTCTTGAGTCCATAGTTTCCATCTTCCCTCTCAAGACTTATACTTTGTCTTGATTTAATCCTTTTTCCTGGTTTTGTCCCATTAACCATTACACCCTGCCAGCAGGCAGGCCCCTGGCCAGGGACTCACTGGGGTTCTGGTTAAATGCTGATGGCAAGGAGTGTGATTTTAGGGAAAACTAAGAGGAAAGGGCCTGTTAAGCAACGGCACAGGGGGGGTTTGAAGTGGTGGATGTCCAGGTTGAAGAATGCACTGGAAGTACGAGATAAGGCAAAGGAAGGAATCCTGGTCTGATTTATTCCCTTCCACCTGCATTTGCTGGGAGATGTTTGAGCAGGTTGCAAAAAGCCATCAAGAATAAAGAGGATTTAAGTTTTTGATGAAGGCACTGAGATACAGGACAGCCCAGCAGCTTTAAGCAGGTCTCAGAGTAAGCTGGAATTAAAACATTCTGAGAAGATTCTTTTCAGGTTTGTGCCTGAAGACTGGGCTGATGGGCAGCCCATGACACCAGAGCTGGGTCAGTGGCTGTATCTTCTTGCTTCTCACCTGTGACCATACACAACAGGGATTCCAGGTGACCACTGACAACAGCAGGTCCTCTGCTCCAGGAGATCTGGCATTCCAAGCAACAGCTTTTGCTTCAGCCAAGGGTTGTTTGTGTGGGTTCCTTTGCCTGGCCCCTCCTTTCCTCATCACTTGACATCCCCTGCATGGATCCAGCAGAGAATCTAAGTGGAGGAACAGGAAACTTGTTCATGTAAAGTTCTTAAAAAGGCAGAGAACAGAGCAGGCCTGGCACTATAGCTGCCATGAATTAATATTTAAGCTCATATCCCTCCTTGCAGCCTGTCGTGCTGCCACCTGCATCCCCATCCTCCATCAGAGCCCCCTGTAAATCTCCCTGCCACCGCTGACAGCCCACTCCGTCAGGGCAGTGCCGGGCAGGATGAGCTGCCTGCAGGAGGTGCCCCCAGGCTGGGCAGGGATGTCCCCTGCCCCTGAGCAGCTCGAAGGGGGCATCTGCACCACCCTGCCCAGCCCTGACACAAACCCAGCCAGAGGTCGAGCACTGAGAGGACGTCTGTGGGTTCTGGGGGGTGTGACACACCCCGGTGTGTCAGGATTTTGTCACATTTGCACCCCCCTAGCTGGGTCCAAAGCTCGGTGCCCTGGCACCCCCTGCCCACCAGCCCTGGGTTTGCTTGTGGCTGAGGCTGTGCCATTCCAAACACAGATGTGGCACGACGGGAATTCTCTGGTGATGCCTGGGAGAAGTCACACAAAATGGTGTTTTGTAGGAGTGAGTCCTTTCTATCCCACTCCTGGAGTTGTGTTCAGCCTGAGGAATTCAGCTGTTGGATCTACCGGAGAGAGGAAGCCCATGAAAAGCCTTGGTTCAGTTCTGGAAGCCCTTTCCCATGGACCCAGGACTTGCCAGAACATGGACAAAAACAACTCTTATTTTCCTGATATCAGCTCCTGATACAAAGGATCTGAATGTGTGTGTGTGTGTGAGAGAGAGAGTGAAATCTGACAGTCTAAGTATGATGTAATTCAAGTATTTTGGTACAGCAAAATGGAAGAGAATTACTTTTCCTATTATCTTCTGAAAGTTATTGAAAATGATATGAAATATATGCTCCAGGAAAAAAAAAGTGAAGTTTTTTTTTTAAAATGCAATTTCTTTGGCAGTTTATTCATTCGTTATTCATTCACCCTCTCTCACGTTGCGAAGGCTTTCTATTATGAAACATTCTGTGAAAAAAATGAACAAAAAAAAAAGTATACTACTTCTTTAAAATATATTGCAAGAATCCTCATTTCCAGATTTTTATTGCAGCACTAGCTGGTATTCTTGCATGCAGTTTTGTAATTTATTCTGAACATTCCACTTAAACCTTTTTTCAATAGCATGATTTTATTAGAGTCAGCTCACTGGACTTTCCCAAAAAGGTATTTAAGATCAAATAAAACCAGTGCTTGGAAAAATATCATTACAATATGAAAGCAGTTACAAAAACATTAGTACTGCAAAGTTTTATTTCAAATGGCTGAGCCTGCTGTACCCCAGGTTATTGCACTTCTACTTCCTCAGACACACTCACTGGAAAAATGGGAAAAACTGTCATCTTAGCAGTTTTTACCTGTTTCTCAAAAAAAGCACCCAATTTCTAGGGAGGCAGCAATTTTTTTCAGCACCACCATTAATAAGAACAGCAAACTGTCCTTTGTTCCTGCATTCCTTGGCTTGGCTGGGGATTGTTCTCCTGGAGCCTGGTGGGTGCTGGACTCCAGGGAGCTCAGTGACTCCCCAGGAGTGGATTTGGGTGATGCAGTGACAGCGAAAGGTGGCTTGGGAAGGAGGGCAAATCACCCAAAAAAGGCTTATTGCAGCAAGCAGTGGAGGCTGCTTTTACCCGTGTTTCACACAGAGCACCCTGTGTGCCCCAGTGCTCCCAGTAACCACCAGCACCACACCCCACTGGCACTGCAGCTGGAAAACGCTCCCAGAGCTCCATCTCCCCACAGGCATCAGGGCAAATATTCCCCTTTTCCAGTGGTTACTTCCAGCCCAGAATCCCAGACTGCTTTGGGCAGGAAGGGACCTTGAGGATCACCTCATTCCAACCCCCTGCCATGGGCAGGGACAGCTCCCACCAGACCAAAAACAGATCAGGAAGGAGATATTTGACAGCTGGCACTGGTGGAACTGGAGTTCAACCTTATCCTTGTTTGGTATTTTTGAACTTCGCTGGATGCATTTCAAAACTGGTCTTTTTGGGGGTGTTTGTGCTTGTAAAAGCCCTTTAAAAAAATTATGGATAAAAAAATTCCACAAACTCAGCTAAATTAAAATCTACTCTAGAGTATAAATGAAAATGAATAAATAAAGTACAGGAAGTCTTCCTTGCTGTACTACCAGATTCTGTGACACAGCATTATATTTTCTGTTCTTTGTATTTAATACTCTTATTTATTTTATGGGGCAAATCTGAGGGGAAAGGAGTCATTTGAATAGCATCCCTTATTCCCCCTTTCCCAACCCTCTTCTAGGCTAATTTTTCCCAAGAAATACGTGGAGCACAGCAGCACCAACACACTTAAGTTTGAAGATTTGGTGCTATGTGTGGACTTTTAAATCCCCTTTTAAAACCACAAGTTACTGTTCATATTACTTTTCTAAGTAGAAATATGCTTAAAAAGTAAAGTCTTTATTGCTTCTTAAAAGGCGTAGTGCTCTGTGATAAATTCTCATATTTTGACTGTTAATATGTTTGAATGAAAATTATTTATACATTTTGGTGAGGTTGAATGGTTTTCATTTGATTGCTGCCTCTGGAAATGAAAGCAGAGTAGCAGGAAATTTACATGTCATGCTGTGATGTATATCCAGATTATGAGATGATTGTGCAGCAGATGAACACCAAGTAAAATCATTTGCATCAAACTGTGACAACTGCAATTCCTGACAAGGCCTCTTAGTTTTTTGGGCTATTATCATTGTACAAGAATATAATCTATTGACAGCAGGGCTGTTTAATACATTTAAAGGCAGACAGTGGAAGAAATCTTAACTGTTTTCATTCACCACTGCACAAGGGTGCAGATCAAAAGTGAATTATATTTAAAAATATGCATGTATGATGATAAGATGCATGACATTCATCAACCTGTTTAGTCATGGTTAAGCTGTGATGGTGAACATCCAATATTACTGCCATATGTGGTCTGAAATAGAGACGTGAGACTGAAAATTATATTATTGCCCAGCAGCAGTGAATAAACAGGGGAAGAGATTCTTTCTTCATCTTTCTTAACCTTTCCTCTCACATTAAATTCTGCCCTTTTGTACTTTGGGGGATGTGTTTTGTCTTAACTGCAGCTAAGCAAATTGAAACTTTTTAAATCTCTAGGAGTTTTATTCCTTTTTCTGTGGCAAAAACCATCCCTTGTTTTTTCTATAATAATAATAAAAAAACTTACCTGTGTAGGATTTCTGAAATCCACTGGCTCTGGATTGGGATCCAAATAAACTCTTTTTTATTAGAATTAAATAGTTCATGCCTTAATTCTCTCTTTTAATACCTCAATTAATTTACCCTAATAACGTTAAGGATCATACCTGCATTAGTGACATTTCTCACCTCCCAGGGCTCCCAGCAGGGCTGGGTGATGTGACCAAGGCATTTCTGGTGTGATATGGAAGGAGTTTTTCTCCAGCCCTCTCAGCCCAGATTCCCACAGGAAGTCCATTCCTGCCTTTTTGCACTTTCTGTGGGCTCTGGAGGTCCCCGTGGGATGCTGGAAACTGTAAAAATTATAAGAAAGAAAGAAAAGACAGTCAACAGTGATGTAAATGTAGTTTCCTACAGAAAATTAGGATATGTTCCTAATGATCTGCCCTGTCACCATGGAAATTCCATTAAAATTAACCTCGTTTTTCTTCACCACACTCTCCAAATACACCTAGAGTTCCATCTTCTGCACAATGTTTAGGATAAGAAGGAAAAGGAGTAATTTTCCTGTGGACAGGAAGGTGTATCATTCCTGCTTCAATTAAAGAGGGGGAAATGTCTGACTGGGACCAGGAAATTTTACAGGTGTTCATTTTGGTGGTAGAAAAAAACCACATAGATGGTTATGGACAACTGGATTTTGTGTCACCCAAGAACAGAGAATCCTTTCCATGCATTATCAGACTTCTGCCCTCACCTAGAGAATTGTTTTGGTGCCAAAAAACACTGTATTTTCTTCCTGCTGATTTTTCACTGGAGGTGCTTGCATTGTTTCATTACTGCTCAGGAAATTTGAATTTTCGGGTTTTAATACTACAAAACCTACTTTTATAATAAGAAGGATGAGAATACCAGAAAACATCTCATTAAAAAGAGTGGAAAGCTGCTCATGCATTGAAGCCATTTGGGTGCCCCAAGCCTTGTGGTTCCAGTGTTGAGCCCACTTAGGTTCCACTCAGGTGACATTCATTCATTTTTATTCCTGTTATTGATTTTTTTGAGACCAAAATTCAGCTCTGTGGGTCTGGATGATCACCCACAGAGCATGGAAAACCTCTGGACTCCACAAGGTTTAGTTTTTCCCCTAAAAGCTGAGTTATTACCCCAATTCTTCCACTGGAGAAGAGGATGCCCTCCAGGTCCTGCCTTGGGATGAGCCTGGCGTGGATGGAGCAGCAGGGCTGGAGCTCCAGAACTTTCCCATTCCCGGATGGAGGTTTCTACCTGGATTATTTTGCCATTGGAGACATTTATTTTGCCATTGGAGACATTTATTTTGCCATGGCTGCCTCAGTAACTGAGCCCTGCCCATCTGGGGGGCTTTCAAATGTCAGCCCAATGCTGGTATGAAATCCAACCTGGTTTTATTGGATCCTCCTGGTGCACCAGAGAAAAGCTCCAGATTAAAAAGTTATCAGCTTTATGATGTCATCCTTTTTGGAGCTGAGGAGCAGCTGTTGCTGCATAACAGCTCTGAGCCTGATGAACATTTTGGGAGAAGGGGTAATTTTTAAATAAAAAAAAAAAAAGAATGTAACTCTTCTGGCAGGAAATCTGGCCACTAACTTCATTTGACATGTGTAATAGAGTGTGAGAGTTTTTTGGGGACTGCACCATGCAAAGTAAAACCAAGCTGGTAATAAGCAACTTGGCATTTATTCTTTATGTAGGAATATTTGTTCCTCAAAGTCAGACTATGTGGAATATTAGCATTTGAATAAATTATTCAAGACTTTCTAGAGAACGCAAGGGGAAAAAATCTTTTCAGCATTATAACATGACAATCTACAGGGTAGTAGAAAAAGAAGGCTGTCATTTTTTCTTCAATTACAAAAGGCAAATATTTATTATTTATAAGTATTCGCCTTGTATAGGCTTAAATGTTATTTATGAACCTGTTGCATAGTGATTTTCAATGTAACTCATTATTTTTAGCCTTAGGGTGTTGTAAAGGAGCATGGATATATTTAATGACACTCTGCTAGTCAGCGCAATTACACTGTAATCATTATGTAAAATGTGCTATTAATTAAACCAATTTCTAGTTAGAACATTCTCTTCTGCAGGGCTTAATCTTAATCTCTGGCAATCTTTCTCTCTGTTTTTCACCCATTAATTATATGATTACTTTTTAAGTTACATATGATGAAATATGTTTTTATTTTTAAGCTTAATCTGCTCAATTATTTGTATTTATCAAGCCATTTGCCTGAATTATTGAAAAGGCTTTATTTGCCAAACAAAAGGAAAGAGAAAAGAAACAGAAGATCAGGCAGTTGTCTGGGAGTCAACAGTGGTTTGATGGTTGAGAATTGCTTCTGATGTTCCCTGTAGATGTTCTAGGGCTGGATTTAATTTCAGTTCAGAAACATCTCCTCTTCTCCTTTTATCCCAATTACCACACAGAAATCTACACTTATTTTTAAATTCTTCGTTTATACACAGAGGCAAATCTCCATATTTTCCCCCACTGGACTGTCTCTATTTTGTTAAATGTAGTTAAACTAAAACATTGCTCAGTCTAAATGGAGTTGACACGAACACCAACCAAAAACTTATTATTATAATTATGGCACTGTGGTGGTTTTCAGCTACAGATTAATGCTGTTAACAATCCCAGTTAAAATAATTGCATCTAAGTGTCTACTTCATTTTAGAAAAGGAAAGAATCACCTCGTTTTAAAGTCATCCTTGCTCTGCTCTGCAATGACCCCTTGTGGAAAAAACACTTGAAAAGAGGAGGAATCGGCTCTGAAGTCTGAATATTCTCTGGAAATTCAATGGTTTGTTCTTGCCAAGCCTGATGGTCAGGGGTTATAGACTAATAAGCCTGAAAAGAATCAGGTAATTTTTTCTGAATTCCCAAGCTTTTGGGAGATCCTCATTTCAGGGTCTCCACATCAGGGTGTCTCTTGCAGCTCCTCCGTGATGTCCAAGCCCACCTGGCCATGGTGCTGTGGGGGAAACCTCCTGTCCTGCTCAGCCTTTGCTGAGCCACTTCATAAGGTTTTGCAGGTTGTGGCAGAGCCACTTGTATATAAATATCTTTCTCCTCCAAAGTATAAGTAGAGGATCTCATCGATTCCCTGAAATCCTCTTGCATTTTACAAGAAAAATTCAAGAATAAAGAACTATTTCTGCAGCCTGAGCTCATCAGATGGCTGAATCCAGCCCAGCTTTCCCCTGGACTTGCTTTATGTCTTCTCACTGTTGGCACCTGCCCAGTGCCCTTCAGGACAGGGCTGTGGGTCTGTCCCGACCTCATTTCTCAGAGGGAGCCAAGGACCTGAGCAGGAATGAAGTGACTCCATCCTGAAGCAAAATTCACTCATGGGACACCCACACATCACACAGGAGGGAAGGATGTGGTGGGAACAGAGATTTCTCTTGCCACCTTAAAGGTAGGTCCTGACCTATTCTGGTTGGATGTTTAAACATCTCAGAAAGTTCATCAGCCAGGGGAAAAATGGGGTCTTCACCCAGGTAAAGAATTCGTTCTTCTGGTTGGTGTTGCCATTGCTGCTGTAATGACACCTTCCCTACCACTGCCATTCCTTGACATGTGTTTGGAGATGGGTTTTGTGCTGCAAGTCAATAATTAGAGAAAAAACCCAGCTGCCATGGGACTGAACCATCTCCCCAGAGCAAGAAAACAACTCTTCCTCATCTGAGGAACTGGAGCTGCTGCTGTAGTTCTGCTCCCACTCAGAAACTTCAGCTTAAGACCAACAAACCCTTTCAGCTTCACTTAGAAGAGCCCAGGACAGGCAATCACCCCTGCCTGCCACGTCCTTGCTGCTCAATGTCCTTTAATGCTGTTTTGTGCAGGGAGGTGGCAGCTGCAGGGGGAGGCAGCCAGAGAAAAACAGGATTGGAAGGTGGAAAGAGGACCTGGGTTCCACAGCTCTCGTTCTGGAATATTTCTTTTGCTCCCAAACAAACCAAAGATGTGCCCTCCTACACTGCCCACCCCAGTTTGCTGCTTTCCCTGGCACAGTTCCAGCAGTTTTGGGGAATATTTCCCTTGCCTGTTCCACCCCAACAGCCCCAGCTCAGCCAGAGCAGGCTCCTGGGGCTGCTCACGCAGGTCCCCATGGGCAGTTTGGTGGTTTTGCTGTTTTATGGGACTCCAGCACCAGCTGGAAATCCCATTACAGCGCTCACTGGTCTCTTGGTGTTGCCTGAGGAGAGAAAAGCAGCTGGAAGGGAGAGGAGGGGTCAGTCCCAACCTGCCTTGGTACAGCCACAGGACAGCACCGCACCAAAGCTGCCCAGCAACAAAGGCCATGGATTCCATGATGGAAAAGCAGGAATTATGGCTTTGGGCACAGGGCATTCCCACTGCCCATCTCCCCAGCACAAACCTGCCCAGCCCCAGTCTCATCTCACATGAATACACACGAGTGGGAAAATATTTAAGAATAATGTCTGCAGATACGAAACAGGTGAGGGATCATGAGATGAGGTCTCCGAAATCCCACTTTTCTTCCCACCAAGCTGTAACTCCCTGTGCTCAGGGTGCAAAAAACAGCTGGTGGAGCATTTGAATTCTGGGTAATTGTCCTTTCCCCATTTCTTACTTTATTTTGAGGCTGCTCTTTGCTGGGTGAGCCCAGCCTTGTCTCCAGGGGAGCCCTGAGCTCACAGATCTGGCTGCAGGTACCTTGCAAAGAATCCCCAGCACACAGTTCCCTGCAACTCTATTTTTAATATACATTGCTGACCCTAATGATGGTCTATTGAGATGAGGGCAAGGAATGTCTGATCAAGTGGAGATTAATTTTTGACTGTGCTGTCTGGAAATGCATGAAAATGCACTCCTTTTTCTATTTAGACTCACAGGATGCTTTGATTGATTGACTAGTTTACAAATGAAGGTGATAAAATTAGGTTGAAGACCACATACATTTCTTAAAATGAGTCTGGCTGGTCGTGGAGACAATGAGGTTTGGACAGATTGTATTGCTGGTTTAGGCAATCTTCTGAACATGTCAAGATTTATAGACCTGTACTGTAATGTTACAATTGCAGCTCACTGATATAGGTTTCTTTGCAAATTCTTTCCCATTTTATTTGAAAAAGGCCATTAGAGAGTTATAGACTATTGAAAAAGCTTTTTCTTTGCTAACCCTTAATAAACTCTTCCAAACAAGGACTACTGCATTTTTGTATTAAATTTAGACCAAAATCTATAAAGCATGTTCTCCCAGGTTTGGATAATTTGATTATTATTATCTAAATGGAGTTATGGTTCCTATTGGCTTGCAGGAGCACACACAGTAAATAAAAGGTAAGTTAAGGTTTGTACAAGATCTTAGGACACTGAGGATTTTTCACTCATCCTTTGGATTACTAGATTTTGGGAATGGGAAATATATTTCCCTAGGTTGAGAAATTATAAAAAATAAAATCCTTATAATATAGTGCTGAAATTAATGTTGCATTGAGCTAGAAACAAATCACTATTAATATTTCTTTATTCTTATTGTTGCAGAAATACCCGCAGAAGCCTCAGGATTTTCTTAATAAAACAGACAAGGTTTACCAAACAAATGAAAACAGACGACGATGGGTTTCATGCAAAATTAAAAACCATGATGACATTAAAAATCATTACAAGAGAAGAGCAATAGATAAGATATCAAAGCTCTTTATGAATTAATAATAAATTCTATTTTATACATTTTGCCGTCAGACTAATGTTATCTAAGAAGTTTGTCAGCGGTGTCCTAGAGAGGAGGCCTGGGTACATTTTAATGTGAGCTCCCAGATTTTGTTGTCTTGCTTTTTCCACCTGAAAAGCCACCAAAATGTGATGTTTCCATGTGTTTGGAATGCTTGAGGACAATACACAGCTCTTGGGATAATGGTAAATATCCTAAATACGGCTCTCAGCATGTCCTCTCCTTGGAGCAGAGGGGTGAGGCTGTCCCGACATGGAACAAGACTGGCTCCCTTCCCTGCTGGGGAGTTGGGTGTAAATTGTGGGAGCAGCAGAAGCATCAAGGGAAGAGCTGGGTGCCACCGTGACCCATCGGGCAGATGAAAGAGGCTCCTTTAATGAAAACCCTGTGGGAGCATCTCCTCCTCCCACAGAAACTTAGGGGTGGGAGGACCAAACACTCCTTGAGCCTCCCTCCTTCCCTGGGCTGCCAAAAATGTGTCCTTTGTTGGGGTATGGCATCAAAACCCAACTCCAGCTGCCTCAGGGGCAGCTTCTTCCTCACCCAGCAGTCCCTGGTTCCCAGCTTAGGCAGAGCTCCCATTTCACCACCTCCCAGGGATCTGCCAGGGGCAGGATTTTCCCTGAATTAACTTACCTGTGCCTTCAGGGGGGTTTCACCTTCCCCCAGCCTAAGCACAGCATCTCTGCCTTCGAGTTCAGCCTTAAAACCCAACACTGGTGAGGATTTGGGAATGGGGTGAGGGCACAGGTCAGGATAAAGATGAGGAGGTCACATCCCTGCACAGTCCCCACGGGTTTGGCTGCTCTGGCTGCAGGGATAAGTTTGGATTCTCAGTGATCCAGTGAAGGGCCGTGAGGGGAGGATTGGCGAGAGATGTGCCTGGGAAGTTCACAGCTCCAGAAAATTACTCATCCAACACTTGGATGTCACAGCTGCTGCTTCTCCATCGTCTAAAGCTTGCACTCAGCCCTCCACAGCTTGTGGGATGCTGCTCTGGGGCTGGTCTTTCAAACCATCAATGTGTGGTTTCTCTTTCTTTTATAGAATTTTGCTATCAGAAAAAAACATTAAATACAGTAAGTCTGAAAACCAGCTGGTTACTAAAGAGCCAGTGAGTGTGTGGGTTGTTTTTCTGTAGGGCTCTGACAGTGTCTATAAAGGTTAGCAGAAGAGGGGATTTCTCAGGTTGCTGAATTGACCACACTTTGCACCTTGCTGGTGATTTTAAATGTGAATTAAACTCTCTACACTGAGGAAAAGGCAGCATTAAGCAACAGAACAAATGCCCTCTAAAATCTAATGCTAAATTTCTGATCAAAGATGAGCTAACTTTCTGTTCTTTGCTTAAAAAAAAAAAGATTTCCTATTGAAAACACAGCATTAAAGCAGAGGAAAAGCAAAGCTGGCAAATCAGAAAGGACTTTGATATTCCTGGCTGAACCATGGTTACTTCACTCTATCTATTCTAATGCACTTCAAGGCAGGTTTACTCTCCTCGCCACCCACTGTAATGGGAGCGACTCCTGTAATAGCTCTAAATGTTTTCTAGGAATGTCTGAAACCTTCCACCAGAGGTATTTAAAGGTTTAGCAATGTTTGAAATACAGCTATTTTTCAATCTCGCCAGCCAGCCAATCCAGGGGCCCGTGAGTGTCCGAGTGTCTGCCATCTTTCTCTGATTGTCACTGGGAATAGACTGATGGATCACTTCCCTGTGTCACTGCTCCAGACTGGTGACAATCAGGGAAATGATTGTGTCTGCCTCTACACATATCTGTAATTGATTGCCTAAACCCTAAGACTCTCTTTCCCAGTTGATATGATGGAACATTGGACTGAAATCACTCTCGATGAGGAGGAGTCAGGACCATTTGTTATTTACTTCTTTCCTTGCGCCTTCCCTCTCCCCTGCTGGAATTGTCCCACAAGAACACATTATGGTAATCAGACAGAATGTATGTATAGGAATCAATCAAAGGCAGAGCCGTCACAAGAGTTATGACATTACAAAGTCTGTTTGTAACTTTTGATTTATGGAAGATTTTCTGGTTTATAAATTGAGAGTGAGGCATGTTGGGATGGCTTAACCCTTGGACTCCTCGGTGAGGAGAAAAAAGCAGAGGGAAAGGAATTAACACAGGATGGGCAGAGCCAGTCTCCCCTTACTCATAAGCACCTGATTAGAAAATGAGACTAATGCCATTTGCTTTGGATTTCCAGCTTGCAATGTTTTTGTATGAAAGAAAAATGCTTCAAAGGAAAGCAAATAAATACACATCCTACTAGAAACCTTCCTAGGCACAGGCGACGAGCCTGCTCTCACTACACATATGTTTAATTCTTGTGCTGTGGCATCAGCAGCCATCCATCCCTGCTCCCCAAAACATCTGCTTAACTTCAGCTCTGGGCCTCCATCCGATGCAACTCCAAGGGTTTTAAGCACACGCTTAGCCTCAGACTTTGCTAATACTGCTGAACTTAACCATCTGCTTCCTGTCACTTTGCTTTTCACCTCTGCACGGTCCCACAGCTCCCAGGTCTGAGACCTGGTTCCTAAACAATGCTCAGCCACACAGACGTGGGCAGAAAAGAGGTAGCAAATCAAGTTAAAGATGAGGTGGGGCCTAAATATAGCAAAACATGTTAAATTAATGCTACAAAAGTGGGGAAAAGATATATATGTAACAGTTTATATGGTGGTTTACATCTCAGGAGATGTGTGTGTGAATTCCTGAATGGCTCAAGGTACACAAGAAAAATATTTTTATATATACTGTAAACTTGCATATGTTTATTTTCTTCTCCAGTCTAAATACCTGCATTATCCTTCTGAAGTTTTAACTATATTATTTTGGGGCTTAAAAGTGCATTTGGAAACTCTCATCCCCTACCACATCCCTATCTACCACTAACTCTTCCTCTTCCAGGACTTCCCACACCACCTCTTTTCCAACCAGGTTCCCCCCTCTGTTCCTCTGATTTCATTCCTGATTTGATCTGTCTGAGATAAGCAGTTGTTTTGCAGGGGGAAAATTGTTTTTCCATGACATTTTGCTAGACTGCATCCTCATAAAGCAGGCTGTGTTAAACAGCTGCTCTGTTCTGGATGGGAATGGATTCCAGCAGGGATCCAACAGCTTCTGATCGTGGCTATACAAAGGTGCAGATCCCCAGGAATGTGAGAAATGGATGTGCTGGTCAGACATTGAACCACTTGTGTCTAATTCAGATCCAAAACTGCATTCTGCCTTCATGGAAAACGTTATAGAACTTGCTTTTCAGATCCTTTGCTTGGTTAGATGGATCCAAAAGTGTGGAAAACCTAAGGCTGGAAATCTGGGCTGGATTCCCATCGTTTCTTATGGGAGACTTTGTAGTTTTTACCTCTTCAGATGTTTAGAGGCCCAATGGGCAGAGCTGAGAGCAGCAGCACTTCCACTCTTGGGCAAGGCTTTGGGAAGTCTTTAGGGGAAAACACGGAGGTGAATCACCAGAGTGAAGCCACATCACACAAAATTCCAGATATAAATTTGGAGCTGCTTCGTGGGATTCACTGGGATTAGGATTTTATTTTTGTTATTTATTGTGGCAACAGCTTGGAGTTTTGGTCAAGGACCAGAGCCTACTGTGCTGAGAGCTGGATGAAACCCTGTACAAAAGGCTCTTCAAAGACAATCCCAAAACCTGTGGGTTGCAGTATCACGACTCCAGCTTTAAAAGTCACCCCTAAGAGCAGAATTTAGCTCCTCACACATCCCAAAACTTGCATAATTTTCAAATATTTACCTGCTAATCTTCGCTATGTAATATATTTAGCCATTCTGCTGACAGCTGTACTCATTTTACTGGCTAATGGCTACAAGAAATCAGGTTTTCTTTTTAATAGCACACCAGTCCTTCTCTGCTTAATCTCCTCCTTCAGCTTCAAGCTGAAAGCTAATCAGATGGCAGATCCCACTGGGCACACTCTGTGTTTTTTTAATACATTAGGAAACCTCTATCACTATCACTGGAAAACTTAAAAAACCATTTAAAAACAAAAAAGAGGAATAAATGAAAATGTTATGAACCTGGAAATGTTAATTAAGCCGTTTTCAAAGAAAAGACTTTTGATTCAGAATAAGATGCGATGTCACTTATTAAGAGTTAACATTTTTCCCTCAAAAAAAAAGGTTCAACAAAGAATTCAGAATCATTTAAAAATTTAAACCATATAAATGGATGCTATGAAGTTGTGCTGTAAACTGTTACAGGCAAGCTAAGTGTCAAATAAAGGCCTAGTAAAATATTTTAATTGATGTCCCTGTGTCAGGACATCACCTTTGATCTTTTATATGCCTCTCTCACCCCCATGGACAATACAACAGAGAATAATTCAACCTCCTTCTTATCATCATGATTTTTATCCTTCTTAGAGGGTCCTTCTGTTTCCTCTGATAATTCACACACACAAACTCCTGCACACCCTTCCCTGGCAGAGTGGATCAGGGAGAAGCAGTGATTCAGCAAATCTTGGGTGAAAGCCTCCTGATCAGTGAGTGCCACATCCTCACACCAGGCTGGGGAACACTGAAAAATGTCCAGATGAAATATAATAAAATAAAATAATGGCCAGAAAAACAATCGTATCGGAACCAGCAAACAAAACTGCAGCATCAGAACAATTTGCTCAGTGCAGGTGTGGCATTGTCAGAGTATGAACCAGAATATTTTCCTCTTCCAGAGCCTGTGATCAGGGCACTGTTACAACTTATGGAAGAGAGGAGCTGCTCCCTGTGATATTTCATTTTTTTGGTTAGCTTGGGGTAGTAATGAACAAGTCACAGCCAAGTGAATTAATCTCCCTGGCTCTCCAGAAATGAAACCTCATGTACAGCAATTTGGCTTTCATTGCTTTTTCACTGTGCCCTTTCTCTAAGATTCTTCATAAAAAAGTAAAATTAAATTAAAACCAGTGGAAAGCGTGTTTTAACCGCTCTGAAAATGCTCGTAGATTTTCCATTAGGCACACACACACATTCCAGCAGCAAGGAAAATCAGGAGGCTGTGGTAAGCACATGGTTCAGAGTTTTCAAAACAGACCCCGTGGGTTAAATTACCCTGCCCTGGGTGTGGGGTCCATGGCACGTTGGCATTTACAGCAACACCAGCAGGAGCAGCCAGAATTCATCTCAGCACTAAGACGTGCCCAGGTGGAGCAACCAACAGCAACTCCTGATCTCCTGACCACATTTGAGACACTTCCAACAGCCCTAAAGAGTTTTCTTCTTCTGCCCTACCTATTGCTTGGTATTTCTGTGATTGTTTTTTATTTCAATTTCATTTCTTATTCTGCTGTTTCCTGGAATATTTAATTGCTCCCCACTCAACAGCTCCTTTAAGCCCCCTCTCACCTGTGAGCAGGTGAATTATTCTGTTAAGCACAGACTAAATTCCAGCTGTTTGAATGTATGTTCATTTAAGCCCTGATCATCACAGAATAGGAAAAGTACATTTTAATACTTACTTAGATCAATTAACCCTCATTAAACCAGTTGGTGCTTCATCAACATAAAGCAAATATAATAAATCTCTCCAGAGCCCCACTGTATATTGAGTAGATGCCAATTAATTAAAGATGTGGTATTAGCAGTTTACCAATGATGGCATAAATATGTATCTATTACATCACTGTTAATCTCTGTAAATATGTTTTTAATAAGCTCATGGTATTTAGTCAGCATAAAATAACTGTCTCATTAAGCTGAAATTAAATGCATGGTTAAGCATATTAAAAACACTTAATTTAAAGCATTGCCAACATTCTTCATATCAGTTTTCAATGTGGCTACAGTTTCCCAGGATTTTAGGGATTCTGGCAAAATTGGTGGCCCTGTGACTTTCTCCCCAGTATTTATGAAGAGTCTGAGTTATTTAATGCTGTAATTTTATAAATACAGAGCCACTCGATCCATATAAAGGAGACTGGGTTTTATTTAAAGCCAATAATTCTAATGTGTCAAAGCTCTGAGCAAATAAAATGTATTTTAAAAAAATAAAAGAGAGGCTTTAATAATAAAAGAAAAAAAACAAGGAAAAAGGCCTCTGTTGGAATAACAGTAAAGAGAACGTTGCTGTCCATGATTTTCAGTTATGGATAGCTGGAGACATTAATATACCTGCCTGTTCCCAGCGAGGAGGGGGGATTTACAGCCCCGGGCCTCGCTGCTGCCCCAGCTCCCGGCGGGGCTGCGATGGATCCGCCGGGAAGGGCGGCATGAAGGGGGGAGCTGGGAATGGGGGGTTTGTGTACCCAGCGAAGCAATGGCCAGGCAGGGACAGCCACAGCTGAAGCTTTACTGCTCTGTAAGTTCCCTCCCGGATTCCCTCGGTAGCTGATTGTATCACAGAAGTTATTTAAAACACACATTGAACGCCAGCTAAATCAAGAGTTTCCGTGACTTTTTTCCAAAGCAATGAAATTCAGGACAAACACTCTACTATGCATGGAGATCACCACCTGGAGAACAGAGCTCTTCATTTCACACCCTGTCTTTCCAAATGGAACTCGAATGAAGTCGTGTGTTTTATTCATTTTATTATTTCCTGGGCTATTTATATTGGCATTTAGAAAACATACGGCAGAAAATTCAAATTTACAGCAATGCTCTGCACTCCTGGACTGCCATCCATGTAATGAGCTCCAAAGGCTTTATGAACTTGGCTGCACTTAAGCCTTATATTCCACACTGGACACTTCATAATAATGTAGGAATAAATAGCACCAGGAACAATCCTTAGGGTGACTCTCAGAGGGGCAGAAAACAAGGGACAGGAAAGTCACAGGACCATGTGTTAGGAAAGCTCTGTCAGTTTGGTGTTTCCAGCCAGCACCAGCAGAAGATGCACCACTTCTCACCCCAGAAAATCAGGGCCCATAAGAGGTTTTCCCAGTTTTGTGTGACATTTGTGAGAAGGGAGATCTGGGATTTCTGTGTCTGGGCTTTCCTCCTGAGGACATCCCTGATGCAGGCAAAGCTGGATGTCCATGGGCTCCTCCTGATGAAGAGTTCACCACAAACCTCTGGGTGGAGTTTCTCACCCACAGCCTCTATCTGCTTTTCAGTCTTTAATTTGTGGCATTTCACTTTTTTCTTCACTGATACAGCATAAAATTGCAAAATCTGTTTCCCTGCCATGTGCTTCCTGTTCTCAGCTGAGGCTACACTGACATGGTCTGTGAAGTTCATGAACCCCTGCAGAGTCTGAACAGACTTGGACTGATTCCTGCTCTATTACAGGAGTCTGAGCAAGCCAAATTTTCTGTGAGTTTAATGTTCATTAATTGTGTACACCTCAGTCCAACTGAACCCAGCTGGATATTCTGGTTCTTCTGACTCCATTGTCTCATTATTCTTTAAACCAGCAAAACCCAGTGTCTTTAGGCAGGATGATGAAGTCAATGGGATGCTGGATGGACAGGCAGACAGCTGGGAAAGAACCACTTGAGATGTGGGGCTTCTTACTAGGAGCAGTTAATTCTGACAGTTTGTATTATTCAGGCAGCACAGATTAAGGTTTCAGTGCAATACTGGAATGTTGGCCTTCTGTTCTTTGTGAAAAAAATACCAGAGAAGAAAGAAGAAAAAATATTAAGGAAATAAAGTCAAAACAGAAATGGGAAATGCTATAAAAAAACAGGAGATGGAATGTGTTATGCTTGCACCTCTTCAGCTCCATTACAGCCACTGCACCGAAATCCCCTGGCTTTGCCCTGGGAGTTTCCCTGCTCAGGGAAGTCACTGATGCTCGGGGAAGGAAGAAAGATGAGTTTCAGTGTTGGGCCTGTGGCCTTGACTCCCACCCATTCCAAAGGATGAACTGGAATCACCAGATGCTCTGCAGCAGATTTAGCACATCCCTCTGAAATCCTTTTGTGTCTTTCAGTACCTGGAGAGGCCATCCTGGTTTCCACAAACAGAAGCAGCTCGGGGGAGCTGGGGGAAGGGAATGTCAGCAGCATTCCCACTTCTGTATATATTATTTTTGTAAATCCAAGGTGCAAATTGTTTGTAGAATCTCAATTACACCCCTTATAATATTGTCATGTGCAATCAGCTCACTATGAAAACAGGGCTTTCAGAGGGTAAGAAAATCATTTGAACTTGTGATCTACAATGGATTTGAATATTCAGATAAGGTCACTGGTCAGAGCAGGGGTGACAGCTGTGGTCAATAAATAGGTTCAGTGAGACAAAATCTTTTTTTCTGTGTGGGAATAGCCTGAAGAAGAGAGGTCCTCAGGAGGGATCAGGGAGATGAAATTGAGCTGTGTCACCACTTTATTTGCAGGATGCTCAGGGATGATGGAAGCCTTTGGTGTGGCCACCAGGCCAGGCTGCTGATCCTGCTGACAGTGTCACTGCGGTGCCACCGGGTCAGATGTTCTGCTTGGCTGTCTGATGCAGAGCCATGGCTGGTGTGGCTTCCTGCTGACTGACTCCTGACAGGCTACAAGCAGACCTGAACAAAGCCAACTAGAACAAAAAAGACAAGTGGTTCTAATGTCCCCAGTTCCTGGGTGCTCAATGTGACGTCTCCCTAAAGAGCCTGATAATCAGAAAAAGCTGAGATGTGGCTCCCAGCAGTGAGGGTCCTCCATGTCCCAGCTGAGCACCCAAAAACAGGGCACCTACTGACAATATTTTAACATCCTGGCTTTCCTTTCAACATAAGTGAAGACTCTGCCTCCTAATTAACTACAACCCAGAGCACTGCTGGAAATCCACTGGTGAGCACGAGCACTACAGTTAAGATCACACTTAAGAAGCTAAGGATGATTAACCTTTGCCTAGGTTATAAAATGCCCCATTTACGAACTGTTGCTACTGAATATATCAGCTGGATATCAATTGGATTATTGAGTGAGAAGTTATACTTGATGTTTGGGATGATGATATATGTATGGTTACAAACTGTTTATGAGAAGTGGGAAAGCCAATAAAAGAT
This sequence comes from Daphoenositta chrysoptera, assembly GCA_013397915.1. Classification (NCBI taxonomy): domain Eukaryota; kingdom Metazoa; phylum Chordata; class Aves; order Passeriformes; genus Daphoenositta; species Daphoenositta chrysoptera. The sequence goes on from VZRO01006619.1 coordinate 655,061, forward strand.
TAATGCAGATTTAAATGGATTTTCCCTCTTTGCCTTTTCCTGGGTTAATTCATGCAGGTGGAAGGCAGCTTTCATCCACCTCAGGAAGGTGCCACCTTTGGGGTTGCACTAAGAGACATCCTGATGCTATTATCAATCAAATTACACTGGGCCCAAGTGCTGACATTTAGTTTTTAATCTGCATTTCCACAATCCCTTTGTGTTTACAAGTTCAGGATAAACTTTCCCGAGAGCTACTGAGAACAGGTTTTCAGCCTGAATTCAACTTCCTCCACAACCACTAAATAAAGACAGAATCCTTAATTTTCTGAGGCCAAGCTGTGGCTTCAGCCTGTAAAGCTTTGTTTCAGTACAGCTTGAACAGACACATATTTACCTGCCAGAGGTGTTAGACTTCAGGTGACATGTTGACTTTTGGGCTAAAAGTGCCATTCCAATGGACTGGGAGCCCAATCCTGACCCTGTCACTGACTGGATGAACTTTTGCAGCGTGAACTGAACTCATATTTCTCCTCACAACCTTTTTCTACCTGGGGGAAGATCCTCCTGCTTTGTGTTTGTCCCCACGGACTCTATTTCTTAGCAGAACTAATTCCCCCCAGTAAAAACAAAAACCAAAAATAACCAAACAAAACCCAGGATAATGATGGCACTGTGGTGCTCAGGTGAGATTTCCAGTTCTCCCCAAGTCCAGGAATGTGTTTGAAAAGGGAAATTTTGGTTCAAACCCATCTCTGCTAATATGTACAGCCTTAAAGCCTAAAGACAAGACAGTCTTCTTTCAAATTTACAACAGCCTGTGTTTAAAAACCTGACAAACCCAAAATGGGCTCTCCATAAACTATAGTGGCACAATTCGTGCAGCTGTAATGTAGGTTGTGTCAGCATTTCCATTATACTCCACTCCGCTATTTTTCAGGGGTTTAGATCTTGGCTATAAAAATCCACCTGGGCTGGAGAGTTGGCAAGTTGAAATTTCAGCAGGGGGATTCATTTTTTCAACTAAATTTGAAAAATAAATCCCATTAAAACTCTAGACAGCCCAGAGAAGCTGTGTTTGAGGATGCTCCTGTTTTCCACGATTCCGTTAATATTTTTCAAATTTCATCAGTATTTTTACCACCTGTTTTACAGCTCAGTAAGTAGATTCATGTTGGCTGGAATGCCATCCCACCTCTGGAGTTTCAGCTAAAATCATTCAGGTCCCATTCTACTTATATATATATGAAATATTTTTTCAAACTGGTTTTTTTTTGGCGTGTCCCTTATCCCGTTTCTAAGGATCTACAGGATTGTCTGCCTTCTGCTTTCCTCAAAGCTGTCAGTCTCTGGAATTACAAAATTTCCCATATTTTCATTTTTTTGTCCCATTTTTTGCACACACAGACATTAAAACTTCTCCCCATAGCCTGTGGTTGTCCGATCCCTCTGTGGATCTGCTAAAATCCATTTTTCCAGCACCTCTGGATTTGCACCTGTGTGCCTAACTGCAAGGTTTTTGGAGTCCTTGCCATTTTATTTTCCTGGAAGATTTCTGGAAAATATTCCAAACCAAGACCCATACAAGCAGCATGTAGTAGTGCCCTGTCATACCTACTGTTCTTCCACACTGCCAGGGTGAGCAGGAGGCTAAAATCAGAAAACAAGGAACAGGAAATAGAGATGAGGAAAACTCTCAAATTCCCTGATGATTTCAGGCAATGCAATACCCAGACTGTGTTATATTTATTTTCCACTGATATTTATGTTCCACTGATGACTCAGATATTGTGAAATTGCCATGATTATAAGGATGGGGCAGTAGTTTTAGTTTTCCCTCTTCTAGTTTGCAGGGAGTGGTTAAGATGAAACAGAAACATTAAAATCAAGGTTCACAAATAACATGCTATTAAATTTCATCATGAATCTTTTTTATTTTAATGATGCCCCTATTCCTCAGTGCTTGATCAGACATGGATGGAGTGAAACACAACGCAAACACACAGAATAAAGTTCTCCCTTTTGATAAAAGAGGCCACATCTCACAACTAATCACAACTAGTGACCATTCACAGGTTAGTAATTTGGAAATATTCCACGATTCCCAGTGGAATGCCCAAGCAGGCTCTTGGCAGAGCCGTGATCCTGATGCCTCCCTACACTTCTAAATCCCACCCTTCAATCTGAGAACAACAAAGATGCTCCAGCTCCTACCTTCCATTAGATTAATATTTGGGCTTGATTTTGGCACTACCACCGTTAGGATAATTCATTTAGATAAATGCTCTAGATCTGCTTTTGCCCTCAGCAGCCCTCAATAGCTCCCTGCAGCGCTGCAGGTGTGGAAGTGAAGGATTACTCCGTGGAACTCCTGCTGCCGAGGTCTCCACTGAGCCCTGGCACAATTAAATTTGCTGTGCAAGGTCAGGATTTTGTCTCCAAGGCTGGAAGAGACGAGTCAGCAGAAACTCGTCCAGGCTCTGCTGGCTGGCCATGGAGAACAGCAAGGGAAGCGCTCGGAATAATGAGCTCCTCAAAGCTCGGGATAGTTTATGTCTGATTCATCAGACAGTCAAAATGCAGCTCCACAGCCAAGGAACACATTTTTTTTGGAAGGGATCTACTCATAACCAGAGGAAGGATTGGTCTCCTGTGTGGCCACAGACCTTTGGCGAGTGTGCTCGGGCTGCCTTCAGAACAGGCATCCATGGGGTGGAGTTTATTTAAATTCTTCCCAAATCTCAGCCTCAGGTGTGCTGGTGCTGCTGCCCAGAGGGATCTTCTTTCCCTCAGTGCCAATCTGGATTTAGGTAAGTATTCCAAAGCTGAATTAACCCCTTGCTCAGCCTGCTCTCCTCACTTTGCTCCCAACCTGGACTTTTGGGATTGCACATCACTTGTAACCAAAGGAAATCTGCCCATCTTTCACCTTGAATTTCCAACCAAGACCACAAACTATGTAAATGAACACCCTTCCTCTGTCTCCTCTGCTGTCTATATAGATTTTCCAGCACCATAGCTATATTCCATAGAGCTGCATCTCCGTTCACTTGGAACGGATGGAAAAACCTTTCCCATTAATGGGTTTCACTATGTTGGAGACTTACAGTGCAATAAAGCTGCATTTCTGTTACTCTAACAAAGTCTAAGCCAGAATTTACATAGAAGGGTGGTGGAAAAGCATTTAGATGATGGGAGAGGAGAAAGTTAGGCTGGACAGGATGGCAGCAGGGTATGAAAGTGATAAATAGAGAGTGGGGAAGGCACAGAGAACATGGGCAGGTTATTACTGACAGTAGGGCAGGCAGCAGAGAAGAAATGAACTGGAGTTTTTACTGGATCCCAACTTTTCCAGAGTATCTTTTTGACAGGGCTGGAGTGCAGGTTCTTTCTGTATTTCAGAGGGAAAGTTAAGATGCTGAAGGATATAAATAGGTAGAAAAGGGCTGTATGAGGAGCTGGAAGCCAACTGACCCGGCTGGAGAGAGAAGGCAGAGGAGGAAAACCAGACAGGAATGCAAAGGCAGAGCTCTCTCACCTGGAGCTGCTCCCACAACCTTGTGTTTATAACCAGGACAACAGCAGGAATTTTTAACACTCGGGATAACTCAGTGCATTGCTGAAGAGATTCTCACTCCCCAGAGACCCCACATTAATGGGGTCATGATGGTAACAAGCCCCTTTGCCACAACAAGCTGCTCTACACAAGGGATTCCTGCCTGGAAGAGAGTCACTGCCATCAGCAGAGCTTCGTGGAAAGGGACACCAGCGGCTGCTGATGCCATGGAAACCAGGCAGGAGCAGGTGGGGCAGGCTACAGAGTCCAAAGGTGCCAGAGGGAGATTGGGGAAGTCACAGCCAGGCAAACAGCCCCTCTCTCTCATGACAGCAGGTGGCAAGAGGTCGTGGTGAAAGCCTCCCCTCACCCTCGGAGCACCTGAGGTGAGGACAAGCAAAGATCTCAGAGCTGATCACACAGACAACAGTTCCAGCAGTGCTTTGGGTGATGGAAATTGCTCCAGACGGGGTGAAAAGCAGCAGGTGGTGCTTGGGGCCAACCCTGCTGATCTCTGAGTGAAAGAGCAAAGTGCCCAGCACCACAGGTCTATTGGTCCTCACCTGGAAAAACCCAACCTAAAAAACTTCAAGTGAGGCAGACAACTTCAGTGAGTTTCAGAGCTTTTCTTCAGGCTAAATAACAGGTGAGTGAAGGGAAGCATTGCTAACTTGGCACTTTTGCAAAGAATGTCTTTCCTAAAGCAAAAAAAGCAATTAATATTGCCAAGTGAACGCTTCAAAAGCAGTAACTTACTCCTCATCTTGCACATTGTGCTGTTCATAGGTTGTTCAATGGAATTTGTGTCTGCATACAAACATAATCATTACTCATAATTTCTATCACCCATTGCTAGGTAATAACTTTAGGCCAGCAGATCTTTTCTGTACAGGTGTAATGATCTGGGATAAAGCTGCATCCTGATTGTCAATCTTTGCCACTCCAGAGCCTTCCTAGGGCACAGGAGGCTTCCTTGGAAAGCAGGCGCAGAGAGCCTGGGACTGCGCTGCACCTGGCCATCAGTGGGGTCCTGTGTGTGGCCATGAGCCACCCAGGGGCTCCCAGAATGTAAAAAGCATCTCCAAAGGGCACTGCTGGCATTTCAGGGCTGCTCAAAGTGTCCATAAAGTGACTCTGCAGCTGATGTGTCCCTGGTGGAAGCCAGGCCCTGCTCTCCTGCAGTCATTTCTCTCTCAAGATCTGCTGACAGCACACCTGCAACATTTTCCCTGCTGCCAGCAGAGCTGGAAGATGTCACTTCATTCTCCTTGCTCCTGTTTTCCCTTTTTAAAGGTTTTTTACATAAAATTAAAAAAAAATTAGTCAACACTGTGTGAAAAAGCCCTGGTGCTTCTTCCACCCTCTCACAGAGAGGAGCTCAACAGGCCCAGGTTAGAGGCTGAATTTCCCTGAAGTCTCAGGTGCTCCTACATTGGGTGCAGCCTCTCCAATTCCCAGCAGCTATTTCCTGCTCCCTCTGGCTCTTCCCACATGGGAATACAGCCTGGTTTCCATGCTTCTCTCCCAGGGAATATTCATTTCACAGAAGACTTGTGCAGCTTGGTGTTAGGCCAGGCACAGTGGTCAGAAATTGCAGCTCAAGGATTCCTGTTATTTTATAGCATTTTCTTTCCCCTGTAACACAAGTGGATGTTGGAGCCAGCGGCAGGAAAGACCATCATCCACCACATTTGTCACCAAGCTTGATAGATAGTATTCCCAAGCCAATGCCATAAATGCTGTTTGGAAATTGCAAAGCCAGCCTGCTGCTGCTGCTGGTCTGGCCAAAAAGAATTAATTTATAATCATGAATATAAATTTCATAGATAGTATTATTGTCATTCTGCTTTTGAGTTATAGGACATATGGGGAGTGGCTTGTGGAGCAGAAGCAGTGTCACCATAATTCAGTGTAATTCCGTTGACGATCGTTCGATCCATCACTCGGCCATAAATCAATCAATTCCCTGCATTAAAGGGACAGACCTCACCTCTCAGAAGTTGGGGGAAAGGAGGGGGGTCCAGGTGTTCCTGGTTGTGCTGACTAAGGCTGGGTTTGTGGCAGAAATCAGCCCCACTTCGTGCAAGGATTTGCACTGTGCTCTCATCAACTGAATGATGTTTTCCCATGTGACTCCACGCACGTTTTTTTAAAAATCCCACATCATTCATCCAGATCCGTCTTCCATCTCCCTGCCCTCTGCTGCACATTAAATTACTGGACTTCCTAAATGAATGATAGTTGACAAACTACAGTAAACTTCCTGTCCTGACTGAAATGACATTAATTCAACCGGAGCCCAATATATTCAAAGGTCTCTGAAATGCCATGAATTAGGGAGCAGATCTTTTCCATTAATGTGTCCCAGTCCCTCCCAAAGGCTACCAGCCTCGGGGAAAAATAAAAGCCAGCAGAGCCTCAGTGCCACAGAGCAGGAATGTAATGGCTTTGTGAGCACACTGCTGGGAAGGAGAGTGCAGGATGCTCAGGAAGAGCCCCCACAACCATGGAAAGGCATTTTGGGAAGCAGAGTTAGAGGGTTAAGCAACCTATTGTTCCCCTAATGAAAAAACATTATTCATGAGAGAGCCACAGTGTGTGGTTTGCCAATTACCCAATCAAGGGCCATGCTCGCTCAGCCATGAGTGAGGGCAGTACCCATAATATTTTATTGCTATTAAGCCTCAACTTTGCATGTTTTTATATAGACTATAGGGTGTTTAATAGCCATGCAAAGCCATGGCTTCCTTGCATACATTACAGCTGGGCAGAGGAGGATAAATCCTACCCCAGGCTGCCCACGCTGACCCTTCCTGCACAATGGAAAATGTGCAGCTGTGCAAAACTGGGACACTTGGAGTTGGCCAAATGGATCTTGTGTGCAAGGTCTCCTCTGTTCCGTGAAAATGTTTAAAAAGTTCTGCAGGAGGCTGTCACAGAGCTGAGAGCAGGAACAGAACATTTGGGTTGAAATAAAGATGCAAGTTTTGAAAATCAGGAAGGGAAATGACATTTTTAAATGTCCAGAAAAGTAAACAGTAATCCAAAATGGTGAAGAGGATGGGATGCTTTTGGCAGAAGGAGACTTAAATAAATTCCCATGGTTTAGTGTCATCCATTCAGTTTTATAATTGCAGGGAATAATTTTTTGGATACTGATATCCTCAGAGATAGGGGCAAGCTGCTTTCCCAGTGGATCAGGACAGGGAGATGTCTGTGTGTTCTGACCTCCACACCTGGGTCAGCCACGTGTGGGGAGGGGACACATTCCCAGTGGGAACCTGGATCACCTAACTCTGATACCTGGGACTGTTGCAGTGTGAGGTTGGTTAATTCACCAGTAGCTTTACACACAAAATTGGATGGTACCTATTTGTTTATACTCTGATATAATCCCTCATATTCACATTTGTTAATTATTCTATTTCCATGAAATATCTGTGGTTTGAGCTCTGCCTTCCTCTTCAAGAACGAGACAATTACGATCCTTGACTCCCCTGGAATGCCAGATTTTTCTGCTCCTTCGCAAAGTGGATCCACTCTATGGTGTCAACTATTTTTTGACTTTGATAAAAATGTATTGAAAGTCAAGATCATCTCTTAATAGTTCACATTTCTATTTAATAACCTGCTGCAATGTCAAAAGATACAACCATCAGATTGCAGTCCCAAGAAGTATTATGCACTGCCATCCTATCTATTGATGCACATCAGACATGTCCATGTTATTCCATATTCTGTCCTTTCCAAAGGAAGGCTAAAGGAGACAGAGGGTGCAGATCTTGTTAGGTGCAGCCTCTGACACTATCACTATCAATTGTCTTTTGCTAGCACTGATCATCACCTCAATTATCTGCTGTCCAGCCTACCTGATAGGTTTTTGCAAACTATAACTCTTCTGTCGATGAACATGGAATAATGACAGCTCGGGGCAGATGGACGGAATACAAAAGAGATAAACCCAAAATGTGAGACACAAACACATGCAAACATCCCCCTGTGCCTCCAAATTCGTCAAACAATCACACGTATCTGCTGTTCTCTTTAAATCCACATTACAATATGCAGCCAGAAAGGGCTGAGTTAAATGTTCCCCGTGTGGCTCTATTTTCTTTTCCTCTTTTATTTCACTCCCAAGTGAGGTAAATGAGAAAAAAGTCCTGAAATACAGCAGAACACAGTACTAAACCCCACATTTTCAAATAATGTTCGGCAACTCATTCAGAAACCATTATTGTATGCTTAAATAACAGGAAAAGAAAGCTGGTTTGTAAAAGTCTGTTTGGCCTAATTTTAATTTAAAGCATTTTTTTAATAATTCCAATACCACAAGCTTGAGCCAAGGACTGAAAAAATCAAACAAAAAACTTGTAGGCAGTGAGCTGCTGCTGGAGCTGTAGATATTCCCCAATTCAATATTCCCCACAACAGGAGAAAATGGATTTTAGTGCAATATTAATTGAAGTTTTGCCAGTATAAGGTTCATGAGGTTAATTCGGAAAGAATACATTACCAATATATTTATAGCATTTAAATAAATTAGGATTGCACTTCACACATCCATAACAGCTGTTAAATAATATTTTTATTCTATGTAAATTCTATCCATTCATCTCTGTTGTATAACAAATGACCATAATTATGGTGCTTCATTGGTAGGAAGGTCATTGGTAATCTTGCAATTTCTCATTGGTGTAAAAAGAGAAAACAGAAATGTTTGTGATGAATGTATTCAACCTTTTGCATACTTTGGTGCTTGGGACTGTGCATTAAAATGCAGCAAGAAATTAAGTTCTCCCCTTACACAGCATTTTTAATCCGGTGCTGTTGATTTGTTGTAACTGTGGCATTTACAATGCTTTTTCAGAGGGTTTTTTCCTAGATATTTTATATTTGCTTCCTTAGAAACTAATAAGCTTCAAACATTTACAACATTCCCCCTCTTCCCAAAAAACCCCACCAGAGTCAGATATCAGAAACTCAGACGTTCCAGTTTTTGCATTTAACTTGCAGCCCATAAATCTTGGATTACTGAAAAATAATCAAATTAATGCTTCAAACCAAGTTGTGAAGAATCCTTGAGTAGTAGGGAGAACACAGACTGTTACTGGAAGTCTCTGAATTGAGATTACTGAGCTAAATGTGTAAATGGATATTTTCTTTTTACCTAGATTGGTCTGAATTTTTTAAATATTTGATTCTTACTTCCAAAAATGGAGAAGTCCATGTTTTCTGAGAATATATTTGGGAAGATGCCTTTCCCCGCTTTAAAACAGCTGTTATGAAATTCTTCTGTTTTACTTATTAAAATATAGGATATATTGTCTAATTCAAACCCAAACTTTTATAGTTCTCCAAATATAAACACTCATTCTGGTTTCTAGCAGAATATACAATGATGGCATGGATTTTATAGGGTTGTTAATTCAGAGAGAGGAAAATAGAGGAGGGAAATAGAGAAGGAAGGGTGGCCTATTCCTGGGGTATCACTGCAAACACTGATGCTGGAAAGGTCCTCAGATTCATGCAATGGGAATTCTTTTTAATGAAGCTTGATTTAATCCCATTATTCTAATAAAGAGTAATCAATTGGCAGAAAATCTGAAGGTCTAGTTCAGCTGCTGATTGGAGTCGGGTTGTTTTTAAGACAGGGGATACAATGGAGGAGAAGTGAGTTAATCAGCTTTTGGTCCACTAATCCCCACTTCCTGCAGCGAGTTGGAGTTTTGAAGGAGGGCAATTTGGAAGCTGTCTTAGCATAAATCTCCAGCAAGTCCGTGGCTGTCTGGGGGGAACAAGCCCCTCAGCATTCACCAAGACACGCTTCAAGGAGATTCTACTCTTAATCCAATTTACTCAGCCGAATAAGTCCCACTGCTTCAGCTTGCCAACAAATTAAAATCCAGCTTCATAAAAACACCTTGAATTTGGAAGGTATTGGCTGGCCTGCTAGACTTGAAACTTCATTTATTCTGGCTAACTTCTCAATTATCTTCCCAGCAGTGGAGATGTGTAAAAGTGCAAAAATCAATAGGATTCTATTCCCTTTCTATTGGAAAGGGAAAAATTAATGAGATAGGACACTCTCTTAATCAGAAATAAATGTTTTAATTCAGATAATGACATAGTTTTCCCTCGCTGAAGGATGACAAATGCTGGGCTGCACCCCCAGCAGAAGCAGTTTCAATTTTATTGTAAATATAAAAGGTATTGATCGGGGAGATGCACAAACCCTATTGCTTACAAAAGCCATTCAGGGGGACTGGGAAAACTATTAAGCACTGGGTCAGAAATCAATAAACAACACTGAAATGTAGCAGAGGTCGCCCTAAGGCTTCGTGGCATCTTAGAAAGCCAAGTGGCAGAAATAGTGACAGAAATGTCTCTTGTGGAGCAATGTTAGGGATGAAGGGGTCACGCCTTTAATCTCTTCGGGGCTTTGACAGGTCCGTGGCACAGAACTGATGCAGTCTTTCCTGGCTGCCTTTGATTTAAATACATGCTGATTCATCCCACAGCCCAGTGCAATGATTGTTTGGGGAAGTGCAAATAGATTGGCTCAAGAAATATTGTAGGAGGATTTTGATCCAACTCAGTTTATGTAAACGGGATTTTTAATTTGAGCTTTGTTGGCCCTCTCTAGAAAAATGTGGATGCAAAAACACAAAGGAGACTCTGAAATCAGGATCTTCCAGCATGCATTTTTGAAAGATAAATTTAAAGAGGTGAGATTTAGAGATATAAATAATAATTTAAAAAATAGGGGGGATTGCACCATGAAAGTTATCCGATATGTCATTATTTGGAACAGTACAATGAACAGCTTCATTTTTCCTTTCTTCTTAAAAGATGCTTCCACTAAAAAAAGGTGACTTCCTGTGCCAAAAATCACTCACCATACCTGAACAAATCCCGATCACCCCGAGTCCTTGCTCTCTGCTCTTTGGTTTGAAAGTGCCAGGTCTGAGCCCAACCTGGATCCCTTCAAATTCCCCGAGGAGCACATTCAGCTGCTGCTCCATAAACCAAAGCACCCGGAATGAAGAGACCGAGCAGGCAAAGAGCTCTGTCCCCCGAGGTGGCAGCTGATTTTCCACGGAAGACATTGATTTGAAAGGCTTAAAGCAGAGTATTGAAACTTTTAAAGACATCATTCCAGAAGCAGAGCCAGAGCCAAAAAAAATAAATAAAAAAAAGCGAGTGACTGTACCTTCTGCTCCGGGAAATGCAGCTTCCCCCCTGACATGGGTATGATTACAAGATTGGTTAGGGTCAGGTTACCCATCAGTAGGTGAAGTGTTCAGGTGCTGAGGATTTCAGTTCCATCTCACCTCAGATATTATGTCAGCTCCGTGTCATTTTCATCCCGGGGAATGATTTGAGGGCTTGCCGTGTCCCCTGTTATTGCGGTCACTTGACCTCAGATGTAACTTCTGTTTAATCCCAGCATTTTAACAAAGCCTGGGAGTAGCACACACACCACGAGCCACCACTTGACCTTTCCCAGCCTGCAAGATGCCAATTGGCTCCGGCCTTGGATTCCACTGCCCCCTCCATTTGCAACAAATGAATGTTAAGGCCTCAATGAATTGACTCACATTTGAAGTTATATTTTTTCATTGCCACAAGCGTTTTAAAATTGAATCCCCTTTTTATCTTTAGTCTTGCAATAATGGTATTTTTCCTATTGCATTTGAGTCAGGAGCATAGAAATGGGTTTGTTCTTAAAAACAATCTTCAGCTCTGCCACGTGCTAATTTTAAGCACATAGTACTGAGGGAGGACATGTAAAGAGCCCAGTGCCTTTGCCCTGTATAAAGGATCACTTTATGTTTCTTGGTAATTAAATTGTTTCCTGTAATAATTAAGCAAGCCTGACAAAATCTGGAAAGTAAGTAGCGAAAACTTTTGCAAACCATATAAAAGTTTAAAAGTAAAAACCATTTACTCCCATAAAGCAGGTTAGGAATACAGTGGCCCCACCTCTGCAAATATGTTGTTATCACTCAGCAATTCACCAATCACAGCTCATGTCATATAAATTTGTTACTAGAGGGGGACGTGGCCGGACTCAGTGACCAACACAGCCTTTGGACTGTCATCATTATTCTGATGTGAGCACTGCTCAAGCCAACAGCAATTTTGGGGATGTCCCTCAGAGCTCCTTCTCTTCTAAGAGCACCCTCCCACGCTGGACAAGTCACCCAGGTCGATATTTAGGTGCTACTAAAAGTCTGATCTGCTCTACTGAATTTTTCCATGGCTGCTGGGATACAGGAGGGACATAAACTTTTATGAACGAGGAGCTACAGCAAGAGGGGAAGCAGTTTTGTGCCAATCAGTAAAATTGGGCTGAAATCAGTGGCCTGATTTTCAAAGGTACAATACTTGGAATTCTTTGTAAATCAGGTGTCTGAACATGGATTTAGGAGCAGCAGCAGGGATTCTGAGGGATCCACCCTGGAGTGTGGCAGTGGCACCCCTGGTTCAGGCAGGGCTGCCTGGGGCTCTCTCTGGCACATTCCTGGATCACAGCTTTCCATGGTGTTTTATCCAGAAGGAGCCCAGCTGCAAACTCCAAAACTCTGCGAGGCAAACCAAAGTGTTATAGGTGAAGGAAGCTTCAGAAGTGCTCCTGATCCCAAGATAAATGCTTCCACAGGTGCAGCCTCAGGTTACTTTGCCGAGACAATAACATGCAGGGATCAAGGACTCCAAGGATATTCCCCTCTCAGCTTTGTTACTCGTATCCCTGGGACGAAATCTCTAAACCAGAACATGCTGAGGTGGTGAGTGAGGGGTTTTTGGATGAAGCAGCTGCCACACACAGGGAAAATCTGCACAATCCACCCCAGACAGCCCATTTTCCAGCACTCCTCACTAACTAGGAACAAATTCAAACATGGGAGATGATAGGCCCATAACAAATGTCCTCATCTCTGTTACCTTCCTAAAAAGCACTGGATTAAATGAAAGTAATTATCTTTAAAATTAAAACACAAAATGCTGTGTGCTGCCTTGGGAGAGGAAGGCACGAGATGGCCCAATCCGTCATTCCCATCAGAGCCTGGCCTCCCTCTCTCTACCCTAATGAGAGCTCTGGGTCTCTCCATAATCCATCTTCACATCCCTATTATGCCAGGCCCACCAAGCTCTCATATATGAAACTCTGAAAAATAATGGCTGCAAACCTGGCAGTTCTAGCAGGATGAAAGCTTCCCAAAAATTCAGATTTTCGAGCTGGAATTCAGACTCTAAGGTTTTGAAAAACGCAAGAATTGTGTCACCAAGACTAAATCCTGAAAGCTGGAAGTGCTGCAGCTGCTGATCCTGCTTGGAAAGGAATCCAAGGGAACCCAGCTTTTCTGGAAGCATTGGTGTAACACACACCTTGTTCCCTTGGGCTGATTTTTAATGAAAATCCAACCTGACACTGTTTCTCCTGCTGCTCCTCTTTGAGCCTTTGTGTTTCAGGTAGGAATCCAAAGTCTGGGACTTTCTCCTAAATAAAAGCCTGATCAATGCATTTAACAGTTGTCCAATGTGCAAAGTTTTCTTCAGGGTTAATTAACAGAGAAACCAACTGGAGTTTATTTTTATTTGTTTTGCTCTCCGTATTTTTTATAGAATACATTTTAATCAAAAGCCATTAATTAGGATAATTTGGGGGAGAAGGAAGCATGTGTAGAATGACATGGGGCATTCATTAAGCTCCTGCTAAAACTGAAGGTCCAAACTACTGTTTCCATACAAGACAGGAAAGACAGATTTGACAGGAAAAATTCCCAATTTTCAAAAAAAGGTGCACATTTGGCTGCAGACATATCCTCTCCCATGGAGGTGTTCTCAGGCCTCACCCAGCCCACACGTGTCACCCTCAAGTCCAACCTTATTTACGGCACTCGCAGTAAAATTTTCTTTCAATTTAATGAGATTAATGATGTCCTTCTCTCACATTAAATGAGAAATTTTACCAGTGCGTTCTGGAAGAAGGACAAATTTAAGCATGAGCTTAGATTGAAACAATTTGCTGAATTAGCACTTAAATCTTTGGTCTTCTTCAAGGCTTAAAGAGCTGTACCCTGACTGAGCAACAGCTCCACTGGAGAAACCCAACCATCAGAAGTTGAAGCACCATCAGAAGCAGGATTCTTTCCACAGTGCCTATTCTCCTGTAATTTTCATTTTGCTTATCTTCAAATTAGAGAATGCCACCCGTTCAAAGAGCCATTTATACTTGTTATCCTTTCCATAAACTCTGCTAATTATTTAACTCTGCAGACGTAACAGTTATAAAGTACTTACTGATATCTTGAGGGTTTCAAAATGTAACCGCAGCCCTGGTTTGGATTGACTCTAATGAATGAGCCACATTTCATCTGCTCACTGGGTGGGACATTCAGGAATGGTTTAGAGCTTCATTTTCTCAGCTGGAATTTCCTGGATTCGATCCTGATTTCTGCTGGGCAGTGGGGATGTGCTGGCAGTGAAGGGAAGTGGCTGCTGGGTGGTGGGAAGCCCTTGAGAGAGCCCAGGGCTGCAGCAATGGCAGGGGAATGTCACCTCCCCTGTGCTGCTTGGGGACTCTGCCTCACTCCTCTGCTGCACCCCAGCACTCTGCAGTGCTCTGGCTTTAATAACAGCAGCAGGAACCCCTGCCAGCCCCGTGATCCTGCTCCCAGTGACACTTGGAATAGTCTCTGATTTCATCTCTGGCCCAGGTCAGCCCCCTTTGCTCTTATTTTTAATAACCAATATTCCAGTGGCAACTTAAAGCCTATGGACTTTAAGCGGGGCCATCCTCTAAGAAAAAATGCCCATTTTATTAATTTATTTTGCAGGAGTTGAAGGCAGGGATCAAACACCCTGAAGGCTAATGCTGTGCTGTTTGCCAAAAGGAGCCTCGCGAGCCTGACAACGCCTGCAAATAGGAGAAATTCTGTCTGAAAAAGAAGCTACAGTGAAAATGTGGGTTTGGGTGTCCTTGACATTTATAATTTACAAGGGGATGATTATTAGCAACAATATCCACACTCACTTTAAGACCGAAATAGTAAATGTCACTTTATGCTATCCCTACCTGGATGTGATGCCAGCAGACATCTGAGAAATTGCAGGAATCCTGGAGATAAATCAACCTACAGCTCCATATTCAGCCTGACCCTGCTCTGCTGAGACATGGCAAGCCCCCAAAAAGGCAGGACGTCTCTTCTAAAATAAATGGGTTTCTGGGACTGTGAATGTGCCCATTAATTTCAAATAAGATGTTGTGTACATAAAGTTTTTGGAGTTCTAGGATAATATTGTCCTACTTATCTACAGTGTGGAGAGACAGATTAGATAGAAAAAGGATTTTCCACACTATCCAATTCAAGGCAATTGCAGCAACATGTGGAACATAAATAGAATAGCTTGGAAATGTGTTTTCCCTGTGTAGAAAGTTACTAATGGGAGAAAAAAAAGTTAATTTCTACTATTTGTCCTGAAAATATTTCAAGATAGAGGTTTACAATGGTTCCCTGTGTTCTGAAATCAGATTAAAATTAATGATTCCATTATTTGTTTTCTTCTCCCTTTTGATACAGAAAGGAACATTGTGCTTAGAAACAAATGAATTATTTTGAAGCAACTGTCATGGAACATGGAAGATGGACGCACAGAAAGAGAAAATCTAAAGCTCTGCTTCCACTTTTTCTCCAAAAGGACATAAACCACAACTTTTCCCGACAGTAAAGAAGTTCCAGAAGAAAATATCAAATGAGCTGTTTCCAGTGCTTATAAACCCCAGTCATGCCTGTGGCACTATGAAAGTATCACAGAGTCACAGAACCCCAGGATGGTTTGGGGTGGAAGGGACCTTAAATCCCATTCAGTGCCACCCCTGCCATGGCAGAGACACCTCCCACTGTCCCAGGCTGCTCCCAGCCCCAATGTCCAGCCTGGCCTGGGACACTGCCAAGGATCCAGGGGCAGCCACAGCTGCTCTGGGCACCCTGTGCCAGGGCCTGCCCACCCTCATAAAGAAGAATTTCTCCCTAATATCTCCCAAGCATCCTAAGAACTCTCACTTCCCCAGGTTTGCTGAGTGCAGAGGTTTGGAGCCAGGTCAGAGCCCTGCACCCCATTCCCACGGGCAGCATTTCTTCCTCCCGAGGTCGGAGCTCGCCTGGGGAAGCATTACAGCAGCTGGGGTTCGGCCTTTAATTTTGGCTTTCTCCTCCTTCATTGTCCTGCCTGGCCCTGACCCTGCAATACCAGATGTCCCTCTGGACGCCACTGAACTCCTGATCTTCTCTGCTGAGGAGACCGACTTGAAACCTTTTATACCCATTTCTTTTGACGAGCAGGATTTGAAGCTTAGTTATTTTTTTTTCAAGTGAAATATCCAGAACTTCATTTGAAAAACCAGCGGCTGGGTTTGCATGGAGAGGAAAAGCCTTTCCCGAAGGATCCCAGCGCGTCCCGGAGCGCAGCCGGCGCTGCTGCCCCGCCCGCCGCCGGCAGGAGGCGCTCCCGGCGCGGCCCGGGCGGGGCTGGAGCCGGCATGGGACGGGGCGGGATCGGGATTTTGGGAAGGGGGGTCGGGATTTTGGGAAGGGGGTCAGGATTTTGGGGAGGGGTGGTTTCACCCAGAGGATGAGGGGGCACAGGGCAGCTACTGAGGTTTCACATAACCTTGGGGCTGGTTGGTTTGCACATTGTAATTTGAAATTCTTGGCTATTTTAATTTGACGGAATCATCACCTTGTTGTTTGTCAACAGATCCACGGGATCAGAGATTCGAGGTCTTCACATGTAAAGCTTCCGAGTGCAATAATTTCTAGGTATAAAATTAAAATAAAAACCCCCGAAGAGTGAAGTGCTACAGAGCAGTGCAGGATTGCACTTCCCGATGAAA
>VZRO01006619.1:676493-778271 GCA_013397915.1 Daphoenositta chrysoptera
TCAGTAGAGGAGATATTTTGTTTGAATGTTAGAAATAAATGGCATTCATTTGGTAAAATTCAATAGTGGTATTGACTTCAACACATGCAAGACCTGCAAACTCAGGTCATAGCAAAATATCTCAATGTAATTTCATGCCCAAGTCACTGACCCCAGGAGTTGACTCCAGCAGCCACCACAGAGTTGATGGCTGCAATAAACCCTCACTGGGCCTTGCAACCATCAGCCACCCCCAAACAGCAAACAGCACATTTTCAGAAGATGAACTTGGATAAGCAGCATAGAATCGAGTTAGTAATATTTGCCGTGCTCTCTAATTCCTTTAATTTCTTGCTCTTCAGTGAAGAGGAACCTTTCTTGTGTGAACTACAACAGGGCAGTGCCAATCCTCTCTCCAGTATCAGATACATCTGATAAAGAGGCAAATTTGCTGTCACTAACTGATGGGACAATGAGTTCCTAAAGTGGGGGGGCAGGTTTTTCCCCCAGCCTTTACTCAGGGGAAAGAAGAGGATGAAGTGGGACAAGGCATTTTCCTTCTCTCCATCTTTGAGAATCCCTGAGATCTCAAGGGGACCCTGAGCCATTGGAGGGGAAGAACTGCTCCTGAGCTTTGCTCCCACAGCCCAGCATCCTGCCAGTGGGCTTTACTGGGGGCACTGGGGGAGGGGACTGGTGGCTCATTGCCCCTGCAAACCCTCATAAAGAGAGATTCCACAACAAGGAGACTCTGTGCAAAAGGCTAATTACAGCCTGGGGCTGCATTAACCTTTAGGGTGGGTTCCCCACTGGGACCTTTGTGAGACTCGGTGTGTGTGTTCATGGCTTGTGTGCACGCACAGACCTTCTCCCTCTCCTTTAACTCCCCATTCTACACCGGCAGATCCATGCACTGATGGATATGGATCTCTCCCACATACGGGTGTTTTGGAGGTACAGAAAACCTTCCCAGTCCAGGGGTTTGTGCACTGGGGAAGCCAAGGAAAGGATCAGACCTCCCCATCTCCCCTCAGTGCCAAACAGAACTGTCTACAGAATTCCCTCCTGGGATGGAAGCTGAAAACACAAATCCAGCAAAGACAATAACAACCAGCTTGTTCCAGGAAAGCAGCTGGTACAAACCCAAACTGTCAAGGAGAAGCCATCCAATTCTCTTTGGAAAAGCACACGGAACACAATCAATGTGAGTCAGGGGCATCAGCAAATATTATGACAGATGTAAATTTATGACTGAGAGCTATCAGTAGTCTCGTGGTTAAACTTGCAGGGATGATGTAGATATTCAGATGATCTCTGTGCTTTTCCTGGACAGCTACCATGGGTAAGTAAAACCGAAAGCAAAACTTAGCAAAATTTAACTCACTAGAGTTGCTGCTGCAAAATGACTCTAATGGAGACCACAGTCATTCCAGCCTCAGAGATCCTGTGAGGAAATATGCTGTAACTAATCTGATTTCTGCTCTTGCCCACACAATGATCTGACTGAGGGTGAAAATACCCATGAAAATGTCAGCCTACATCACATCGTCATGTATTTGGAAGCTCACAGCAAACTTAGCACAGGCCTAGCACAGCCTCACCTGGCTGATGGCAATAATCTGACACCCCACAAGCTCTCGGGGCACAGCGTTGCTACAGCAGCCACTCTTTTACATCCTCATGTCATGGAATCCTGCAATGGTTGGGGTTGGAAGGGGCCTTAAAGATCATCCCCCAGCCAAAGGCTTCTCTCCCATCTCCCAGTGGCCAGGTGAGGACGTGGCAGGATTCCCACCACGCAGCCCCAGCCCCCAACCTCATCCACTCCAGTTAAACCTCACCTCCTTTCACTTCAGCTGCTCAGCAGACTTTCTTTTGGACGTGCCTTTGCAAACATTTATCCCAATAGGTAGTTTTGTGTAATAAAATAAAACCTCAGCAAAATAAAAAAGCCTCCCATACAAACGATAAATCCCAACCAAAATCAGGTCTGCCACTGAACATCCTCCTCTCCTTGGGGACAGGAGGAGGGAAAAAACACATGACAGATGTTAATCACCCCCTTTAATGAACTGCTTGGAGATATTTAAATACGGTGGTGTTGATTGTGGTGTGAGAACATATGTACAATAGTATAAAACAAAGTAGAAACATGATGTATTATTAATACACGTTAATTCCTTTACATCTATTTAGAGGCATGGTGAGGGAAGAACATACTGTGTATTCTCACCGTGGCTCTTCTTGGATATAAAGAGACCCTCTGAAGCAAATTCTTCAGCCTACTACACTTCAAGAAATAGTAATCTAAAGCATCAGACATTTCCTATTAAAGTTTTAAAAACATAGCTTTAAGTCATACATTACATTGAATGCTTTAATATCTCATCTGATTCAGTAGGTTTTAAACCCCACAGAGGTCACATTTGGAAGCACTAGTCCCTTTTTACAGCATCTCCAAACATTAAATAAAAATAAAAATTATTAGGAGGAATAGAGCCATCTGTAGAGGCTAATAATGTGTCAGTTTGATATTATTATTAATAATACTATTATTTCTGTTTCATATTAGGGAGATCATGATTGCTAATGGCTATAAACTAGGAGTGATAGCCTTCATTCTGGCCCATCTGTGTTGCAGCCAGAGCGGCGTGAGGGGCTCCAGTTACAACCCAGTTGTCTCTCCTGACCCTATTTGGTGCCTGGTCTTATCCCTGCCGCTGTCCCTAAAGCCTTGGCATGCCCAGCTCTGGGATCTGCTTACAATGACCCCAAACCCTGCACCAGGCTTTGGTGGCCTTGTGAGCAGCTCAAGGTCATGTTGTGATCAGGTACCCAGGACTGGTGGGTTTAGGGGCAGGATGAAACCCATCCTGACGTCACCAGCTGGGCAGGGAAAGCTGTTCCAGCCAGCCTTGGGAAAGGGACATGGAGCAGAGGGATTTTGGCAGTGCCTGGCTCCTGATTTAGAAACGGGAACCTTGTTCTTGGTTTTTATCAAAGGTTTCCTTCGGTCAGCTCAGCTGCACATCACTGGGCTTGGACTAAGAGGTGCTTCCTGGCCCACAAGGCTTCTCTGCATCCTGTGCCCTTTCCCTAGGAACCCAGAAGGCCCTTGGACACAAATCTGGTGTTTCACGTTTCTGGTGGTGTTCAACACCCACAGTGAGTCACTTTAAGCTATAACAGTAGTTAATTCAACTAATTGTAAATATTACAGTAAAGTATAAATGAAGAAGTGGCTGTTGTCCAGCAAATGTATGAGGAAGCACCACACAGCTCGGGTTTAAAGAGTGCAGCAGTCGCATTTCACTAACTGATTAACCCAGCAACACTGACCAGGCACTTCCCTCCTCTCTAACACCAAATATGTACAGACCATGGTCCCTCTTCCCCTCTATGTCACTGTTGTGGGTCATATTTAGTGCTGATGATTTGTAATTTATCCAACAGGTACAGGCACATTTCCCCCAGGTAACATTTGTAAACAGAAATAAAGCTGCTGCTGTATTGTTTGCCTCAGAAACTCTGCAATTCTAGTGTGCCATAGAGTAGGCAGTGATGTGTAACCAAGGCCAGTGATAAAAAGAAACTGCAATTGTTTTTTTTAAGGTACAGCTCTAAAACTGTACTATGTGGATTTCCATGGTGTAGCAGCGCAGACAGAAATTACTTTTTTCCCCTCTATAAGAACTAGTTATCTGATTCTCTTTTGTTTCCCTTATTCCAATGTTCAGTTGCATTTTAGTGTTCAGAGCTATAAGGATGCATTGAAACTTATGGAGCCTGACATTTTAACTATCTCATCTTAGCATGATTCATCTCAATTTACTTTCTTCAAAAATGTAGCCTGGAAGAATATGAACCATTTTGGGGGCTTGCTAGGAGGCCATAAACTCCATTAAAGAGTAGAGTATCAGCTGCCTTCCAAAGAGGGTTTACTTGTTATGGGGCTCATCCTGCAGAAGTAATAGGTGCCTGCTGGGAAATGCCATGGAGCCTCAAAGGCTGAATTCACAGGACTGTGGGGGGAAGCAAGCCCTGGGTTGTGTCCTCCACCCTCACAGTGTTCTGTGCTCTGCTGTAGGAAGAGCAGAACAAAGAAACTCAGCTGTGTCTGCTCTGCATTTGAGCCTTGAGCAGAGCAGAGGCACCTCAGTAGTTAAACAATGAGGAGATTAAAAGAGCCTCAATAAATTTGATGGGTTGATGTGAGCAAACAAAATCATTCATGTGATGTTACACAAGTGTCTGTGCAGAAAACACATGATTTTGGAACTATGGCCACAGCCTGACACGTGTTCTGGGGCACAGCCTCTGTGGACATCAAGTGCCATCGCTCTGCCGAAGTCACCGGGGCTGTGACAACTTAAACTCACGGGGGCAGTGCCCTTTTTGTGCACAATTCTTGTAAAACTCACACTGCACCACACCCAGAGCCCTGGCAGTGTGACCATCACGGTGTGAAGAGCTCCACAGACACTGAGCTGCACCACGGCCCGTCGGGGACAGGGTGAGAGACTTGACTCCCACCCACATTTGGGATTCATGCAACCTTTGGCTGCCACGACGAGACCAAAAACTTGAAACACGACTTGCTCAGACACTTCCAAGCCCCAAGTAAAGTCACTACAGCTTCCCAGGTTGTGGTGGGGAACGTGGACACACGGCCGTGTCCCCAAGAGTTCAGTGACGCCTTGCCTGGCCTGTTCCCCTCCCGCACTTCACTGATACAGTGAAACAATAATATATCACCAGACCTGACCCCTTGGCCTGTATGAATTATCTGTTTTAGAAAGACGTGAAACCACCTTTTATATCCAACATAATAGATATTTAGACATTGTAGATCAATAGTGAACAAGTTTTCTGGTTATAGTTAATGGGTGCCAGAGGGGCATTCTGACATTGACCTCTGACACTCCTGTTGACAAGAAATCTATAGAGGAAAAAAATAGGAAAGACTGCCAGGTTTTAAAGTTATGAATATAGATCTACAGCGAATAATGGTAATTTTCATTGAGCAGGAATTTTTCATACTTTCTGTTTCAGATGAATTTCTCCAAAATCCTTAATTCTGACCAATGTAAAATTAATAACTGGCCCTTGGTGAACATGGGAAAACAACTGTTCAGCTGTATGACACAATTTGCCATTTGTTACTCGTGTGATATTGTTCTGCTGTCAAAGAAGACTTTTCCCTTTATAAAATAGGCTGTCATTTATAATTCCAAACCAGCACAGATTTGTTAAACAGCCACCTCATAATAGGTCTGGCTAGGAAGAAATACAGGCTCCTGGTTCTCTAAAGAAAAGGATCTAAAATTATTTTGGAAAGTAAACAAATTTTCTTTATCTCTTAAGTAAGATTTTAATGTTATGATTTCACACAAAATTGGTTGCTAAAATGTCTGGACATCAAAGCCCTAAAATAAATCCTTATTCCTTAATAGTCAGAGAGTTCAGCTAATTCTCATGTAATTAACTGATGCAGAGAAAGGCTGTTGGTGGCGACAGCTATGGGTATAAAACTAAATTGTTGTATCAAATACTTGATGCTCAGTAAGGAAAGTTCCAGTCCCCAGGTTTCGGGAGCAGGCAAAGAGCCTGTCTGGCACAATCCAGGGCGCCTGAGGTACCGGAATCAGCCGTGTGCCCTGCAGTGCGATGAACCCCCGGGCAGGGAGGGTCCCCCAAACGCAGCCCTGCCCGTCCCCGCGGTCCGATCGTGGCGCACTCGGAACCCGCCGCGCCCCTGGCGAACACTTCTGTCCTGGCTGTGCTTTTCTCTCAGCCCTCCTCCCATCCCGGGGAGATGAATCGCTGCCGGTCCAGCCTGACTCCGAGGGCAAAGCCAGGTCTCGAGGAGGTAACCTGCCTCCTACGGCTTCAACATTTTAATTAATTTTAACACTAATGCACAAATGAGAGTTAATCACTCTGCTGCGGCGCTCTCTAATTTACCAAGTTTATTCATTAAAACTTTCCTCCCTGAACTCTGATTGAATGTCATGCTTTTTAAAGGGCCTCTCAAACAGCCTTGAGGCTTTTCAGACTGCTGTCTCGGGCGGCTGCTGGAACACTTTTTACAATTTGCTTGGCAAGGAGGAATGTGAAAGTGCGGTGGGAGAGGGCTGGAGATGCTGTTAAAATGAGGTTACCGGGGCAGGGACTGTGAGGGCTGCTTGGAAATGCTCCTGTAAACACAAGTGGGGCTCAAATTGTCTGCTGGATGTCAAAGATGTGTCCTCGCTTTTACAAATTCTGCACCAAAATATTTGACGCTGTCCACATGATGCTCCTGCTGCCTTTTGTCATTTAGTGCAAGAATGTAATATATGCTCCATGACTATTAACTTTATGAGATTGCCTTAGATTATACTGTGATATGTTTTATTGCTGGGCTGTATAACAAAAAGCGTGGTGATAATCTTATTTGTTTTAGATAATATATTTGCAATGTGTTTGCTAATCTAATTATTTTAGAATCAATATAATAAAACCTTAAGTACACAGTTTGGTCTATTAATTGCTAGAACTAAAATCTGAAATTTATTGTTTAAATGGAGGTTCTCTATTTCAAATTAACTGAAGCAAAATGTAATCTTTACCTTTTTAATTAACTGTATTCAATATTAGGTAAAAAATACCTCACATTTCCAGTTCCTTATGAAGGCTGCAGTCAGCAAGGATGACATTCAATCATACATTTAATTGGCTTTTTTTAAAGTCATTTACATGACTTGGATCTCTAAGAAAGTTGCAGCTGAGAAAAAATCTGCTGCATGTAGTTTGTGGGAGAATTCACTCAAAACCTAGATGCATAATAGTTTCTAAAAATTTTTAAAAACCCTCTGTGTGTGACTGTAAAGATATGTAAAGCAAAGTACAAATATTTGTTTACTTGTTTCACCTCTGGGCACTGGGAGCTTTACACAGAACCTACAAGTCTGCAGTGATTTCCTTCAGCTCTGGGGTACAGTTCTGGTGATTCACATTGCTGTTATACTTTTCTGGTTTATTATATTTCCTTCTGTTCTCTCCCTTTATTTTGGGAAGCAGCTGAATTGTCAGCACAGAGGGTCCCTTAGGACTGGAGCTGTCCTAAGCAGCCACACCATTTCGTGAGGCTTCATTGGCAAAGCCCCTTGACACCGTGGGTGGTTCAGTTAAGAAAACTGCCTCAAGTGTCTCTATTAATACCAAATTCCTGCCTCTGTAGCTCATATGAGCTCAAAGTTTACTCAGGCAATGAAAATGTCTAGCTGGAGATTAAGGCTAACCTTCCTCAAGTTTATAAATCACCACCACTTCTCTATTTGAATCGATTTTAAATATGAAAGAACTGTGATTCTTCCCTTTTCTATTGCCTTTACACTTCACCCAGTGCCCTACCGCTTCTCCTGACATTTGTTTGGGATTTCCAGTAGCCCGTGGGCAGCCTGGAAAAGTCTTGTGCTTGAGGAAAATGACTGACACGCCCAGGGAGTCTGAAGCACCTGGGACAGGGCTTGTGGCACGTTTTCAGGACAATCCATGTGCTGGTGTCTCGCTGCTTCCTCATCAGGGACAAGCTCCTGTCCCCAGATCCAGGGACAGCTGAGCTCGAGCTATCTGAGATGTGTTTGTCAACTTCTAACCCACAGCCAGGGCACCTGAGATCCAAGCACTGCAGCACTGCAGCAGAGAATCAGGGAATCACAGAGTGGCTGGGTTGGAAGGGACCTTAAAAACCATCCAACATCCACACTCAGCTCCCAGCACCGCTGCCTCTCCCTCCAGCCAGCCTCCCAGTTTTGTTTTGCCTCATCTACCTGTTACATTTCTGGCTGAGAAATTAAATTCAGGGGGAAAAGGCTTTTTAACAGCCTTCCTTTCACACCTGGGAGTTCCTGCAGCTCTCCTTGCATCAGTCTTTCAGCACATTCCTGGGGTGACTTCTCACTCCCCTGGACTGTGCTGACAGCTGCACTGGCTTTTTCAAAGTCAAACCAAGTGTCATGATTTTTCCTAGGATTCCTCCTTTTAAATTTTCCTGTTAGCCTTTCCTTAAGGACATTTTCCTCTGCTTGTTCACACACTGCCACATTAAAACCTTCCTGTGTCTCTTCCTTTCCATACAAACACGCCCATTAGTGAATTGTATTTGGGGCTGGAAATGTTCATCAACTTCTCGGGAATGATTGCAGAGTTTCCCATCTTCCTGGGAAATTTATGAATCGATATTTTCAGCTTCATTGCTGCCCAGGTTCTGTGAAACAATCCTTATGTTCAGACCTTTCTGTGGGCTCATCAAACTGCAGGTCCTATTGAATTGGCTGCAGTTCTGTTTCCACCTCATTATGGTGGGAGGCACCGGAACACATGGACAATTGTGGCAGGAGCCCTTTCCTGCCGCTCCAAACAGGGAACTTTATTAGAATAAGAATTACTGTGGCTGATTGAATTATTCCATCTCCTGCCTCCCCTCTGTAGTGCTTAAATCTGAAGCCCTCCCAGAGATCCTTCTCTGAACTTCAAATTGTGGATTTAAGGAAATGCACAGGTTGCAGTGGCTCCCTAAAAACCCCAATACTCCAGCTGTGTTCTCAGTTCTATCCATACACCTGTCATGTTTAATAAAATGGTCAGGTTGAAAACTACTTCAAATATGAATTCCTATAACCACAGACCCACAACAGCCCTTTTCCCACACCCTGTGTAAATGCCCCTGTCCAGAGCAGAAGCGATGAATGTGCCTCTGCTCAATCACACCTGGACAGAACATCCCTAAATTAATTTCATGTAACAAATTTGTTTGTAAAAATTAGGCTTTGCCAGCAGGCAATTTGCAAACAAACCAAAATCTCTGTTTTTATTTAAATCCATGGGTAGTTATGAACATCTAACCCATCTCTAGTCATTACCTAGCAATGAAAAATTGACAATAGAGTTATTAGGATAATATACGTAATTAATAGAAATATTAAAGGATTCACCATTAACCTGCATTTGCTCAGAATGCCAGAGGGGTGATTAGTTAGAATGGCACAGAATATTTTATAGTACTTACTTCTCCTCTAAGAAGTCAGAGAGAGGAAAATGGAGATCCAAGCCTCTCCTGGATTGAAGTATGACCTTAATGGTATTCAAATTTTTAAACGGGAATGAAGATAAAAAGAATGTGTAAAAATTATACTTTGAACTTACCAAAGGGATTAGGACATACCAAAAAGATCTATTATTTTTGGTAAGGTAACTGATATTTTAAAATCAAGGTGTTCCAAAACTTTTGTGACTGGAAGCAATTATCCATCTTCAACACTTCTCACAGTTCAACACCTGTTATTAATTATTGAGGTTTTTTACCTGAAAATACTACAAACATCTCACCATGCATCAGACACACGATACAAGATGCACAGGATAATTCTGGAGTCAGTCACAGATGGGCTGCAAACCACTGGCAGATAAAATGGGGATATATTCCATGTACTTCAGCAAGGCACAGGTTTAAGTTCACTTTAGAAACTGTTTTTTAAGCTGCAGAAGGTGGCGACCAGCAGGGGTTTTATTAAATGGATCAAAATTTGGTTCAAGGAAAATGAGCAACACAGAGGTGTTGGGAAGAATCAGTTGATTGTAGTTTATTAGTGACTGTGGATGGTTTTGTGTCAGTTGGTTTGTCTGTCCAGAGAGGAGGCTGGGACAGGGCTGCTCTCAGCTGCATTTCTCTCCCAATGAACCGATGTGCTTTGTCTTCTTTTGTTATATGACCCCAGAACAGTCCAGGCATTAATAACGGTACAGTTAAAAGGAAAGAGAAAAGATCCCACACCTCATTATCCCGTTTCCTGTTTGAGGGATGGTGTGAGACCAAATTAGTGTATGTTTGGGAAGCACACGGGAAGAGCTAAGCATTGCAATAGAGATGCTAATTCAGAATTAAATAGGTCACTGGGAACCAAGTTCACCAACAATAAATCTGAATTCAGTCACCTGGAAACCCCCACGAGGCTTTGATGCTATAGAAATTGCATGGATTCTTCTCCCTGAGTGTCTTCCTGTGGCATGCAAAGTCACTTCAGACTAATATGACAAGACAATAAATGTTGTTTCCTTGCAAGGCCAATAGTGGCTCATTAAGGATGGTTATAAATCAGTTGCCTGATTTGTAACTTTTAAAACTTTATTTTTGGGAAGGAACCTCACACAGAATTCAAACTTTGACATCCCTCTTGTTAACTCTTGTTTAAAAAGGTGGAATCAACAGAAGTCCCACCCCAAGCCCAGCAACAGCTTGGACGTATATTCAGCACGGAGCTGAATGGATGAGAGATTGAGAAAGTTAACAAAAAACACATTTTCTTCCTTAAAGAAATATTTCCTCCTGACAGATTTTGGATTGCATGCTCTTTGAAATACCGGAGCTATCACAGCATGTTCCCAGAGAAAAAATATGAAAAGCTCCCAGCACTAAGTGCAAAACATGTGACATCCCCAGAGCAAATACATGGCTCTGCATACAGATGGGTAAAAACACGCCCACTAATAATACACATCTCACTAAAAATGTGTATGAACAAGCAATTTCTTGGGGAAAATCTCAATTAAAATATCGTGGGCATATTGAAGAAGGACTGCTTGGCAAGCCAGTCTTGTCCTGAACGTGCCTTTTGACCTCTTCTGCTGTAGCACTGCCTGGGATAACTTGTCACAGTCTGCACGGACACTGGGACACGGGAAGGGGACCTGGAGGGAAGGAAGGCTTTGGAGGGGAATTCAGAGGCCAGTCTGTGATCACCCTATAATTAACAGAACCAAGCCAGAGTTCCATTTTTAAGCTAGTTTTGTTAATTTTTTAAAATAAGGAAATACAAGAAAAATAAGATAAATAACAGACAAGTTAAAGAGATTTCTAAGAAGGAGAAATCCACTGGAAGGATGCACCTAAGTAATAAATTTTAGACTAAAATCATGATTTTGCTGTATTCACCATCACACAATGAGGATGCTGAATCTCGAGTCTCCTTTAATTGTCCAGGTTCCAAACAGAAGAGGGTTTCTTTTTTAGGTACTTCTGTTTCCTGGGATGTAACCCCTCCCACCATGTCACAACCCTAGGCCTGATACTTTAGATTGCAATACACTTCTGATCCCGTGATTTTTAGAGCATTATTCACTCAAGTGATCATAAAGTGGCAGAACAGCCAAGAAATGTTACATTTAGACACAGATAACTAAGAAAATTTGGTCCTTACTTAGCTCACCAAAAAAAAAAAAAAAAAAAAAAAAAAAAAAAAGTGTGGATTGGGATGAAAGAGGTAATCTTTATTTTCTCTCCTATAGAAAAAATAAGTGTAAAATATTTTTTAAAAGTTTAATTGGAAGTTTCAAAACCAGAGGTGGTGTGGGTTTGTTACCCAGGAGGCCTGAGGGAACTAACCCCAAGGAAATTTCTGATTAAGCCAAAACCAAGTGTAACCTCCCAGAGACTCTAATTCCATCAATTGAAAACCAGCACATGAAACTCTCCGACTCCTGATTCTCTAGAACTCTACCAGGGGTCCATAAGCTCAAACTAAGAAATTCTTTTTATTGATGACAAGTGAGGGAACAAAGAGAAAGAAGCAGCCTCCTCTACAACTCCTCTACTCCCTGTGGGAAGAAGTACTCAGTGAGTACTCAGACCTGGAGATCAAGCCATGCTTTCTTGTGTCTAAACAGAGAGAAATAAAATATTCAGCCAGAATGGGACACCTTCACTTAACTTCTGAGTGCTTTGAGAATCTCCTGCCTCAGCTCTTACCTGGAGTAGGCAGGACGCAGGAATAAAATGGGATTTGTGACCATAAGCTTGGCTTTCCTCTGTAAAATAGTGCTATCACCACCCCAAAAGAGTTGTGCAACAACCAAATTAGCAGTTCTGACTACTAAATAATGTCATAAACACTTTCAAACTTCGTTGGGGTTTTTTTAAGTCAATAGTACATTACGAAAAATTAAGAAGAAAATTAACTTTCCCAAATGTCTTCAGTAACTGGACAGAATTTCCGGCAAGCACCAGAGCTTTCACATGCACAAAATGCCTCCAATTTAGCTTTATAATCCCAAAATTCTCATTGGCTTCCCCAATTCATTTACTATCATTTACCCCTCCCCACAAGTTTTTAGGTGGTGGAAAAGATTAAAGATGCTCCCATAACAGTCTGTTCAGTATTTTACATTCCCTGACCTTTTATGTAATTTGATATGTTCCTTTGGATGTCTCTTCCAAGCGTGGTGGGTGAGAGTTTGATTTATAAACAGTGAATGCACAGGGGATTTTTATGTACTTTGTTCACCCCATCAGGTTTTTCTGGGCTCCTTTACAGTCTATTTGCAATTCATTAAAGGACTTTTCTTTTTGTTACAATTGCCTTTCTGGGTTTTTTTATGTTTCCATACCAGAGTAGGTTTCTTCTGAGGAAGGAAAGTCTTCAGATGCTGTGACAGCTGTTATGGGGTCCCCAGCTTCTACTTCATGTTATGGATCTCACAGCTGTAGCACAAAAGGGACAGGGTTCTTTGAAGGAGGATTTTGATAAAAATCCTGCTCTTTCCTTACCTTTATCTTCAATGTGAAGTAATGGAAGACCATTGTCCCCACTAAAATTCAAAGAAAATATCTTTGAAAGAGCAGAATTCTTGGTTCTAGGCACAGGACAAGGATATTTTTCCTTTACTCGCAGTAAGACTTTGAGGACAGTAGATGAGATGAAGAATGAATCTGAAAATGTGAAGTTTCTACCAACTCCTGCCGTGTCAGCAGCCTCCCCAGTGGAATGGGAATCTCCACTGGATGAGGCATGGAAGGAGACACCAGTGAGGCACACACAGTTCTTAGGACAGCTCAGCCCCAAGGAAAGGGGGCCCACCAGGGATTCTGGGGACTCAAGGGATGTGAGTAACCCTGCAGGGGTTTGGGGACAGCCCCAAACTCCTCCCACACTGAGACATGGAAGGGATTGGGATCTCCAGGAACAGCAACACCTCAGAGAAGTGCAAACCACAGAAATCCCCCAGACCCCACTGTGCCAGCAGCAACTTCCTGCTTTTAAAGAGGAGATCTAATTCCAGACATTTTAAAAGTTTTTAGAAAACGGAGGTTTTCCTTCCCAATTCCCTCACTGCCTCCCACCACTGACTGTTTCTCCCCTCTCTGGCTCCTCTCAGGGATGCTCTGCTCAGCCTTTATTTACCCCATTTTAGGGTATTTTGTAGCCTGAGTAATGCCACAGTTCAAATAAGAACCAAACAAATAAAAAGAGCAATTCCACTGCTCCACATTCCAGTCCCTTAACAAAAGTAGCCAGTCAGTGCCAATTTTTTGAGGGATAGAAAGACAGTCTTAACAGTCAATCATGTCATAACTTGACAGAAAAAAAACACCAAATATATCCAAATATTTGTATTTTCTTCTAAATATACTGATTTTTCTCCCTTGTCCTTAGTGAAGAAGATGTACGGGATGAAGGATTAACTAAGGCTGGTGGCTGAATGCCAGAATCCAGGGGGAGTCAGGGAATGTGGTGTCATTAGCTACCCAGTAATCAAACCAGAAGGAAGCTTTTAAGAATTTATATACGACCCAATTTTCAGTTTCTCTGATAGTTGTGCACGTCACAATTTTCTTGGAGCATAAAACCTCTTGTATGAAAACATTTGCTGGCAGGAAATGTCTTTTTGTCGTTGGTTACCTGCTCTGTGACTGCAATTTGCAGGTTTTCAGCTAAAAAAAAGAATGGTTTCATCCCTCTCCCGAGCACAGCAGCTGATGCCAAATGTTTCAGTGCTCTGGGAAAGGCTTTTTCTCTCTCTGTGGGGAGCACTTTTTCTGATCCCCAATGTAGCAGTTAATAAAGTCTCAATAGTCTTTCCACCATTTCCCTCAGCTCCCGTTTGCAGTCCTAAAACTCCACTTCTGCTGTCACTCTGCAGCCTCTCCAATCTTCTCTGCCAAATGATGTTTTCCTTAGCAGGAACTTCCAATGTAGCCCCAATTGTTTCTGTTTTATTGAGGGATTCCTCCTGAGTGGATTTTTCGATAGCATTTTTAACCACACCAGCAGCCACGCTCCTCTAAAGCAAAATTATCTCCAGCTCCCCGAGATTTAATAGCAGTAAAGTTTTTAATGCTACCTTACTCAAGTCCCCTGAGCCTGCAATAGGTTCCTTCTCTTAATATTCCATTATGTCTGACATGCTCTTGCCATCCATGGAGAGAGATTGGATCTTGTACTCCAAGCTTCCAGACTATCACATTTCCTCCCTTTTCTAAAACATACCCTGCTCTTTTCCTGGAGGTCATCCTGCCTCGCCTCGGACAGAACCAGAAACTGAAGGCTGAGGAATTTCATCTTTTGGCAAAGGCAGGTGTTTTTAGGATATGTTTTAACTGTGGGTCTGTTTTCCTTCTCTCCCGCAGTTATAAAGCTGTTCCAGAGGGAGATGTTTCTCAGCAGCACATACAGGTCTCAACACAAGGGGAAGCTCCTGGCCACCACAGCCACACACTGACACTTCCAAGCATTGGGTGGCAAAATTCAGATCTTAGGAAAAAGGAAAATCAGAATTCCAATCCCAGCTGTGCCAAACCAGGCAGTGCCAGTGCCCTCAGTAATATTCATTGTGTGCACAACCCTAATTCAGAAAGAACAACTGGTTGGCTGAGAGGAATGTGTGCTATAGTTCCAATGACTACGGAATTTAGGGATAAGATGAGTAGGGATTTGTGTTGAGGATATTATCAGTTTCTTCTCATTAAATCTGCTGAGAGTACAAAGAGATGTTCACTAATATTTGAGATACTCAGATAAGAAGCACTTAGTGCTATTAAGTTGCAATTCTGTCCCTGAAAGATAAATTATATAGTATATAAATAATATCACATATACCTTTAGGTAAGGTAAATAATCATCAACTTGGAGTTTTAATCTGCCACACAACCTTCCCACTTTGTAATTTTTTTGGTTATGGATTTATTTTCAAAGCTGAATTACAAGCAAATGTTTGGACTGTTGGTTGCACTCACTGGAATGTTTTCCCTGATCCCAGTTCTGAATCCTGACAATTAAAAATCAGATGTCTGTCTGTGATGAAAGAATCATCACCCGAACCAATAATTGTAATCCTTTCAAACCTCAGCACTTCCACTGCTTGTACAGTGACAAAAGGTATAAACCAGCCGCACGGCTCCTAATTAGTGCCATTAGCATTTGGTTGTTATCCGTGTTTGACCCGGTGATGCCACAGCGGCGGGACAATAGCGCGGCTCTGGCTGGCAGCCAAGCCTTGGGTGTGTTTGCCAGAACTGCATCCCAAGTGCAGGGCCGAGCGGAGCCTCCAGAGGCTCGGATTTTGGGGATGCAGCTCTCAAACTTCCTCAACATACCCACATTATTTGCTTTATCCACTTAGTGACAGTACAAGAGGCGATGGCTTGCATTGCTGCCTGCCAGCATTAGTTACAAGATCCAAAAAATTCCGGTGTTTTCACCAAACACGGCATCCCTGCATGGCCACATAAGGGCAGTTACACCAGCAATAGCTGCCA
The DNA here is from genome assembly GCA_013397915.1 of Daphoenositta chrysoptera. Taxonomy (NCBI): domain Eukaryota; kingdom Metazoa; phylum Chordata; class Aves; order Passeriformes; genus Daphoenositta; species Daphoenositta chrysoptera. Next base: position 692,047 of record VZRO01006619.1, read on the forward strand.
AGTGATGTTCACTGTATGTATTTATGTATTTATGTATTACCACTCTCATCTCTATCATTCCAGCATGGCAGATACCAACTGCTGATACCACGCTGTCATTTCTGTCGTGCGCTCTAATGCCTGGTAGGTGAATTTATTTGTTTAGCCTCCAAATAGAATTATTAGAACTCATAAATGAAGAGCTGATTGTTGAAAAAATAATATCAGGGCATCTGGGGATTATCTATGTACATGGAGAAACATCAGTGTTATGGCAATGGATCATATTCAGCTGCTCCAGTGCATGGATGTGCTTGTGCTGGATTATTTACATTTCATTCTGCTCAGCACTCTGGGCTCTCTGCTTGACTCTAATGCAATTCCACCACTGGTAACAACAATTAGAGATGAAGTGTTCACCTCCTCCAGTAAATAGAACCTTATGGCCAAACCACTGCCCTGGCAGTGCTGCTCCTGCGCTGTTGCTTCCACAAGTAGGACTGCAGGAGCAGGGAAACCTGGCGTGAAGAGCACTGGATTTCCTGAGCAGTCTGTGCCTGGAGTAGCTGAAGCATTCCAACAACCCTAAAAGGAATAAATAAAATCACCCCCCAGCCACCACTGTACTGGGAAGGGAAAGACAAATATATGTGATAACCAACGAAGCAGATTGACCAAAAGCTCCTGCATCTTGCTTTAAAATTTACCAGGAGTATTTAAACGCTGCTGTGCCACTCCTCGGCTGCGAGGAGAACTGCTGACGGTGCGCTTTTCGAGTAAAGATGGAGCGCAATCTGTATGCAAATGAGATGTTAATATGGCATATAAAAGTAAAATTCAATAAAACAAGTTTGCACTGAGCTCACGGAAATTTGGCCATTCCTTGACTTGGGCTCCTCGCTGGGTTTTTGCTGACTCAGTTTCCCCACTTCCCGCGCGGTTTGTATAAATTGTGTGATTTAGCAGATAAAATCCAACAGCGTCTTCCCTGCTAATGAAGTGCGAGAGGCTTTAACTCGTGTCCACTGCCTTTTAATGACCCAAATATCTCCAGCACTCCTGAGAGCCGGCTTAAAATCCGTATTGATGGCCCTGAAGTTTGTGCTGCTTGCATTGCAAAGAGCACCAAAAGCCGGGACTCAGCCGCTCCGAGCCGAGGGTGGTTGTGAACTCGGCTTGGATGGGACACGACCGTATAAAGAGATTTTAAGAGTAAGAAATTCTGGACTCCAGAGTTTGTTGGCAACCTGTGGTTTACAACAGCAGCTGGAATAATCTGCTGGTAAAATTCCACACCATTGGAACAGCCGGCAAAGGAGGGAGGAGAAAGAGGAGCTGTCCATTCCTGTTGGGAAGAAACTGAAATTCGGGTCTAAAAACAGGAATTTACCAGGTTTAATAAAAATATGGGTTAACTCCGAAATTGTCCTCACACTCCTATTTGTAATACAACATTTTGCTAATCAACCACGTGTTTTCATGGATTCTTTTGGATTGGGAAATACCTTTAAGATCACAGCACTTAACAAACAGGAATTAGTGATTCATTAATTACTGAGGTGAGAGTTTAACCCGCATTTCACAGAGCAAGAATCAAAAAATTCTATAGAGTAAAAGCCCCAAAATTCCCCCTGAGGTGTCTCACATTCAATACCAAGTGGGTATTTATGACTCTGGTCTCTCAGATTTGTTTATTTGACAAAAGACCTTCAGAGACAGACCAGTCTTAATTGTTCTCCTTCAGGAAAAACCCCAATCCAGAAGCAGAACTGAAACACTCTCTGCTCATGGCAGGGATTGTTTCCCCTGCCGACAATGTCACTGCTCTGTGCTCACTCTTACACTCTTCCCAGATTCACCACAGAAATCCCACTCTTTGTATGTGTCTCTCACACACACAGAGTTTTCTCTCTTTTACCTCAAATTACCTCATTATCTGGAGGTTTTTCTGCCCCGTGTTTTGCCAGAGACTTTCCAACCCCTTGGAAAGTGCTTTTGCTCACTCTGGTCTTACAGAGAGCCCAAACTATACAGTTGCAATATATCTTGTAGTGTATAAAAATATGGATTTGACTCAGAGGCTATACTAGTATTTTTTGTTTGAACTAATTAGGTTTTTCTACTATAACTGCCAAAAATTCTTAATTGCATTTCAAAGCAGTAAGGCAAAACTGAAGAGTCAACATTTAGAGAAAATATCTTTCTTTAGGATTTCTCTAAAGAATTAACATTTGTTTTCCCCATAAACATAGAACCCCTGAGTTGCTCCATGCACTCAGCATTGCTAATTTCGGAGTCTGTCTTTGAAGCAATAATTCCTTCAATTCAAATTCCTTCAAATTCCTTCGGGCTGATTTCATGGAAATGGCATTTCTTCATGGTCCATGTTTTGTGTGGGAGTTTGTATGCCAAAATCTCCCCCTCTTCACATTCAGTTCAGAAAGAGCTGTTGACTCAAACTCAGAACATAAGTTTTGCAATTATTATCACTTTGTTCTACATCAGTTCGTCAAAATTCCACTTTTGCTCCCGGAGTCTTGCCCAGAGGTTGGGGTGAACAAGGCGGGGAAGGTGAGGGTGTGAGCCAGGACAGGGAGAGCTCAGCAGAAAAATGGATAGCTGAGCTCTCTGCTTGGCAAACCAGTATGAAACAGTAATGATTTGCAGGCACTGCAGAACAGATGATCTTTAAAGATTTAAAAGAGAATATGTTCTCTTCTTAAAAGAGAAATAGTGACTTTTCAGATGTGAAAAAATCCTTGTACCTTCCCTGGCAGTTTGTATTCAGCCCTGATAACTCCAGAAAAATTCCTCTCTTTACCTCCAGTGACCTCTTGAATCCTATCATTATCTGGCATCTCTTCTCAGGCATTATAGTAAAAATAATAGCAACAACAGTGGGGTTTCTATCAGCATAAATATTTATAGTTACATTTTAATAATATTCATGCCATTTTCATAATAGAAAATACCCTAATGATCTGGCAGGTTTTGCTTGTCCAGGGGTTCCTTATTTGCAGATCAAGAAGAAATTTCTTAGCAACTGGGAGGTGTAAATTGAAGTGATCTTTATTTCAGTATCTCTGCCTCAAATGAGGTGCTGCCTTCAATCACCCCACCAGGCGAAAGATTTTTTCCTACGTGAGGAACGTGAGGATTCTCCTCTGTTTCTGCTGTTTTCTTCTAAAGGCTGGAACAACTCTGCTGTTCTGTTGTACCTTGGTGTGCACTGTCCTTGTGGGTGACAGGACCCCCTGGACTTAGAAAGTCCTCGTGTGGGGTTTGGTAAATTTATTCAACCTGGAGTGCAGGAACAGCAGCAGGAAACTGTTTAAATATTGTGCCTTAAAGCCAACACTTGGATTTATTCCAGCAAATCCTGTGCATTTAGTAACAGCTGATAACAAAACATCATTTCCCATGCTATGACTAGTCTTTAAGCATCAGTAAAAATGTACTTAATCAATTTATATTAAATTACTGTGCAATCACCATGGCAGTTTAAGGCTATGCCTATGTATATTAGACATTTTATCAGATAATTATTATGTTCCCTTAACTTCTGAGCATTACTTGCTATTTTATATCTATACAACTGGTATCTTTAAATGGGTATTTTATTATATCTGGACTACCACAGTAAGTGTGACTGCATTAAGAGGCAGTTAGAGATGACACTTTTTAATTGTCTCTGCTGTGCCTTTTGGTGGAGGTGGCCCATAAAAGAGCCGAGAGTCTCTGCAGTGACACTGCTCCAGAGCAGAGCTCCTGGGCTCCTCCCTGCTGCAGCCAGAGGTGTCCCCCAGCCCCAGCCTGCTGCCACCAGCCTTCCCCAGCAAGGACAAACTGGCTTCAGTCCATCTGCTCCTGCTGCTTGGCCTCACCTAAGGACTGTGGCCGATAATTCTCCACCTCCAGGATGTTCTGTGCCTCTTCAGAGCACTTTACAGCCTCAAAGGCTTAGAAATGGTATTTTTCTGTGTATTTTCCTGTCCTGCTGCACAGGGCTGTGTCACAGCTCTGCTGCCGCCTCAGAGGTCGCCTGGTGCTGCAGCCCCAGCACCTTCTCCTTATCCTGAGTACAAACCAGCTGCTGAACGTGAAGATAAATAATGTAACTATAAAGGAATCCTGAACCCAGCCTTTCAGCCCCACGGTTTCACTGGGGTTTGGATCCAGCCTTGGAGGTACCAATCCAAACATTAATTTTGGATTACTTCACAAATTGGCAGAGCACAATTTTCTCTCCATTTAAGGAGTTGGGAAGCTTTGACCTTTCCCTACCTTTGCTGTTTGCTTCTGCTGTCATCTATTGCAAGTCCCTTAATTTCTCTGTATTTTACTGTCTACACCCCAAAATATAAAATAATCAATGAAGAACACTACTACTACAAGACACTACTGACGAAGGCTGGAGGCAAGGCCATGTCTATTTGAGAACAGGGAAGCTGCACACGCTTCCTTTGTGTGTCCCTACCAGTGCATTTGCTGTTCTGAGGTGAAATATAACCATTTTACATTATTGCAATTGTAAATGTCTGTTGTCAGGCCCTATTTATAATTATGGAAGTGTTTCCCTGGAGTACCCTTAGCAACTAATTTCAGGATCAGGATAAGTAGAAAATAAACTTGTGCTGTGCTGTGTAGACATTTATCAAATCAAATGATTACAGAAAATTAATCTTTCTATAGTGGTCTATCAAGTCACGAAAAACCAAGTGCATTTTAAATGCATGAATCTCAATGGTAAGGGAAAAAAACCCCAAACCAAAAACTCACAACCATCCACCCAGCCATACAAACTGGTTCTATGAAAAAAACTAAACATGGATAATTTCCTTCTTTTTCCTCTTACTACCTCACTAGACCCTCGCTGTGAATTTCTTTAGCAAACAAACTGATTGGATGGGCAAATATTTGCTCGGTTTTCCAAGCAGGTTTGCTCTGAAATTTTTCAGTTGCTGCCTGTTCAGTCATTTGCTTTATAAAGCAGGATTTTTTGAGAGACTTTAAAACACAATCTTACATTTGTGTGGCTCACCAGAACACCAGGCAGAGGCTTTGGGTACTCTTTGAGAGAAGAATTTCCCCATTATTTATTGAGATAATTTAATGACATTCAGGAGGCTTTATCTTATCTGCATGTGGTTTTTTTTAACCTCAAGTTTCTTTTTAGGATCTATGTGACCTAAAATAGTAAAGGCCAGCCTTGAGAGGAGGTTGTGATGCTTCTGCAGTGTCATCATAAACAAGGTGTGAATGTGCTCGTGGAAGCATCAGGAGCCTTTCAAAGGAACCCTTGGCACCAAGAGGCCCTTGATTGACCAGGCCATGGCTCTGCTCATGGGTCTGTCCCTCTCCTCCCTCGGATCCCAGTGCTCCCAGTTCCAGGGATCCGTGCTCAGACAGGGCTGCCCCCCAACAGGCGATGCCATGGATCTCTCCAGAGCCATTCCCTGCTGTGGATCCAGCCCTGCCAGCCCTGAAGGAAGCACTCCAGAGATGCTCTCCAGCCACACCTGAGCTGGAGCAGCTCCAAGCCAGGCCCCACCAGGCACAGGCTGCCCTTGTCCTCTGCTCCACCAGGCACATTCCCAGAGCCACATATTTATTTAATGTTAATGCCTCGTTGTCTTGACATTCATCATGTGCTAAGCTGGGAAAGTAATTAAAGTTAATTTCTGCTTGGGGGAGGATGAGAAAAGGTGGGGGGAGCATCCTCACTGTAAATTCTTATTCATATTTCTTTCCTGTTTTGTGATTCTCAATCGGAGTTTTCTAATAACAGATCATTTCTTTTTGTCTAACTTTAATCTGGCCCTGCTTGACAAGCACCATCCTTTTCATTGAAGGGTAAGACCACTTAAAGAAAGGCCAATAAGCCCTTGCACTGCTCAGCTGACTGGGGTGATTTGTCACCCTGTGCAGTGGTGGTCACACCAATGGATTTATCTCAAGGTAAATGGAGATGCTGAGACCTGGGACCTGGAGCTTTGATTAAGGCCCCCTTTTTGTAGTGTTGATAGATGTTGCTTGTGTTTATCTATTTGAAATGCCACTAAATCTGTGAATACAATGGAAAAAGAGAGTAGTTTGCAGCTGAAAACATATTAGTGATTTATGTTTCACTAAGAAGCACAATAGAGAGACAGAGGCTATTAAGAGGAGCTATTTTCATGAGAAATAGTTCTGCTTTAAAACATTATCAACCACACCTTGATAAAGACCTACATGCATGCATAATGGTGTTTACTTATGCCTTTAGTTGAGTGCAATATACATTTGGAATGCACAGCCCCAAATTATTAATAAGCCAGGAGACACTTTGCCATGCAAATGCACAGGAATAGGATACTTTGCATGTTAATTGTCTTCCAGAGAAAAAGCCAGCACAAGGCACTGATCTGGGACTTCAGGTGGGCTCCACATCCCTTAAAACAGCTCCAAATCCTACTGACCATTATTGCCAGCATTTATTCACAACATTTGAGTAGAAATAACCAGTGGGGTGACACAAAGGGATTATAATGCATCGATAGAAGTTATAACATGAATCAATGTCAACAAGACGCACCCATTTAAATGAATAGGGTCAGATGAGAATGCTGGATCACCCTGACTCGCGTGACAGTTACAAATGCATAACCTAGTCTGCATAATAGGAGTGTACAAACCAGCAGAGATTTGTAAACTTGGTTCATTTCAAGCAGAACTGACCCACAGCAACGGAAAAAGGAGAAGCCAACAGAGCTGTCTAGGAAAGAGGTGATTCTCTAGTTCGTTGTTTAACCAAAGGCATAATGAGGTTTCATTTTCTCAAGCTTGAGCAGAGAACATGGACCTGAGCCGCTGTTAGGTAGCCAAGGCATTTATCCACAACGTTCAATTAAAAGACAAAGATAACACGTCCCCTTCCAAACACATTTCTGTTTACAAATGCAAAATAAAGCTTCCCTGCTCTGCCTGGTGTGTGCAAATATCCGGGCACGCTGCAATTACAGGTTTGGAATGAACTGTGCTGGGTTATGATTTATTGAAACGTTCCGAGGATTCCTCTCTGCCACTAATGAACAGCGGTGGAGGGGGGGGAAGGCTGGAAAATGTGTGTGCACCTGGAGCATGAAAACTCCTGCAGTAAGTTATGTACCTGTAGGGTGATGCTGTGGCTGGGGCTTGGCACCGCAGTGCACTGACAGTGGAGCAAAGCTCTTAAATCTGGACAACACCTGCACCTCATTTGCTTTAGAGAAGCACCATGACCTGACTGCTGATGGCGAGCCCTCCCTTTCATCCTCGGGATTATGACAAGTTATTAATTGCCACCATTAGCTGCAGCAGCCTGCCTGAGATCTCTGCTGCTCTCTGGAGGTGAGAAACTCTGCGTGTGAACGCCGAGAGAGAAGCCGGGAAGCGCTGGGGCAAACAGAGCAACAATCTGCCCAAAAGGGATTGTGAGGCTGTGAATAATTTATTAGAAAACATTTTTCTTTGTCCTTCCCACAGACCCACAAATCCTCCCTAAGCGCTCTTTAGCAGCCTTGCAGATAATGTACTTACACATCTCAGAGCTTGCTAAATAGAGTGAGCAGGCCAGAGTTCACTCCTAGCACCGCTTCTGCCCAGCACAGCTCAAACACCCTCACCCTCTCCTGGAAGTCCTTCCCGTGGAAGCTTTTTGTAATTAGCTAGAGAAGTGAAGAAAAAATGACAAATCCATGCTTGGAAAACAAAATTTTCCCCCCTTTTGTTTGTAGCTGTGTGTAGGTAGTGAATGTGCCAGTTCCTCCAGCAGCCTGAATTTCAGCCTGGATTCACACCTCATTTCCCCCTCCTTCATGCGCTTGTTTGAAGGTGCTCAACCTGTCTCATTAACGTTTTCAGACACCAAACATCATCTCTCAGCACCTAATGAGAAGGTTGTGATTGAATCTGGGAAAGGCAAGTTCATAACAGGATAGAGAGAGGGAATGTCAACGTCAGTAATTTAATGTACAGCCACTGGCACACCGTGGAGAAATTTGGGTGTAAGAGAAAGATCACCGTGTTGAGAGGGGAGAGGAGGGGAGGAAGATCAGAATGAAATATGAACTGATCAGCCAACAGAGCTTTGAGGGAGCTGTGCTGGTTTGGAGCACATGAAGGCTGGCTGGAGACACTCTCATGCCCAGGATGTTGGTCTGTGGATCAGCCAGGGGAGGAGGCCTCTGCAGAGTGGCACCCACGTGCTCGTGTGTCCTTTGATAAACATGGGACACTCTTCAGTTTGAGATCCAGGATGGGAAACTGCTGTCCAGGCAGAGGTTCAGGACAGAATCCAAGAGTTTGGAGAGGGATTGAGTTCAACTTCCTGAGTAAAGAGCTCTGATTGCTCTGTTGTCTCATAATGTTCAACTTTTAAGGAGGGAAATTCCTTTTCTTTCAAAGAAGCCTTCAGGTTTCCACCACTGGGGGATGAGTTGGGGCTCTGAAGCTCAGGTGGAAAGAAACACTTCCTTCAAGCCTGGACTCTGGCAGATTCTGTTGCTCAGTTCCCCCAAGTTCCTCACTTGTGAGCAGCCTTTCACACGAAAACACTGAACACAAACCTCAGCTTTTCAGCTCTGGTCTGGCCCTGTCCCTTTGCCCAGGCACATGAAACACAACTGGTTCTGTGCCTCCCTCGGGGTCTCCAGCCCTTTGACCCATCAGGCCCAACCTCCTTCCTCCCCATCTCCTCCTCCTCCTAATCCTTAGAGTGGGCACCACGCCATGAGCTTGTCCTTTGCAACATGCAGGAAGGGTAATGCTACAATATTTTCATCATTTTTACATTAAAAATTACTATCAGATGTGTCAGTCATAATTCAAACACAACTCACAAGAGTATAGAGAAGTTGTTTTCTCAATGTACCACAAATCTACTTTTAATTGGTTATACAGCAAGTTTAAAGTTCACCTGTAACATGTGAAATATACTGGTCTTGATGTAAATCCTGTTAGACTACATGGAAAAACACCCAGGGAATTCCTGCTACTGGTTATTCTTCAGGTGTTTGATTTTGCAACTCAAACAATGCTCAGTTCACACTGTTTCCTTATGGAGCACATAAAAATGCACTTTTCTTTACATCCATCATCCTTTGCTAGAACCAATAAAATAGTTTAAACAGAAAAATAAAATATGTCGGTTTTAACAAGGCAGAATGTTGTGGTGTCCAATGTGGAAAATTAACATTTTATCAGCTTCACCTGCCTAAAACAAAACTTTGTCCTCATCTGCTCCCCCAAAGCCCCTCAGTAATACAGCCATTAATTTTAGTTCTTAATTTCAATGGATAATAGTCATGGAAAAAAAGTTGATATAATGGAATAGCACCACATCAGCCCAGCACTCCCAGCTGGGAACTCACTGGGAATAGGAACCAGTGTGCAAGAGAGTCTATCCAGCAGGGATGTTGGTGAGCAGGATTTCTCTATACAGAATTTATAGATAAATCTATAGAATATAAAATCACAAATACAGATGGGTTTATGCAGGTACAGGACCTGTGCATGTAGCAGTGAGCAGCTTTACTGCATCCTGCTCTGTCATGTTGCAGAGCTCAGAATGGGATTAGCAAGTTCTCAATTTGAGTTTGCCTCATGGTTCTGGAAGAGCAGGGGAACGAAATGAAAAGCCAGTCAAAGACCCACCAGAGAGAAATAAATTTAGGAACCATAAAAATCTTGGTTTTGGCATGGTGAGGAATCCAAAGCTCCCATCTATCTCACAAAGGTGCTTCTGGATGCCATTTTGAGACCCAAAGCTGGTTCTGGTGGAGGCGGCAGATCCAGCTGACGCAGGGAGAGCAAAGGGTTAAGCTGTGGCCGCACTCCAGGTATGTTTGTTTCTGCAGCAATGAATGGAGTCACTGTGAGGAGCTGAGTGTTATTTTAACACCCATTTTCTCTCTGGCTCTGTGGCCAGTTCACATGGAACTGAGTGTTTCCATGGAGGAGCGAATCCATCTGTGTTTTCTCACCTGCAGGTGTTGGGAGTTTAATTAAAAGCTCCAACTAATATGTTGCTATTTTGTGAAGGGATGTGAATTATAGCAAAGGCAAATTATGAATGATAATGAAGACAAAATAACTCACTTGGAAGCATTTTGTTGGTGTGTTTTTTCCCCTTGTAACATAGGAGAATGTACTTTAATGAAATAATCGAGGATGAGCACTAATTTCCTCTCATGGCCTCTTTGTCTGTGCAGGCAAGGCAGGTACAGTTTCATTTGCATGGGGACTGCACCAATTTAATAAGTACAACCACTTAGAGCTTGACTGTGAGTAAGAACCTTAAGATGCATTAAGGAAAGTCGAGTTCTTACACAGAGTTTAAACAAGCCTGCCTTCCACATTCAGACACGTGGAGTAAATTCGTTTGCCATTTGCAATAATTGGTCATTCAAGCTGCTGCACTGTGTGTATAGAGACACACAGCTGAGTTTCACAACCACCTGAATCTCTGGGCAGTTTGGATCCTTTCTCTTAATTGATATTAGAAAGTAGGAGTGAACAGAATGATCTCACTTTGATGCAAACGTTAGGACTGGAAGCATTTCTGTACATTTCACATAGTGAAATGTGCTTTATATCTCGGAATTTCACTTTCAGAACAGAATACAAATAACTCCATTATGACTTTCCAGAATGGTCCTACCTTTTTCTCCATATATCTGACATGATGGATATGGAAGGATCCTTTTAGAAAACTTTTGGGAAGGCAGCCATCCAAAATCTCCGTAAATTACCATTAGGACATATCTTTATTTTATTACTCTGCCCCAGATTCTGTCTCCTCCAGACCTCACCATCTCCCAGGGGCCAAGAGATCCGAGCAGAGAGTTCCAGGCTGCCCTTAGTGCTGATTTAAAAAGCCAGTGGAAAGAATAGTAAATAAAATTGGCCCAAGAGCCAATTGGCCAAGAGCCTGGGGCAGTATCAGAGGGCTCTGAGGCATTAAAGAGCCGTAATACAAAGCACAAGCTACAACACAATTCCAGCAAGACACGAGTCTCTTACTCCCTATCAAAATACACAATATAGATCTGTCTCATGCCTATAAAAATTACAGAGAAATATATTTGTCGTTCTAGGTGAAATAATAAAGGAAAAGAGGAAGGTGATGAAATGACGGAAAAAGGAGAAGATAAGGATAGGCAGTGGCTGAGGGAAAAAAACACCAAAGAAACGGGGTCGGCAGGGTTTGTAAGTGTGAAATACTCGGTCATTAGGTTTTGGCACTGGGGTAACAAAGAGAGAATGGGGAAAAAAAGAATAAGAGAAAGGCATAAACAACAGGGAAGAATGACAGAGGAAAGAGAGATGGAAGCAGCCCGATGCCAGGAGAAGCAGTTGTTAATTACACTTAGGTGGATTTGCTGTGGACAGTAACTTAACCTATTCTGTTCTATTAATCATTAGTATCCGGGGGCCTCCAATGGCACATGAAGTATGTGTTATCTGTCCCCTGGTCATTTCTCCGGGGAAAGATGTGTGTTCAGGGGGTATGGAGAGATTCCTTTTCTTCTTTCTTAATATACATGTTGTTGTGTTTTCAGTTTCGAGATGGCAAGGTCAAAGAAATACTCCTTTCCTTGCACAAATGTGTCTTTGAGGCATCAGGGAATTCAGGAGGGAGAGAACCAAACAGAGCTTGCAAAAGGAAAGGGATCATAAAATGTGGGGTTTTCCTTCACCAATTCATTGTATATTTTTTGTCCAGGTTTTTGGGATCATCTCATCAAAGAAAAATAAGACTAAAACCTCTGCCAGTGGCCTTTTTTTCCATCCTCTCCCTGCTGCTTTCATTTCACCTGGAATTTTTTCTGCTTCTGCGTCGCCACTCCCACCTGAGGTGGTCTCCCACCTCTTGTTCCTGCAAACCTAAAGCTGCAGCACGCTGAGAACGTGGCACAACCCCGAGTCCCACTGCCCAGAGCCCCAGCTGGGTGCAATCCCAGAGCAGAGAGGAAGATTGGAGGTTTTTCTCACGGAATTATATGGATGCATTTAACCTAATTAACCTGCTGGCTCTGTAACCACATCCTGCAGTAGGGCTCAGAGAAGAGCCCCCAGACTGTCCTGGAGGACTGGTTGTGTGCAGCACAACCCCCTCTGCATCCATAATCACATCCTTGCCACTGCTCTGGCTCCTCATCCTTGTATCCATCATAAATCACACCAGACACAACTGATCTGACATTGTCACCTGAATGTCTCAGGGCTGTGACACAGCAAGAGGGCAAAGTGCCATGAATTACTCGGGATACCTGGAGCACTCTGACACGGCAGCCTGGCAGTGCTGGGGACGCTGTGAGCACAAGGTGTTGGGACCAGGGACAGGCACCACCAGCAGAGTGTTTTTCCTGCTCTTAAGGAAGGTATATCACTGATCATTATAAATGGATAGTGATTGTAAGGCTAAATTCCCATCAAGGGGTTGATGAGTCATTAAAACCCCTCAAGCTTTGTTCTCACAGTTTATTGCCTCATCACCATCACCACCCCTTCATGAAATTATTGTCTTTTAATTAGCTCTAGCCCTTTCATTACTGTCTGTATCATTGCAGAGAAAGAAATAGGGAAACAGTTCGAACCAAGTATCTGATTGCCCCTTCTGCAGCCAGTAATAAGGGATTAGAACAGGGTCATATAAAATTATGGCCTCTGTGATATAGCAAACTCATTTTTTCCTTAACAAAGGAGAACTTGGATATGTCTCCTGGTTCCTCTTCCAGGGGTATAAGGATCATGTTGAAGAGAAGCTGTGACTGCCCCACCCTGGGGGTGTCCAAGGCCAGGCTGGACAGGGCTTGGAGCAGCCTGGGACAGTGGAAGGTGCCCCTGCCATGGCAGGGGGTGGAACGAGATGATCTTCAAGGATTCTTCCAACCCAAACCATTCTGGGATTCTGAAGCATCATTCCTCTGCCCCCAGGAAAGCCCCCAGTGGTTCTTCCCATCTCTCAGCCTCTCCCACCAGCTCAGAAGTTGCTGTGCTGCTCGGCTGAGGGGCTGGTGGGAGACTCAGCCAGCAGAACACCCAGCGTGGGGCCATTTCCCCTGCTGTGCACCCACAGATCCCCTGTCTCCAATGGGAGGTGTTGACTGGAATATGCTAAATAACAGCACCCATCCCAACTGTAGTGATCTCCTGTATTTAAAACACGGGTTTACATGCCCCATAAATTTCAGTATTTGTAATTATACGATATATATGAAGAGAGTGAGTGGAAGAGAGCAAATATATTATGTGAGGAAACAGCATTATCGATCCTGTATTATACAGTGCACAGGAAAATTAGTTAACCATACAGCTCATTGGTTTAAAGATGGCAGTAAAGTTTAAAGGCATTCTGTTGTGAAGTTAAATATAACAGCCATGACACAAATAGAACAATCGCTTTCCCTGGATTTCCCTGGCAGCCAAGGAATTCAGGGGCTGGATCCTGCCCCAGCAGCACTGCTGCAGCCTCAAAATAACCCCACAGGAACACGTGGAGTTACTCCAGATTTACACCACAGTAGCTGGAGCAGGACTTTGGATCCAGAGGTTTAAATAAGGCTTATGTAATAAAACAGGAATTTCTAATGGTTCCCTGTGGGGAAAGAAGGCAAGGTGAAAGCTCCATCTGCCCAGATCAGAGAGGGAGTTAACAGAAATGGACTTCAGCTCCTCGCAAGTTATTTGATCTGAGAGAGTTTTGTTTGTTTAAATGAAAACAGATCAGAGTAAGCAAAACTGTTTACTAAAGGAGGCACCCCTGGGGGTAGAAGCCAACCCTACCATGGGCTTCTCCATTTCCAGTCAGGTCCTGCTGCATTCCAGCTTTTAGACCGCTCGTGCCTGGGGTGGGGGCTGGTTGTTCAGGAGGAGAGCAGGCACACCACCAGCTCCAGGTCTGGAGGGGATGTGGATGCATGGCAAGAATGGGAATGGCACAGGGAGCAGGGGGCTCCCAGGCCAGAGACCCCCAGTCCCAGCGCTCGTTCCTGCTTCTGCCAGGCCTCTGCTTTGGGACTTGCAGGGGGTCACTCTCTGTTCCTTCTCTGTGAGAGCTGCAGGTGGATGGGGAGTACAGCAGGGATACAAGCTCTCGTTATGCCATGCTGGGCAAGGCTTTCTGTTTCTCCAAGAGGAAATTCCACAAAATACAAAATGAGACCGGCGCACTCCGGTCCGGAGCCATCGACAGCTCCACAGCAGGCTGCAGGCTACACACAACTGGGGAGTGGAGCTGTGGAAGTCAACAGAAGGAATTGCAGAAATACCGGGTAGGAAGATGGAAAAAATAATAAATTCTGCATTTAATTTCTCGCCCCCCATTTCATACAAATGTGATCTAATTTAATTTCAAAGAAATCGCTCTCCCGGATGCTTCGAAAAGGTTAAAATGCAATTTTCTGAAACTAAGTTATTAGATAGAGGAATATTAACCTTTGAGCCCCATAGACTTTTACTCTTTTTTATCTCCTTTTCATTTTTGTTTGTGGGTCTATTCATTTTTTGGCGATGTCGGCCGTGTTGCTAGGGAACAGGCGGGAGCTCGGCAGCCGGGCTGTGCCTGGGCTCCGTGTGCCTGGACCCGCTCCCTCCTTCCCAGCGCTTGCTGCCGGCGCTGCCGGCCCCTCCAAAAAGCATTTATCACATCCTCGCTCGGTAATGGCCACTCAGTGGAGGGGAAATTGAGCTGACCCGAAGGCCAAAGCTGTTAGGGAGACTGGTGGGAAGGGTAAAAGGGTCACAGTACCCTTTTCCCACCCACTTAGTGGGCAGTAAGCAATAGAACAGCAGTGCCACTGTTTCCACTAACATATCCCGAGGCTTTGCACCTGAAATAAATGTTTGTTTGACATTAACGATAAAAAAAATAGAAATCTGGGTTCCTCACAGAAGCTGGTTATGCTGTTTAAACTTCTCCAAGGTAGGGGTAGAGTGGGGAGAATGGCTTAAGATCTGATTTGTTGGGCACTGTGGACATTATAATTATTTCCTTTTGATAGCAATAACTCTTGTATGTCCCCATCTCCTTTGATTCGGAAAAGGCAGGAATCACAGGACCAAAACAGAAAGTCTTTTGTTTCCTTTGGGTCAAAAGCATTGCCTACCACAAAGACCTGAAAAAAACCTGAGTTCTGTTGACAAATCAAACACATAAATAAGCAAAATCACCCCAAAAAGTACCTGCATGCACAGCCTGGTTTATATTTTTGCATGGTTATTTTATGGAAACATTTACAAACTGAGAAAAAAACTGTTTTCTAATAGAAAATGGAAAAATGGGAATAAACCCCACCTCTGTTCTCCCACAATAACCTAAAATTCCAATTTCTCCTAGAGATCATGTGTGTTCATAAGAGCTGCATGACTGAAATCCTGATGGAAACAGAGAGCCTGGTTTTTCAAAAGCCAGAAGAATTTATCTTGCTCCATTTCTTACATCCAGGGACCTCTCACAGGTAAAGGTGTTCCCAGGCAAGTAACACTTTTCACCATTAGACCCTTACTGGGGACGCTTCACTGCTGTCAGCAAAGAGCAGGATTTGGTGGCTATTAATAGGCAAAAATCATTGCTTATGTGGCTTTTCCCTCACACAGAACTGGTAAATCATAATGAGATTTCTGCTGCTGTATCCAGTGTTCTCAAACAACAATATTTAACCAACAAAAAGAGGCCGAGTCAATCTCGGTTTTAGTGATTCCCAGGAAAGTCATCAAATAAAAATGTGAACTTTAAAATTGATCAGGATTAATTTCACTGACACTGTATCATAACATATATCTCTTTGGAGACTCATTTGTTGGGCTGCGGATGCAAAGAAAGTAAGGAAAGAAATAAATCAGAATACAATAAGGCAATTAGACTTTTGCCATTGATAGAATACTAAAAATGTCTGATTTATCAAAGCATTAACAAACAGAAGTAAACACAAGACGTAGATTTCCCTGCAAAATATCTGGTTAGGAAAAAGAAAATAATAAACAAGACTATGTTTATCAATAAATTTAATTTCTCAATATTGTGCCTCAGTGTGGAATGCCATTTCATCTGCTAATTTCAGGAGTGCAGCAATAGAAGGTGATTTATCACACAAATACCAATACAGTAAAAATCCTCTTCCCATCTCTCCGAAATGATCTCGCTCAGAAGAGAACATTCCCTCTTCTCCACTGTCATCTGCATATTAAGGATAAAATATCAGAGGTGTACATGCACACACACAGAGATGCACCTACACCAACCCAATTTCCCAAACCTTTTATTGGATGTCGGCACAATTACAGGAGATTCCTTTAAAACCCGATGATTTGGAGCTCTGCAGGATTTACTGGAGACCCAGAGAGTGGCAATACTCCTCATAATATTACTGAAGGCATGAAACACTTCCATATTTCACAGTTGTTCCGTTAGAATAATACAATGAAAACAGTCAGATTGCGAGTTTTATTTCCTATTCCTGGCTGCAGGGAGGTGCAGTCTAAAGGATGGGAGGCAGTGCTAGCTCATGGATCACATTTAGGCTGCTCACTGTACTTGAACACCCTCAAAGATGGCACGGAATTGTGTCATCCTCAACATCTGAACAGAGTTAAGTCTTAATCTGGAGAGAAGATGGGATGCTGGTTACCTCCTGAACTTCTGACATCCCAGGGAACAATCCCTCCTGGGAAGCGAGGGAAGGGAATCATCCTCACACAAGGGCCCGACAAGGGAATTTTTCTGTTATCACTTCTCAATCACTGTGGTATCCAAATACCACCATCTGTATAGGATATTTAAGACTTTCCCAGAATGTTTGTTTCTCAGAACAAGCACAAAGTTTTTCAGGAGAAGAAGCAAAACTAAAGGAAATGATGTATTTTAGAGAGGAAGGTGAAGGCAGAAGTAGTTAAAATACAAGGTAATATTCCTACAAATATCTGTGCAATATTTGGCCAATCTAAATTGGTCAAAATTCTGAATTTTAATTTAAGTTTTTTATTTTAAAAAAAGGTAAGAAATCAGATGGCAGGAAATAGAGCCTAGTGAGAAATTTAACAGGAGAGTGGTGGTACAATACAGATGGGGTAAAACTTCCCATCAACTCCCCAAGATGAGTTTTCCAACCGATGCTCAAAATTGGATATACATTGTCTCTCACCACTTGCTGAAAACAAATTGCACACTTCCACCTGAGCTAACACGTGCATAACTCAGAATTTCCCTAAACCAATGCAAGAACCAATTTCAAAAGGCAATCTGGAAATTATTAATTTAAGAAGGCTGAATGAAGTGTACCGTGCTCTGTTATTGATCTGAATACAACCGATGGTAACAGATAGATCCATTTTTCACAAACAGCAGTGGGAAACTCATCACTGGAGTTACAGAGGGTCCATAAGCGCCGAAGGATTTGGCATAATGTATCTTAAATATGAGATTATAAGGAAGGCAGAGCACAAGTGTTTAACTGCTTTTGTATGCCAGCATTTATTAATCATAATCCTCCAGGAAACCAGACCAGATGTCTCGAAACAGCCTGGACCAGTCACTTAACTGATAGCAAACCTGGAAAAATAGTATAATTTATTGAGCACAGTACCAAGCTGAGTCCAAAAAGCTATTTGAAAAGCGAAGCAGGATTGTACAGACTTTTAAATAAAGCTATTGTACTTTCCCCTCTTTCCCCTGTTATCCATTCCTGGAACTATAACATATTGTCTCTTGTCAGGGACCAACACGAAAAGGAAATTACATGGCTGTCTAAAGTTATGTCTTCACTGCAAACCAGTCTTTCAGTGCAGCTTTGCATTGATGGCTCTCCTGATGTTACAATATAAGCAAAGAGAAGGCCGGGGAGTTTTCTCTCGGTGTCACTTGTACAGGTCAGACTCAAATTGTGGGAGAGAATTAACCACAGCTAAATACTCTGGGATGGTAACAACACCTCAAAGCCTCCTGTAGTTATCTGCTGTTCTATGTTGCTGAACAAAAACGTGTTTAAAATCTACATTTTCACTAAAAAAAAGAGAAGAGTGATGACCATGTGGGAAGGCTAAAGGGAGGTGTGTAATAAGGTCTGCTTGAGCGTGAAGAGAGCCTGATGTGGTGATTTTTGCAGAAGCAGGATTCTCTCTTATTTACCTGAGCAGGTTATTAACAACACCAAAACCCAATAATTAAGCACAAATTTGTTGTTGCCACTTTACAGAAAGAGTAAAGAGATAAAGATGATATTTCCACTTTTGCTGGGTCAGGCTGGAGTAGGGCTCCAAGTTTTCCTCACTTTCTCCTGCAGCAGAAATTCAGACCTTCCCACCTGGATTTGTTTGCACCTGGATTTACTTCCTTCCTAAATGTGAGTCTCAACTACCTCATGGTTATCAACTCTCCTCCCCAGTGCTTCTAACTAGCAGTAACACTAACATCTTTCCAAGGAATTTCTACAATTATTATTTAATTATACAGAAATTATGACAGATGGAAAGTTTGACAGTACAATAATGTTCCCTGATTTTAGCCCAAATTAAGCTAAATTGACTGCACTAAACAGGATTACATCAGGACCAGCAAGGAAGTTTTGTAGCCCAAATTCCTTCACAACTGAGGATATTCCCAGAGGCATCAGTGTCAGTGAGGGGCTCAGTTCTTTCTGAGCATCAGAAGCTGCTTCCCTAATGATTGTCCCACTGAAAACCCCTCAGAGACCATCACTTCTGAAACAGGAATTCTTCAAATCATAAATATTGAATTATCAGACACAAAGATATTTATTAAGGAAGAATTTATCAACTACAAGAGAAGAGGGATGTCAACACACACTTGCACTCCTTGGAAGCCTGGTGCTTGGGTAATGTCCTTTGAAAATCCTAAAGCACAATAAAATCAAGTGACAAAATTGTGATTGGTGCTGTTGATGGACTCCAGGCTGCTGCTCCTTCCTTTCCCCAAATGTTTTTGGTGGTTTTTGATGAGGCAAATCCTTTCTCCTCCATCTTCACCTTCTCCCAGGTGATGTTTAGCTCAAGCAAGCCTGATGCCATGAAGCTCCTTGTGGGTTGACAGTGCTTGTGTGTAAAGCTCTGTGACAGAAATTTATATTATATATATTTGGGGAAATGAAGGAGCAGCAGCCTGGAGTCCATTAACAGCACCAATCACTTTCTCAGAGCAACACCACAAGCTCAAGGGAGTTCATCCTTCTCCCCTGACATCCAGAGTTCCTCATAGTATCCCTGCTTCCACATCAGTTCATGCTAGGAAAATACAGCTGTCAGTTTTCAGGGAGCAGCTGAGATTTGGGGGTTCCTGCTGAAATCCAAGCTGTGTTAACACGGGCATGGAAGAGCTGTGGTTCAAGTGTGTGTTACTAAAACAGTCAGAGTAAGCTCCACTTGTTCAATGGGCTGTTTACAGACTTACATACCACCAGCCCCAGTTAATGGGAATAAAAACTGAAACTGAAGTATGAGTGATATCCTTTTGATGTGGCTTATGTGTACACTTTCCTTTTATAGCAGATGGAGATTTTTCTTGCAGGAGATTAAGCTATAAATTGGAGAATGTTTTCATTGATGTTTGCCACTACAGTCCTGATGGAAATGAATGTGAAAAATAAGTGTGAATGGGTTTTTTTTAATTAAATGACTTGTCCATATGCTCCTTGAAGTTTGGGGATGCTGAGTAATGCTGTGCTATGCCCTGCATTCTCTTCGTAAGTTCTGTGCTGGCTGAATTAATTACAAGACAAGCCTTTGGAATTAAGTGTATTTTAAGTTCAGAGGCATCTGTTTAGCGTCTCCTAATACCTCCAGCCCCTTTGGAAATGTACTTGTTAGTATCAGTGGTATAATTTTCATTTCCGCTGGCATGGTTATAGCAGGACTTCTTCAGTTTCACACACTCTTCATTTGACCTATCAAGGACATAAACTGAAGATGTTCCCTCACCATTTTTGTTTTTCTAGCAAATAGAAGGGAAAACATTCATTTAAATACACCCTAAGCATTAAAAGAATGTTGCTCCTGCTGCTTTTCTCTTTAAATACCAAGATGATTGTTATTTTTTAAGAAATAAAAAAATGCAAGAGGAAAAAATGCCTTTGAAGATTGCAGAAATCTGTAAGAACAATGTATCTGTCTTCCCTGTAATTGGTGCAAAAATAAAATGTGTGAATAAAGTATTAAATATCAAATTCATTAAGTGGAATGGTGGCAATAATAAGTGGGAATAAATTGGAAATAAAACTGAGACTTCAAGAGGCTTGAATTCAAAGCAGGAGTAGATTTTGCTCTCTGAAATAATAGAATTTTAGTTTTGTTTTATAATTACATATTGAAGGTGCTGAATATCACATAAATACTCAACTGAAGGAAGAAATTCCTCAAATATCTGCTTTTATGGAAAGAACTAAAGCCTGGCATATCTATGACCCACAGATCCCTAATATTCTCAAGGATGCAGTTGCACCTGGCGTTGCCCACAAGGGAAATTGAAGTTTGGACACAAGTCCACCACATCTACAGCAGAATCCCTGCAGCACAGCCCAACACAGATATCAACACGGATCCAAGCCATGCTCATTCCCTTGCCAATGGAACCAGAGCTGGACAGCTTCTCCTGAAACATTTTTGTGCACAAAACATGCACAGCTCCATCACTCCAAGGTTCAAGCAGTTGTTCTGCAGTGCCAACACTGGGGCAAAAGCAGTGTAAGAGAAGAAAAGGAAGATGTTATCTGGCTGATGTTATGGCTGTTGATGTTATTGTTGCTGCTTCCAGTCCGTGTTGGTGGTGGCCACAACAAATACCTGGCAGACTCAGGGAGTTTGGTAGGAAAAGCACAACGAGGAAACACCTCATTGCAGAGGGAAAGGACTGAGGGGAGGGAGGAAAGCGTGTGGCCGAGGGGAGGAACATTCCCGTAGGGATCTACTCTGTAGGACACCTGGAGCCATTAGCTAGTGGAGCCATGCCCTGGGAAGGAAGAATCACGCTGGGCACTTGATATCAAAATTATCAGATATCAGGCCAAAACTGAGCCCAGTTCCTCTGGTGACCTCCCTTGTGTTCACTGTACCTGCAGTGACTGACGTGCTCTGGTTCTCTGGTGCCTGCTTATGACACCATTGGGAAATGGGAATTCACTCCCAATGGCTGAAGGGCTAGAATCAGGGAAGAGCCTCCTGACAGAGCAGCTGGGCACAAACAAGAGGAAATCACCAGCGGGGCCTTCTCCAAGAAGCCCCTACACATTAGGAAGAGGTTTGTTAGTCTTCCCTGGCTCCTGAGGACACTGGGATGGACACAGCACATATTCCCTTACCAGGATCTGTCTTTAATGCACCATGGTCAACTACAGGAACATATTACAAACCTAAAGAAGGTGCAATCAGCTTCTTGCAGGACATGCACCAGGAATTTTTCCTGCTGTTTACTTGCATCTGCAAACTTTTAAAGCCTCTCATTACAATACTGTTACTCTGCTGTGTAATCTGGACACTTTAAATGTCACCAGCCCAGAGTGAAATGCCAACATACACACACACAGAGGATCTAAAAGGTGCTCAGCCATTGAGGGCTGTGGCCAAAGCAGGCATATCTGAGATTACACATATCAGCAAGGAGGACACTTGTCACTGAGACCCCGGGGTGCTTGGAGTGACAGGAATGCTGTCCCTCATTTCCACACTTCCCATTGTTTGCTTGATGTAAGTGTAACACTAACTTAGAATTAATTTCCTGATGTTCACTTAAACTCTTCTGTTACCTTCCTTTCCCCGTCTAAATTACTGATATGGATTTACAGCCTTCCCTTCCCCTAATAAGGTTTTTTTCCTGGGAATTGTGCTGTGATGAGAGGCAGAGCACATGAGGTGGTTCTGTACAGAGAGTACATTGCACAGCCATTTGTACTGTAAATCTCCTTCTATGGGCTGTATTAATATTCTGCATATACCCCATCAACCCATAATCTCCTGGCATTACTCATCTCCAAAGCACTGCTCAGCCAGGTTTTGCATTGGCTTTTTCCTCAAAAACTTAACAGATAGCGAGTAAACTAAACTGATGTGAGAAAGCTCCGTTCATTGGAATCTAGGGAAAAAATAAATTGTGTTGGCACATTTTATTGTGTTTCTGAACAGAGCAATAAGGCTCCAGCCCTAGCTGAGAATAGCTGGGATTTTGGAACTCGCTGAAAAAGTTTTCTCTTGGAAGATGGATTAAATTGATCATTTTTTCCTAGACGGAGTGCACTTCAGGCTCATTTTGCTTTGTAATTAAGAAGAAAGCCAGAAACATCATTTACACATTAAGAATTTAATAGATATATTTTTCTAGCTTTATGCATTAGCACAGGACAGCCCATTAATGAAATAAGTCTTCCTTCAGGGTCAATTTAGATGGGCTGTAATCTTCTGCAAATATATTGCAAATGAGGATCATTTAATGATCTTAAAACTAACTGCCAGAAAAGGATTGTTATAACTCTCCAGACAACAAAAAGAGGTTTTGGCATGACTTGCAGTACCTTTGTAATTAGCAAATGTTTAATTTCAACCCACCAGATCATAAAATTTAAAATATTATCTTCTGTGGAGGTCAGCTTCAGACTCTGTGACCTGGGGTGTTAATTCTGAGAACGGAGAAGCCTGAGGTTGTGTTTGTCACTCAATACAACAACAGCTCCAGCTCCCTTCTCCAATCTGGATGCTCCAGTTGACACCTGAATCCCCCCTTTGTACAATCAGATCCTGACATGCAAGCAAAAGCTCTATGAATGGGTTTAGTGCCAGCAAGAGCACATGGGTGAGAATGAATATTTTACTCAGGTTAGAATTTGTCAGTTAACTCTGGTAGTTGGACACCTGTATTTTTGGTAGGTGGTCACACCAAAGCACTTCTCCATCTCCCACTCTGTGTTCTGCCTGTATCAGCATCTCCTTTTTCCCCAGGCTCTCTTTCCCTGTTTTATCTTCATTCAATCACATTTTGTGCTCCACAATACTGTAGAGAGATTCTCAGGAATTTGGGAAAGGGCATGTTTTGTAACTCACACAACAGCCCCTGAATTTTAACCTTTTCTGACTGTAGGATGAGTCTCCTTCCTGCCTCCCCTTTCTCCCAGACACAGAGCCATCCCCTCTAGTGGAATATTTCAGTAGCCCAAGCAGGGAAAATCCCTGTGCCTTTCCCAGCCTGACTTACAGGCCTTCTGACAGTTTTTCTAAGCTGTCTTACTCAAATAAATGGGTAATTTGCTCGCTCCAGTTTGACAAGTTGGTCTCTGTAGGACATTTCTGATTTCTTGTACCAGTAAAAACCTTGGAACAAATTTTGTATTAGTACAAGAAACACATTCTCAGTTCTGTAAAAGGTTTCCAGTCTCTCTTCTATCTGATGAGCAAAAATAAGTAATTTTCACCTTGTCTTCACCTTCCTTCTTTCCTTTCTTTCAAAATCATTTTAAAAAATCACTTTTACTTGTTCCACATTTACTTGTTTCGTGTTTTATAAACTTAGAGTCGTAATTCTTGTAAATGGCAATGGAGTAATGGGAGTTTTGTGCTTGGTTGGGAATTTTAATTATTTCAGCAGAGGCCCATTTGGGTCAACACCAAATATTAACGGAAATTTTAACCTAAGCTTGTTTCAATCTGCCTAAGTGCTTTTAATGGAAATGTTCAGAGTTCAGGGATCTGCTTATCCAACAGTGACTTTGACTGAAGTTAAGGATTTTGTGCTGCCAGCAAGAGACTCATGGTCTTTGTTCTGCTTTAAGAGTATCTTTTGACAAACTTAAACTTTTGTTTTGAAGAGTGCAGTAAACTGTGTTTCCCAAATTCTGACAGATTTTTTTGGCTCCTTTTGCCGTCAGAGGAGATGCTGTATGAGCCCATAGCAAAGTGTTACCGAGGTCAGCATTTCTGCAAGATCTGGCCAAGATAAAACAGATTTGGCTATCAGTTTGCAAGAGGGACTAGATACAGACAAACTCCAGGAGTGAGGAGTTGTTGGGAATGCCCCATAGGCAGTTACTTCTCCAGGATATTTGAATCTTTGTTACATGTATGCTGTTAAAAACCCAGGACTGTGGAATGGCAATCAGCCTGGGGAACAGCCCTTGCCAGCGGGGCAGCGTTAATTCACTGGCTCAAGCTCTAAGAAATCACCAGGCTTTAAAAAGGGGCTCATACACAGCCGGTATTGTTGGGATCCATTGAACTCCGTGAGGAAGAAAACCTCTGGGGCTGGCTGGAGGCACTCTGTGCTTCCCTCTGTTTTATTGCACACCCTCAGACACAATGTGTAAAAAAGGTCAAGACATCATGTAGGCTTTTGCATTAAGCAGCAGAACACTAATTAGTTTTACTGACAATGAGGTTTTGTGCCTGTGTTCTAATATTTTGATGTTTAGTTTTGCTTGAAAACGAAGTCGAACACGATACAAAGCCTCTTCTATTCTCTGTTGTCTTCCCCCCAACATTATTTTTAAGCTCATCATGTGTTCTCCAGCTTGAGTGCTAAGTGTTCTGTTGCTTCAGTTTTAATTTAATGCTCCTACTTCAAAGAGAATAAAAAAGCAGAGTCTTGTAGGCCATCGGATTCATCTCCAAAGTGGCATTTGTAGAAAACATCAGGTAGTAATTGTTTCCCCCAGCTCTGTCTCTGAAATTTGTCCTACTGAGAGCTGCTGCAGCACAGCCTCTGTGTGTTTAACTCACTGCACTCAAGACACATTTTTGCTGCTTTTTCCCAAGGATATTTGCTCGAGTTATACTGATGAGAGGCCCTACCTAAACAATAAAAAATTTTGTTAATAGGCTTTTGCAACCAAATGATCTTTTATGAGTGGTTTTTGGCTGTAGATAATGCTGCTATTGCATTAATTCAGGCTCTACTTACTGCCTTTATATATGTGCGTGTTGGAAACAAAGCCCAGCCTCAGCGAGCTCTAAATGTCCCCATCTACAAAACAGTCACACACCTGTATAAAATCATTCAGCCAATTGCTTTTTGCAAAAAGTTAAAAATATGTGTAAATGTCTGCAGGATTAAGGTGTGTTAGCATTTTGGTTCTCAATCTATGGGAATGCACACTGAAATGCTTATTCCATCAGAATTATTAATGGCATAAAAGTATTTCGTGGTGGTGATGCTGCTGCTGCTGCTAATAACAACAACAACAACAACAACAATAATAATAATAATAATAATAATAATAATAATCCCACTGGTTAAAATATACCAATCCTGCATATTCTTATAAGAGACCAGCTGCTTCTGACTGTGCCGTGAATCAGCCAAGTGCTTCAAGACAACTTTTGCCCAAACACAAATCCAGTTTATTTAGTCAGGCTCAATACTGTGTTCATGTGGTTGCAGAGCTCTCAGCTGGCTTGGAGAGCAGGCAGACTGAATGCCTGCCTGCCCAGAATGTGCTGTAGAGAAATAACCTCCATTTTTGGCACAGAAGTGCTATTTCATTCAAAACAATGATACTGTTAGAAGTACACCAGTCAGGAATGAGAGCAGTGCAGAGGCACACTCAAAAGCTCAATTCAACAGCCACATGACAGGCTCGGAGGCAGCTGTAATGGGCAGCAGTTCAAAGGTCTAAAGAGCTCCAAGAAGAAGGAAGCCAAAAGCTACTGTGGAGAAGAATTTGTCATAACTTAGTATCCTGAAGCATCCAAGTAAATAAAGCCAGTAAAAAAAAAAATATGTGCACTTTGCTCACCTCCCAGGAGCAATGGGGAAGGGGGGAGAACACAGATTAAGTCATATGTAATAAAACAAGAGGGTGAATCTAAACATTTTGTCCTCCTTTAATCACAGCCCACTGCAGCGCAGCACTGACTCCAATGCTCCCCACTCCTGCTCTCCCGCTCCTGCACCACTGCCAACAGGAATGAACTGGGTGCCAAAAATTGGGACTCCATCTGAAAGAGCATTTGCTGCTCCACAGTGAACGAGAGTGGCACGAACAAGGCTGGCTTTTCTTCAGGATTTTGGAAGAAAATGGCCTGAGCAGTAAAGCTCTAATCAAATCCAGCTTTCCCCAAATCTGACAGCTTTAATTTCCGGGTTCTGCTTTCACGGAGTTCCAACCTGCGGTTTTCAACACACGTCCCGGACGGGATTCCCGGCACAGTGGGGAGTTTGCACCCTCAGGGGGGATTGGCCAATTGGCAATGCCCAGGCAGTGGCCCCCAGACCCTCGGGGTGTGTCCCCTGTATGAACCGGGTGGCTGGGACCTCCCAGCCTCTTCCCGAGCCAAGCTGGGGATCTTGAGACGGGAACAGCCCTCTGTAAGAACATAGGGAGGGACACCAGGGTGGAATGGCACAAATCCCAGGCATTGCCCGGGCAGCTTTCCACAAGGACTATGGAAATGCTACCACACTGCCTCACAGGACATTAGCTGACAGAACTGCAGAGGGATTTGGGACTCCTGGGAAGCCCAAACTCATCTATCTTCCTGGAAAAATCCTGGGTGGAACACTGAGCATATGACCCAATCTGTACAGGGCAGCTGCAATGTACTGTAAAGTAAAGGGTTCAAGCTGAAAATTCTCTGCTGAGCAGAGGAGCAGGTTTTTCCCAGTTTTACAAGTGTCCTTAAGGAACAAGGGTACTACAAAGGTCTTTCAGCTCCTGATCCAGAGGTCTGGGATATTACAGACACAAGGACAAAAGGACAGGCTCAGTGCTGGAGGGCTCAAAACACAAAAGTAGTTTTTGTACTAACTCTGTCTTGTTTACAACAGAGTCCTAACCAAACCCATAATATTTAGGGGCCACGTGCTCTGATCCCTTTATTTCTACTGAGAAGCCTCGTCCTATGTGAGCAGTTTTGAGGTTTCCAAAGGGAATGGTCAGGGAGCAGCCCACTACATGGCACCAGTATGTGAGTAAGAATTTTGCTTGAATGCCTTGCTGGAAATGTCATCTGATCCATCCATTCCTGGAAGGAGAAAACATGTTTAACTCTTTGCTCTTTTTGCCTATTTGCATATTCATCTTGGTTAATCACGTGGAAATCAGAGATGGGCTGTAGTTTGATGGTGTTTTTGGAAATGTCCCACTTGTTTTTATCCACTGTGTACCCTGGAACCAATACAGCAAATCATTGTGGAAGGAGTTGGTTATTAGCACATCACAGCACACAGTGTGTCTTCTTACACAACTCAATATTTTTAATTACTTGCCTTTACTAGCGAGACAAAATTTAGAGTCAAGTTTCAAGTAATCTCTTTTATTGGACTAATGCAGCAATATTGACAGTCTGGCTTTAGGGATACACAAAACTCCCCTGCAGGTCAGCAAGGGGTTGGCTCCAAGAATGGATTCCTATACCCAGGAAGGTGGTTTGTCAATAATGTACAGTTAGTCCAATAAAAGGGATTACTCAAACATTGGCTCTACACTTAGTCTATAAAGAAAATATCTGAGCTTTTTAGTCAACACATTTATGACTTTAAGTATGTCTGGTTTGTGATGAACCACTCCAAACTGAGAGTTGTCTTACATAAGCTGTAGCCATATCTTTACTAAAAAAACCCCTCTCTTTCACCCCATA
The DNA here is from genome assembly GCA_013397915.1 of Daphoenositta chrysoptera. NCBI lineage: Eukaryota > Metazoa > Chordata > Aves > Passeriformes > Daphoenositta > Daphoenositta chrysoptera. The sequence goes on from VZRO01006619.1 coordinate 719,611, forward strand.
TTTTTATTTGCACAGTGGCAGCAGCTAGAGGACCTGATTTTGATCAGCTCCTGGGCCTGCTGGCACAGGTCTTAAATACAGCAACAGATATTTCCCAGATTCACAAAGTCTACCCACACTGTCTCTGATAATTTGAAAATATAAAGAAGCAAGAACCTGTCTCAATGAATGTCAGATGAAAGCAAAACCACCCAGAATGTGCAGTGACTCCAAGTCACACAAGAAGGGACCAAAGTGGAAGACAAGAGGCCATCACCCACTGAAACCACAAATGCTTCTTTTCTTCCACTCCCCAACTGAAAGCTTCACATCCAAAATGGAGCTGAAGCTCCTGAAAATAGAGCTTTTATAAGGTAATATAACCCTAACACAACCTTAATTATAGTGACACTATCTCTGCACTATAAATAATGACATCTTTGACCAATGTGATGCATAGTAACATGAAAAGTGATGTAACATAAGCAATGTCACTGCTAAAAGTTAAAGGGGAACACATTTTTCTCAGGCAGAATACCCACTATCAATTTAGACAGCACATATCTGTTCTAGATTTATGGCAGTGAATAATAGTGTCATGAATGCTAAAGTGTCTGCAGCTTTCAAATAGTTTGGCAAATCTGTACATCAAGATCAGTTTGAAAAGGAAGCACAACTCTCCCTCAGATAATTGCAACTTGAATAACAACACATATACTTTTAACATGGTTTTTAAGTAAGTGCCTTCATCTTTTGTGCTTGTAATAAACACAGTGAAGAAGGACATTATATATGGACTGAAATACCTGGAAGGGGCAAGATTTAGATCTGTGAAAGTAGGAAAATCTTCAATAAGATGGAGATTATTCAATACCCAGAGAACGTATGAGGGGTTTTCCTTCAAAAGTTAGTAAATATTTTGGCAGCTTGTTAAAAATGCAGCTTTACTTCAAAAGCTCGGGTTTGTCTTGTATCAATCTGATGAACTTGAGAAGTGCCTGAATAACAACAGGTTGTGGCATTCAGAGATGTATTTTGTGTTAAACACGTATTTAAGTTAAAACAAGACAGGTACATTATTCCCATGGGATTTGCTTAAACATCTACTTCAGTTATGGCCTGAATCATGAATTCTGAACAAAATTTTTACAGTCCTGATGAAATAAACTTCTGTTTCAGTTAACAGGAATTTTACTGACAGAAAGCAGAGTAAGATCCTCGAGATTTGATCGTCACCCCAACACACAGGAAATTTCCTCACTGCTTTTTATTACGGGGGAAACCACTTCTGGGACATCTTTATTCCTCAAGACACTTTAAAAACTGGGAAATAACCATTGGATCCCAGTGGAACACAGCCTTCCTTGGGATAGGAAAAGCCACCATTCAGTTCCCAGCGCAGCAGGCAACTGCTGGAAAGGAAACATTTTGCAGCAGAAATAATAGTACAGCTGCTAAAATGGGCTGTGAAATAGTGAGTGACTGGAGAGAGCAGTGAAGGGACTGATCTCACCCCTGACCCAGCCTTAGCCGGCCCAGCCAGCCCTGGATGCTCCTGTTGGGAGCAGAGACCTCCTGAAGGAGGTGGAGGTTGTAATGGGCTGAAAAGGCCTTTTCCAGCCTCCCAGCTCTTTGTCCCCCTCGTTCTTTTATGACTGAGTGATGAAAATAACCATATTCATCTTGTTTTTTGGCCTTAAAACATGTCCATGGTCCTGGTTGTAGATTCTTTAGGCTGTGGTGGAGGGAGCAAACCTGGATCAATCCATGGGGGTTTATAATCCCCCTGGAGCCGGATTCCTGCAGTTCTGCTGTGCTGTCTCTGCTTTTAAGTACCTCAGTGCCTTCCTAGCCAGGATTTTGGGGAAGTGCTGAGGCACGCAAAGGCTGAGAGAGTATTGTAAAAGCTGATTTTGTTTCAGAGGGATATATCCAGATGATGGAAGAATATGCCTGGATGTGTTTGCTTTTTAGTGCCTGTGGGCCTGACTCTTCACCAGTACAACCCAAGAACAACAGCAGTGAAGTAAAGAGAATTATACCTGCATAAAAACCATGCTGCTCTGCAGCGTGAGCACTCCCAGATTACTGCAAACGTTGTGATTCAAACAGTACGTGATTTTCTATTTTGTAGAGCATTTTTAACGGGATTAAATAAAGCCCAAAGGGCACAATGGCCCTGGTAAGAAAACTGATTCCTTGCACATACACTTTAAATGAAATGCAATGAGACTTTGTGAATCAGACCTTAGTAGGCACAAAATTTAGAATAACTCTGTTTATCTGCGCAAACTTTCCTTAGCCTGTTGCAACTCCAAATGTTTTAACTGTTACACATGGGTGTTTGGTAGAATATACTAAATAAAAAGTTTACAAAGGGTTTCTTTTTCTCCAGCCTACAAAGGACTCCAAATCTTTACTGTTCAGCACAGCTGCCTAGAATAGGCACACTGGAGCTTTTGTCCAGTGAGTCAAACTGAGTGGGAGTGAATACCATTAACCCTTAAAACAGAATTATCTTATTCTTTTGATTTTACTGGACACTGGAATATGTTTGTGGCCATATTTGGAACACATCCGGCTCGATCTAGAAGGACACAGGAATAATAGATATCATTCAGATCATAATTAGCCATGTACTTGCAATAGCGGGATGTAAAGCAAAAGGAAAAACACTGAAAATGTTGTTTTTTTGGACTGTGACAAAGAGCTTTTTAAATGAGTTTGGGCATTTTTAGCATCTGACTCATGTCTGGAGATTTCTGCTATATTCCAGAGTCCTTTAGCTTTTGTGTTTTTTATTTCTGCCTTTGACAATGACATGCTAATAGCTTCAGGCTTCCTACTGCCTTCTCGTGCATATTGCTGTCCTTTGTTTGCTGTCAGAGAGAAAATGTCAGAATTTTAGAGAGGGGATTTTAAGATCGTGGCAAGAGTTAAGGAAATTTTAGTGTATCCTGTGATGACAGATTGGACCTTCTTCAGACAGAGTTTTCACATTTTATATTCTGTTTCTTTTTTTTCGTGTGACTACATCATAAACTCGCAGCAGGCACAAGGAAATACCGCTTTAAGAGCCGCTGATTTATCAAGCATTTATCTAAGTGGAACATTTTTATTATTTTACCAAATTTTACACAAGGCCAATACATGCTAGAGCAAGAATGACTGAAAGGACTGAGGGCTGCCCCTGCCCCAGTGAATTCCAGGGAATACCATTTTCCCCTCATCCGAGGGCCAGGTTGGGACGAAGCAGCACTTTCTCTCAGACAGGCCCTTCCTCAGATCATCCTCTCCGTCCTGTACTGCCCTGACCCTCGGGAAAAGAACGCCCAGACAGAGAGTGATAAGGTCATTAATGACTTCACACGGGCATTTGATGGCAAAGAATTTTGATGACCAGTGCACATCCACACTTGAGAGGAGGTCCAATTGCACATGGCAAGAAAAGAAAGGTGGGTGTGAGAGAAAAACAAAGGCCCGAAGTCTTTACTTACTGACATAACTCAGAAGTAATTCCTTTGATGGCACTGAATTTACAGTGGTGTCAACCTGATAGTGGAAGATGTCTAAAGATGGCAGAGACAGATGAGCAGGAGGATGGCAACAGGATGTAGAATAAAGTGAGAACAGATGCATATAGGATGAGCACAAAAATAGAACAAAGCCCAGAGCCACAATTTTGCTGGAAGAGCAGCAAACTATTAATCGCAGTACGGGGTGATGGAGCCTGCAGCACCTGGGCAGCCACAGCTCTGCCCCTCTGTGAATTACACATTTCATGGCACAAAAACCATACAAGCTCCTCCACAGCTTGCTAAATGAAGGCTCTAGCTGGTTGTGTGACAGGAAGGAGAACTCCCAGCATCACTGCACAAAGCAAGGGGTCTTCCAGAGACGTTAAACTGGATCTGGCCATCATCTTGTAGGCTCCAAATGCAGCTGCTGCTGCCAGCAATTAAGCAAAAGCAGTGTGAAAAAAACCTAAAATATTCAAAGAGATTTTTAAAAATAGCTTAAAGTAATTATTTGCCTGTTGCTTTGAGGTTCTTTCCCTTTCTTCTCAAATACTGGCTGTTAAAAAGGTGATGAAATGGCATTGAAAACATGCAGCCAGGTTCTCTGGGAACTCAGGATTCTGAAGGCTGGGTTTGGGCTGAGGGACTGAGCGTGCTCAAGTTAGAGACTCCAAAAACAGAAAAAGAAAGAGAAGAAGATGTACTGTGCAGGGGGTAATGCCACATATATTGCCATGCTAACACCAAGGATTATTAGTAGATCTCAAGCTGCCTGTAGATCTGACATGGAAACTTGGGTATTCTGGGCTCCTCACAGTGTTTCCATTTCCTTTATTGCCTGAAAGCAGTGTAAGAAAAGCTAAAGCCTTCTTTTCCATGCACTGTTCCATCTGGGGGCTGCTCTGGTCCTGGTGTTACCCAACACACAGAGCAGCTCAACCCAAGGCAGGATTTGTGCTCCTGGGTGAGTCAGGGAGATTGGGTGGCAGGTGAAAGATGAAAGATCACATCCCAGGGGTGCTGCGATCTTCCATGCTTTCCCAAATTACCCTCTGAGGGCACTTTTTGGGCCCCTGTCTCTCTGGCAGCCAATCAGGGATAACCTCTCAAGGCACAATTACCACACTCTGACATGGGAGCTTTGCCTCAGTACCCAAGTGCCTGCACCTGTGTTTTCTATGGCTCCACTGTAGCTGGGTAAGCAAATCACACTGAGGGGTGAGACCTTTCCTGTAGCCCCTGGCGATGTGACCTGGCCACATGACCTGAGCCGTGTCCTTCAGCTCCTCACTCTTGGCTGTGCTGTGACACCCCTGAGATTTATGCTCTGGGGGTCAACACTTGGAGTCAGCACGTTCTCATGATGTCACATCAGGCTGGCTGATGAAAGGATGCAGAGGGCTGGTCACCATCCACCGCTGGAGAGAATGGGTTAAAGACATTTAGAAACACAGGTCACTCACTGTGTTCTGAGCAGTTTAAGAAGATGCTTTCCTTTACTACAGTATCCTGAATCCATCACAGGGCACTCAAGGGCCTGGGGGAAAGTTCATGGGGCTAAGGAAGACCTGGAGTTGATAGAAGCTTGCACTGGTGGCCATGGCCACTCCTGCCATTCCTAAAACTCCAGAGAGGTAAAAGCAACGAGATCCAGGAGAAACATGGTAAGAAACTGGCAGTAAGAGAGCCTGGCTGCCTAAGGAGAGGGAAAGCAATCCCCGATGATTAAAGGTGTATCATAGCAGAGACCTCTCATTGCTTGCACAGGATCAGCCTGTGGGGTAGGACCCAGGCTTTGAGAAATGCTGGAGGAAAAATTCATAGGGCTGAAAAGGAGCTGGGTTTAGGTGATGTTCTCACATTCCCTTTTGGCCAGAATGAGCCCCGGTCTTCCAGTTCCACACCCAGTCTCCTCTCCCTCAGCTTCTAGTTTTGCCTTCACTTCCCGTGATTTTGTTAACATGAAATTATAAAGCTGATCTTGGCAAACTTAGGAAAAAATGTGACAGGAGTTTTGTCACTAGATCAGAGGAGAACAATTTATCTTTGCTGGAGTTTTGCTGCATTGCCTATTGTCCCATACTGGCAGTAAGTCAGGTGCATATAATGCACAACTTCAAAAATTAAATACAACAAAATACATAAGGACATAGTTGTGTATTGTGATGTTATTTGGGAAGTTCCTATTGGAGACAAACAGGTTTCCCAGGACAAAATGTTGTGATATTCACTCTGTGATCTGTTAAAAATGGTCAGTAGAAAAATGGATTTTATATAGCTGGTGAAATTAGGAGAAAGAAATGAAGCAGATAAGAGAATGAAAACTCTCCTACTGACCTTATTAAAGGATAAACAGACAAGGAGGAGCTAAGTTCTTTGAAGGGTACAAGAGAAATAAATGCAAGTAGAACCTGAGTAAAACCAGACAGAATCAGGTGGGAAGTGGAGTTCAGCTGCTGCAGTCACCAGCACACAGAGGGTCCTACGTGGACAAGTTTGGCTCCTCAGCCCCGAGCTCAGGTTGGAGGTGGATCAGTGACAAACACCTTCCAGGGGGATCCAGAAGGAGGTTCAGCCGTGGGAAGAGACCGTAATTGATTTGTCAGTGCACCCAGCTTAAGACAGGGAAGAAGCCAATGAAAATTAATGAATTAACTCAAATGACATTGCAGACTTTGATGGGAAGTATCCCTAGGAGAAAATGATGGAAGAAGGAGAGGAGTTTCAATACTAAATCAGACCAATGGTCCATCTAGTGCTAGATATAAAACCCCTATAACAGACAGTTATGCAATAAGACACCCATCGGGAATGTTCCTGATACCAGCTGATTTTATTCTGAACTAAGAGGTTTTATATATTTCTTCCTTACCTAACGTATCCACAGATGTTCTTTTCTTTATACTATGGCCTAAACTTTTATTTTTGTCCTGTTTCTGCCTCATTGTCTAGTGACAGGAAATTCCATAACCTAATATATTGTAGTTTTCAAAATGTTGCATCCACGCAGTGGTTCCCTCTTTTGGGTACCGGGACAAAAGTTAACCCAGCCATTTCTCCTACTGTGCTGCATTTCACACAACAAATAACATCAACCTTCTTGGTGAACTGAGCACAGAAACCACCAGTTTGGCTCCTACAATATATGAGCTTTTCAAGCTTCCAACAGTATTATTGCTCTTTTGGAGCTCTTTGATATTTCTGCTATATCTTTTTCAAAACGCAGCAACTAGGACTGACCAGAGGTCAAAGACAAGGATAGCTCCCAGCATTGACAGAATGTTGAGGATGGTTCTCCATTTCCTTCTAGATATTTTTTGACCAATCTGAGGCAGTGAGCAAACATTTTTACTACAGCATGTCCACACTATTAATTAGGTCTTCTTTGTGAGCACTTTTTTCCATGATATAGGAGAAGGCCATCAGATGCTTTATAAAGAACAGTCTCTGACCCTAAAAGTTTAAAGGATGGAAGGGACAGATTTCTCCATGGATGATCATCTTATGGAATGGGGAGATTCCTTTGCAATCATTACAGAAATAAGAAAATGAGGTGTTTGCTTTACTAAATTATCTGTAATACCATTTATCTCCTAGTTATAGATGATAAGACACTCATATGTTGATCATCTAAAAGGGAGCAGAAGTTTAAATTGTTAATTTGTTTAAGTGAGCATCATACAAATATCATCCACAGCAAACAGAAAGGAGCACCAGGGAGCTGATTGCCACATAAGGTCTCCAAAATTAATTAATGGTGGAAAGATTCTATAAGACACAGTAAGGGTCCTCTCATCTCTACACACACACATATTTTAGGGTCAAAGGGGACCGTCCTCTTGCATAACAATGGCCACAGGACCTCCCCACTGATTTCTCTAACAAGCATACCTTACTGTGTGAGCTGTAATCCATCTTTAAGGGGAACATTCAACCCCAATTCATGGATCATTTTTAGAGTTTAATGAACTCAGACTTACCAGCAATGACAACAAACTCCAGCAGAAGGAGAAAAGCAGAATCCCAACTACCCCGTGTGACTGAGATGTCACAAAAAGCACTTTGGAAGAAAAGATAATGTTAGAAAATTAAACCTTTTTTTTTTTTACTTACAATTTAATCTTGTTTCTTCAAACCCTGATTTTAGCAAACTGAGTGCTGTGGCCATGTATTTCTTACTAAGTCACAACAGGAAAACATGAAGATGCTCTGAAATAATTCTCAGTCTGTAATATATCAGAAAAGTCAGTATCAGGATTTTCATTTTTCTTAAGCACTGTGTTCTAGGGGCAGTACAGGAGCCCAGACACTTCACTCCAGTAAAGTTGAGTGTATTGCAATAACTCTGGGTCCTCACAATCTGTTACAGGGCTGGCTCCTAATACTTCATATCTGCAAGATACACATACACTGACAGCATGTGACAAGAGAAAACAAGAAATTAATGCAGATAAGAATTTACAGGTATCATTCCAGCTAAAGGTCATCACTAAAATCAATCTTGTATGGGAAGCAGATTTCCCATTACTGAAATATCCCTGGTATCTTGTGACTGCAAGATTGCTCAGTACATCTCTAGTAATAAGGTTAACCCTGGCCAGTATGACTTATCATATCAAGAGTTATATAAGAATTATGTTCAGAGAGCAAAAGGTGCTGGAATATGCAGAAGATGCTTCCTGCAGCTAGGAATATTAATTGGAGCTGGTGGAAAGGAGAGCAGGTGAAAGGAACTTGGAATGGCAGAGTCTCATCTGACAAAGTCAGAGTCTGTGGGTAGTGAAAAACAGGGTGATCCCAAGATAGCATCCAGGTGTACAGGGCAGGGCAGATCCTGTGGGGATGGTGGGCAACAGAGCATGTAAATACCTACCTTGTTTTAAAGTGTAAATAATTTATTTAGGGTCAAGACAGCAAGATAGAAACAAGGAAAAGGAGGCAGAGAATAAAACTGAATTTCACAAGCATCAAATTATGTTCCAGAGGAGAAAAACATAGTTAACATAAAGAAGGATGGACACAAACCCATCGTTTTTCTGCATTGCTGTGCTCTAACTGTAATTAAGGGAAAACAGTCTTGCAAAGACACAAAAAGATGAATCCTGCATTATATGGCAGTAAACAAGGAATGTGGGGGGAAGGAAAGATCTAAAAGTAGATCCTGTGTGCAACCACCAGGTGGTTGAGAAGTGTATGACATATGAGGGGCTTAGGAGATCAGCTGGCACAGGGGATGATTGAGTGGATGCCAGCAGGGAAGAGGCCACATGAAAGACCAAATCCAAGAAATTGGGTCTATGTATCCCAAGCTCTGGGTGACAGCTCTAAAGCAATGAGATAAATGAATCAGCTCTCAAGGCAGCAATGATGATGGATAAGGTGGGATAGGATCAGCTGCCAAAGGAGTGTGAAAAGGTTCTAGAAATATTCAGAAATGCACCATGGAGGGGAGGGGGGGAAAGGGTACAGGAAGGAGTTGTTGGTTTCCTTGGAAGGTACTATGGAACACAAGAGAATGGATTTTGTTTGCTGTCTCATTTCGCTTTACGGAGTTTGCTGATGACTTTTGGAGCGTGGGAATGCTGGGAGAATGTTGAGGGCTCCATCCCAGATGAGGTGCATTGTCTCTGGATGTGTTCATGCAGGTCTTGCAGGGTGCTGAGCTCCATAACAGGCCTGAGCTGCTTCAGGTGCTGCAAGTGGGGCTGGGAGCCACTGAAATCCAGAGGAACTGAGCCGTGGAGGAGATGGCGTGGAAGCCACTGAGTCAGCACTTCACTTAGCGGGTCTGTGGAGAGCAAGGAAGGTCAGTGTCTGGCAGGATGATGTTTCAAATGAGAACAGAAGAAATTTCCTAGTTACAGCTTCACAGGACCTACTGGTTTATTCCAGAAGCACATTCACCTTTGTGTCTGAGCTCAGAGCAACACAGCGAGGTGTAAGAGGAGGTCCCAAATCATTCTGCAGAGCAGTTCTGTCGAAGGTGTGGTGGTGATTTTGAAAGAGATTATTTTCCCACCAGCTTCTCAGGCACAGCTTGAAAGTAAACATGCAAATCCATCTCAGATCTGCAGTGTCCAGCTCAGTGTCCAGTGCTCTGAGCTTTCTTTCTAAATCAAAGGGCAATTGTTCAGACTCTCTGCTGAGGGAGGACAAAATCCCTGATTTTTCTTTTTTTTCATAACAATGTCAGCCTTCCCTTCTGACTGAGGACTGCAGTTGTTTCAAAACTAAAATCAAATATTGCAGTCCCGTTTGAAAACAATTATTCTGGGCCAAATCCCAGAAGGTGCTGAGTGCCTTCAACTCCCACTGCATTCATGAGGAACTAAATGTGCTCAGTGCTGTGCACAGTCTTAGAGATTTTCCTAAAGTGTAGGAGCCAGATCCCCCATATCTTTTAACCTGAGGCACTGCTTACTCCTGCAAATAGAGCACAGCTTGACCCTGCAAGCCCTTAGCATGAAAGGTTGCACTTACTGCTGTGCCCAGTATCACTGACAATAATCTCTACCATCCATAATAAAGTTTTGCAGGATGAAGCCTTAAATAAAATTTATGTCACTGACCTACAACCAACAGCTGCAAGAAAAAAGTAAAACTGTGAGGAAAATTCCCAGCCCATTAACGTGGATATTGCACTCCTTCAGCCTCAAACAAAAGCTGCATTAACTCTATCCTTCAAAATGATGCAGTCCAAACAGCTCATCCAGAGTCATTAAACATTGTAGTGGGTTCATTGTACAACCTAAAGCCTCAAACTTTAAGCATTCTTCAAATACGATTCATTAAAATTGCATTTAAGAGACCATCAGCAGGGTGAATTAATTCCCCTTTGCAGCCATGCAGTGGAATGGACAGATGTTTGCCAAACACCAGTGCCTGGATTTCTGTCTTGCAAACGCCCACAGGTTTACAGACAAATGACCAAAAAGGTGAGTTAAGGCAGTGAACAGCAGGTCACTACAACTTAAAGAGGAGACAGAGACTTGGTATGACCACAGTGCCCCTGTTTGTGCAAGTGTCTGAGAGCAGCTCCAGAGAGTTCTCAGGATTTGCTCCCTGCATGTGGCACAGAGCACTGAGTGTGCCTGTGTTTGTGTGTGTGAACCTGCCGTCTGTGAAATGGTTAAAACTTAAGGTTACCCATCCAAGGAGTAGAAAATGAAGGTTCTCAGTTTGATGGACAACAGCTCAGAGATCCCTGATGTCCCAAAATATTAGGTTTCTCTTCTAATAATGTTGGAAATATTGCCTACTGTCATGATTAATCTCAGCAGCATCTCCGGCTGATTGCAGGTGACGCAGTCACAGCGCAGTGCCTGTGTTGGTTTCCACACACCGTCAAATCTGCTACAAATGCAGGGGTGAAGGGGAAGGAACTGTGATACCAGGTATCCCAGTGGCTAATAGATTGTGACATGAAAGAAGGAAACCTTTATTTTAATTCAAAAAACAAAAGCCAAATAGCAAAACTTATGTACGTGCCTAACTTTTTTTTTTCTTCCTCAAGTGGAAAACATTCGCCTGCTAACAACTCTTGGCTGGCATCAAGGGAAAGTGGAGGTATTTGCAGATGTGGAGGAAGACATACAAAACATTTTTCAAATCAAAGGCTTGAATTATTGCACTGGGTTCATGAAGTTTCACAGGCATGTAGACACACCATTGTCTGCACCCTGGAACAAGCTGCCCTTTCTTCAGAAAGGAAAAACAACCCCATGTTTCTTACAATCCGATCTGTATGTATCAGGGAGCTATCTATATTTTGAAATTCTTTGCATTGTCTGTGGTAAGGGTGTGCTGTTTTGGCCCAACAATGGCAACATTGATTTTAGAATTTCAGAATTTTGGTGCATAGAACAAACTGTGAAACAAAACCGGCCTGCTCTCAATAGTACAACAACAGTGCTCTTATATAAACTTGCCTTTCCTCGCCATTTTACATAGTCAAAGATCAATACTGTTCATTCAGCCAACATTATTAAAGCCATTTATCAGGGACTTTTTTCTCTTGTTGCTAATAAAAAGGATTTTGCCGACAAAGTTATGTCATCTTCCGCTCCCTCGGCAGCGGCGCAGATAATTGGCTTTGTTGTGTCCCCAACAATCGGGCCTTGTTTATGAACTTACATTTATTAAGTGAAAGTATTTGGAAACTGATGGTACATTGAAGTTTGGTTGCCATGGGCAATAATCATCCCAAAAAAGTCATGACCTCCCTGTTATGCAGCTAGTAACTAATTGAAATGATACAAATTACTCTGATTCTCTGTCTGCCAATTTCGAGGCTGCCCGTGGTCAGGGGTCAAACGAGCCGCTATTCACGAGGCCGTGTTTGAAGTGGCTGCTGCCATCGCGCGGGGCCGGGGCGGCTCCGGCGGAGCCCGGCCCGCCCCGGGAGCGAGCGGAGCTCGGGAACCCCGCCACGGCCACCTTGGGCCGACACATCAAAAGCTTCTCCCTGTCAGTCCGGCCGCGGCTGCTGCCAAGCAGGACATGGTTTGCTGGGTAGGAATAAGTGCTGTATTCATCCCCAAGGGCTACCTTGCACATTTAACTGACGCTGTGATGCCTCCTGAGGTACTGCCACTAAATCAAAGAATCGTTCTGCCTGCACTCGGCTCACCAGAAAAAACAAAGGCCTCCTTTTCTGTGAAACATCACAAGAGAATTAAAATCCAATGAATTATCTGGGGTGTCATCCTTTAAAAACATTTATGGTAATTCAACTGTGTGTTAAAAGAACACAATATGTTTATCTCAGCGAATATGAGGACCTCACCACTAAAAAATTAATAGTATAATGAGATTTTTGTCCTTTAGGAAATTCTTAGTGATTTCAGGGCATGTTGATTAAAGGCTTATTAAATATGTGCCAAAAGTACTGGTTTAGTGGGTGAATATTTGCAATGCCACCAGAGAGATTTCTTTCTTTGTGCAAGCTCCTACAGCTTTAACTTGTCTACATGTATTAAAACTGTGAGACAAGAAACCATGTTACAGGGCCAGGCCACACTCCTTGGATAATGCAGATTAACGTTTTCTCTGTTTCAACATTATTTGAAAGCTTTACCACATAGTTTGAGTCTCGTATGTTTCAACAAATGTTTTCATAAATATCAAATCTGTGCATCACCTACTAGGGACAGATATGATTTTAACGGCTCCATTTTCCCCTTGTCTAACAAACTTTATCTCTTCAGGAGGTATCAAAATACATAATACAGACTTTCAGTCCTGTCTAATGTCTTCATCAATGAGGGGATTGGTGGACCCTCAGTAATTCACAGAAGACACTAAGTTGGGCCTGAATGTTGATCTACAGGAGGGTAGCACTACTTGTGCTTAATAATATACATTTATTTTCCCACAGGGTCCCTAAAATTGGCATCATTTAAAAGTTGTTATCACTGATGCCCAGGATCTAAGTAGGTCCCTACAGGTCTAGGTATAAGGCAGAGTGAAACAGAAAACAGTAATTTGTTTCCTGAGAAAATGATGTCTTTTTTTTCTTATCTACATCAGTGTCTTCTCCTGGCAAAATTCCTTCTTCTTGTCAGGTAACAAAAATTGAAAAACATTCCTTTTCAAATTAAATACATCGCTTTGGAAGTGTTTTGTTTTAACAAGACACTGTCATGCTTAGAGGAAAGTGGGCACCTGTCATGAAAAATATTCATCGTAGAAAACCTCATTTTCCTTTAAACACCAAAAAAAATTGACCAGCCCTATTACAGAAGTCTTTCAGTGCCACTCCATGTCAGCACTGTCATTATATCTCCTATTGTGAAGACAGCCAAGAACATGTCTTTGGAAATTTATTCTGGGGCTGCCCTTGTGGCCTATTGATTGTGCTCCCTTCATGCGAGAGCCCCGTGCTGAAGGGGGGCTGGCGGCTGCTCGGAGGGGACAGACCGGTCCCCATGTGCTGCCACACAAACTAGCCCGGCCAGCTGAAGGCTTCCAAGAGTACTTGAATCTCATCTTCTCCAAAACTTCCTGGGATTATGGGGGTGAAAGGTTTAAAGAGAGAAAAAAAGCTTTTTAAGAATTCAGAAAGGTGCCGAGCACGATCCTTGAAAAGAAGATCTTCCAGGAAGCAGGGCTGAGAGAAGCTGTGGAATGATGTGAAGAAGGCACAGCACTTCTGATTCCCCTGAACTGGGGGGTTTAAGAGGAATATTTGGACCTGATTCTTCAGCCTACAGACTGCTGAAATCATCTTCATTATTTGGTAACTAAGTTGCAAAGAATAAATTATCTATTTCCTTACTTTAAAACCTCTTTTAACTCCTCACAGCTAATTTCTGTCCTTCAGGACAATAATTGCCCAGGGAAGCTGAGGCTTCCCCATCCCTGGAAGTGTTCCAGGCCAGTTTGGACACAGCTTGGAGCAACCTGGGATAGTGGAAGGTGTCCCTGCCCATGGCAGGGGGTGGAACTTCATGGTCCCTTCCAACCCAAACCATTCTATGATTCTGTGCTTTGGCAAATGGCAGTCCTGGGTTTTTCTCCCACTGATACAGATGTGAAGTGTATCTCCATCCAATCCCTACAGTGGAGTAATTTCTAATTTTCACCATCCTGAGAGGTGATTGGAGCCAACCTGTCCTCGCCATAAGGTAATCACAGGGGTAATGAAGAAACAGAGAGGGTTTTTCTTCACTGAACCTGCCATGAGTCAGCAGGAAAAGCCAGAGCAGATAGATTGCAGCTCTGGAAGCAGAACAGGATGTGTAAAAGACTCTCTCAAGCAAAACCTTATTCTGCTGAAGCCACTTGGTCCCACTGAAGTCAGTGAACTTGCACAGACAAAATCCAACCCATCGTTTGGAAGGCAGCACTTGCTATTTAACAGTGGATTGGTTTCCAGCTCAAAGGCAGCGCATTCACTCCCACCCTGAAACCAGCGCCCAGCACTCAGGGCGATCTTTGGGTCTATATCCTCACGGACACTGCCGGGTGCTGTTTGTCCTGCATCTCCTCTGATGCCTCAGCTCTGCCAGCAGCATCGCTGACTACTTGGTTATGCAATACACACATTAAAGATTGCCCAAACACGTTTTGGCACAAGGGAACTCATCAGCTCAAAAGAAGGGGCAGTGGTTTGTTGAGTCAATGAGGTGTTTTCTTCCCCAAGTCCAAATGCAGTGCTAGGTGTTTAATCTGCATTTTAAAAAGGCTGATAAACATGCATTTACACAATAAAACATAACCATCTGAAAGAGCCATCACAGCCAACTGTCCTTTGTGTCAACTAATTCCTTCCATTCCCACCCAAAAGGATTCAGCTGAGTCCCCTTTGGAGACCCTAATTCCAATGACAACAATTCCCTTCCTCCCCAAGCCATCGTGCCCACACCACAGGGGCAGCTTTCCTGGCCAGCTCACTCCCATCCCGATCAAACTTTCATCCTTCCTCCTCTGAGGCACACAGGGCCGTGGGTGTATGGCCCCAAGGCAAAAAGCTCCTAAATCTAAGTGTGCTGAGAGCTTTTACCATCACTGTTCCACTCTGTACCTACTGTGGATGGAGAGCTATAAGGTGATTTTTTTTATCTCCTGTTTTGGTTGAGAAACCTGAACTTCCTGAAGTGTCAGGAGTCTCAAGTCTACTGGCCAGATTTTCTCCCATCTCTTCTACAGACAATATAAGTCATTTAAAACACAAACCCGGGGGTTGTGCTTGTTGGCTCCTTGGTTTTTTGGACTCCTGTCATAAGAAAAAAGGTGATACAATTCAAAGTACTACAGACCAGAATTTTCTGGACTAACATTAAACACTGCTTTACTTCCCAAAAAGCCCTTTGCCATCAGTGGGTTATTTATATTATAAGGTAAATCTCATCATCCATAAAGGCAATATGATTGGTGGTGGTTATATTTTTCCACATAAACAGGTTGTCCACATATGACTTGAAATTTCAATGAATAAAAACAACCAAAGCAGGTAAAACTAAAAAAAGGAAAACTGTCATGAGGAAAATGAACATGCAGCTTTCCTCTGGAATATACACCTTAATTTTGCAGGGCTATATTGCTGCTTTTCTTCCTCAAATCATTACCCTTTTAATAAGCAGCATTAGCTGTGAAATGTCCAAAATCATAACATTTACACAACTTCTAGGATTGTTCAAAGGATAACAAACATGATTTGAGTGATAACTAAAATACATGTATGTATTTTATATGCAGATATGTATATAGATATACACACCTATAGACATAGTCAGCATATACACAGATATCCATAGAAAGACATTTCCAGAACAATCTGCTCCTCTCTAGCAGTGGATTTTGGCACGACATAATCACTGCAATTCTAAAAGGAACTCATTATACCAGTGCTTGCACAGGTTTGAAAGATTTTGGTTTAGAAACCCTTCCTTCAAGGAGGACTGGGAAGTGCCCCCAGGATTCCTGCCCTGGCATGCAAACCAGTGGGCAGAGTCTGGGCAAGGCAGGGATGCTTCTGTCCCTCCCCGACTCCAGCACACCAGCTGGGAATGATGGACTTCAGGTTCACCTTCAGATTGCTCCAGCCACCCACAAGGCCAATTCCTGATCCTACAGCCCCAGGAGAGGGGAGGTGACAGATGGCTGATTAACGTTTATATTCCTCAGCTTTTTGCTTTTCAAGCATTTTCCCTTTTCAAAATCCATGTTTAGAAAGGCTTAGATTGAGCACTGGTTCACAAAAGGTTACTTAAACTACCAGACACTGGGGTGAAATTAATTAATGCCCTTGTCTAAAATTCAATGAGAACTGAAAACAGATACAAAATTAGAAAAATTGTGTGAATTGATACCTAATCCCATATCTCAACAAATAGCAATGGACTGTTTATGCTGCATTACTCTTTTCTAATCTCCACATATTACTATAATTATTAACTGCTAGTCCTAAAATCTATAGAGTTATCATTATTGTTATTATTATGAAACTCAATCTCATTTTCATGTCATAAAGATAAACCAAATCTCATTTCAATTAGTTGCAGCAGGAGGGAATGAACTTTAAACAGACATTTAATTTCTGAAAAAAAAATTAGGAAGTTCTTCATGGAAATGTTATGGCATTTTGAAACAGATTAATAGTTCAGTATGAACACATCCACCCTGCAGCTAAATGATGGCTGTACTGCGATCAGGAGACAGGTTAAATGAGCAAAATCAGTTGATACCACTGGTTTGGATCTAATCAAATAGTCTTCATTTTTATGACTTTTTAGCTACATTATTTTTTCATCCCGTCATCAGTGTTCTCTGAATTGTTGCTGGGGGTTGGAACTGGGTTGTGTTTGGCTTTCATGTATCTGATTGGTAAGAAGTCCAAGGAGCAAGGGGGTACATGGCACTCTGGTTGCTGTCTGCATGGTTCCCATCACTGTCTCCATGGAGCACATCCCCGGACACACCAGCCACCTCCTGCATATTTCATCATTGCCCCAGGGCAGGATGTACCCTGCACCAGGCCAGGCTGCCTCCCCAGCACACCCAGCCTCAGCCCTTCCCAGCTTTTCCAGTTTTCCAGCGCTCAGCTGGTTAAGGGCTGGTCCATGAGGATGCTCAGCAATGTTTGATCCACAAATCCATGGAGTCACAGAATATTAAGGGATTGGGATGGACCTTAAATATCATCTAGTCCCAAGCCCCCTGCCATGAGCAGGGACATCTCTCACTAGATGAGGTTGCTCAAGGCCTTATCCAACCTGGCCAGGGACAGGGAATCCTCAACCTCCCTGGGCAACCTGTTCCAGTGTCTCAACAGTCTCACAGCAAAAAATTTCCTTCAAATATCTAACCGAAATTTCCTCTTTTTCAATTTGTACCCATTGCTCCTTGTCCAGTCACTACAGTTCCTGGTGAGAATCCCTCTCTGGCTTCCCAGTAGGTTCCCCTCAAGGCTGAAAGTGGGCACAGCATGAAGGTGCACTTCTGGATCCTTGCAGCTGGAAAAAGGGAATCCAATGCACTGGTTGAACCCACAGCTATGGATGTGGCTCTCCAGAAAGGCTCAGCACCATTGCAGACATTGCAATGGTGACAGAAGCCCTCAAGCCTTGAGAAATCCTGGTCCTGGTGGCTTTGCTGACTCCTATAGACCTCAGTGTTGTTTTTTACAGACACTTCTGCAAAGCTACAACATCACTTAATTATCCATTGCCTGGCAATCCCAAATTTTAAGCCAGAAACTGAAAATTAAAAAAGAGGTGTGAACAGACTGGGGATCTTCTCGCTTTGCTGCCCACTCTGCCCTCTGTTCTCCCCCCTCCCCCGTTCCTCGATGAAGCCCCGCAGCAGCAGCAGCGCTGAGCAGGGTCCCTGCGCGGATTCCCTGCTCCATCCTCCCATGGAATATCCCCACCTCCTGGTTAGCGCCCAGATCACAGCTCCGGGCCGGGGGAGGCATCTCCCCACTGGCACTTTGCACGGTCGCGTTTTTACCCTCTCCTAAAGTATGTTTAGAGTTCAGAAACATTAAATGTTTGATGCCAGGCCAACACTAAAACACAGAAATAAAAAGACACCCTGTAGATACGAGCTGAAATTCAGTTTCATGAAGTCAGTTCCAAGAAGTTTAGCTCTCTCCTTGCACTACCATCAGTTATTTTCTCCCCAGCACCCAGGCAGCAAAAGCAGGGATACACCCAGGAGACAAAAGCCGTGGTTGGCAGAGAGGGGCACCGTCGAGCAGTACAGACCAGAACACAGAGAACTGGTCAAGGTCTTGTCGGAGGAGCTGGCACAAAGGACTGGCCCAGGGAATGCAGGACGGGAAGAAACTAACAGGTGGGAAATTAGGGAGCGACTGATAAATGATGAGGAACTTTATTAGCTGAGATGATGAGGTTAAGAGAGAAACTGAGATTAAATTAGAGAAAATTTCCACGTGAGGACAAAGAGCTGGGACAAAGAATAGCTGGGAAGGGGGGAGTAGTGGATTAGAAGCAAGAAGTGTTTGGGAGAGACTGATCCAAGAAGAAAACCTAAAGTAGAGAAGTGGTCAGGACTGGAATGAGAAAACTGGGGAAAAGACTGACCACAGTTTTAAACATGAGGGAATCCAGAGTTCTTGAATGTCACAATTCCTCTACTCACAGGAAGAGTCTGTGAAATCCAGTGGCAAAGCGTGTCATGTCCATGAACTCAAATTCCAAGTCACTGTGGTGAACCTAAAGATACCAGCTCTTCAGACAAACAAGCTGTAGTTATACAGTGTTTCATACAAGATGTTTCCAGTCAGACCCAGTTTGTCTGTTTAACAGCCCAGGAAATCACACAGATAAAATCAGCTTTCAAATCATCAACTCCAACACTCCCATTCAGGAATACCAGAATTAAGTTTGCATCAAACAACACTAATTTAACTCCATTTTATATTACAGCACAGCACTTAGAGATAACATAATTAAAATCATTGTCTCCCATTTTTTTTTCTGCAGGACTCTCTCAATGCAATATCCTTTGAATGTAGGGTTGGGGGTTATTTTCCTGTAATGTAAGATCAAGTAGCTTGTTTCTTTAAAGTAGATTAAAGCTGAATTATGGCTATATAACATCATTTTAGGTCTCTGGTTTCTCAAGCAATACTCACAGAGTTGGCAGCAGAACTCTATTGGCCAGACAAGAGGATTTCCATTTGCCCTTCCTGTGGCTTGTATACATATGAATACAATATATATATAACAAAAATTAAACTGCAATAAAAATTAGCTACATAAATCCATCACATTATCTCTTTAAAAACTGCAGGTACAATCTAATAACAAAACATACAGCCAAGGTGAATTCAGTGATCACAAAGCAAAAATTACTCCAAATTTCTTTTTGCTTCGTGTACAGATCACATCTCATGCAGCAGTAACCCATAAAGAGCTTGGAAAACTTATTTTAGAGAAGAATAAAAAGTAGTAGCCAGTTTGGCTAACAGCCAAATCCCAGTATCCCGTGCACCACTAAAATTTACTTTTCAGAAGAAGAGAACTTGGCACTTTGTGGTAAAAATAAGGGTCTTCTTTGGACTTCTGCATCTGGGCATCCAAATTCTCTATCAATTTTCATAACCCTGACCCACCTCTCCTAACAATCCTGCTGTAGTTATGAGCATCTGTTGTAAACCTTAAAATTAATAAAGAGAAGTGATTTTCTGCAAGCTTTTGCTCCAACTCAGTGAGATAATAGCAAGTCTATAACTAAGGGAAATGTTTTATTAGCAGATGAATCAGGTGGATCACCCAAGTAACTCAAATCACCAAGGCTTATTTGTTTGCTGTAATTCCTAATTGTTTCTGGAATCAGTTGAATGCCTTCCCTCAACAAGTTTGCCTTATTAAGCCTATCCATGCAAGAGAGAGAGGGATTCTTGACATGCTCTGGATTGCTTCTGCTTCCCTCTGTGCTAACCAGCAGTGAAGAAAGTTTTGCTGTGCTTACAAACCCCACAGCTGTAACACTCCCCAGTCACAACAGACCATGATTTACTGGAGTTGTTAAAACAAAGTGGGAGAAGAAACTGTAATAGGTCTTGGAAACTACAGAAAGTTGCCATTTAGACCACACTCAAATCTCAGAGGAAATAGGATCCACTTGAGAACAACAAAATAGTGTGGGATATGGTTCTCTGTCCACAGCCAGTTCATGTGCCAGAGTGATTTCCCTTTGTGAAAGCATTTGTTTTTCACTTTAAAGGATCTCGGGTATATTATTGATGTTTTATGATACTGTTAATGGACTCTCCAGATCTGTACTCCTAATGATAATTTGACATTAGGCAGCATTCTCTATTTGAAGATATATTTGGGATTCCTGAGAAATACAGCCCCATACAGAGAGCAGGAAGCAGCTATTTAGCAGCATACTGTGATACCACAATAGTGTCAGCTATTCCGGAGGGAAAGTGAAAAATGTATTTCACAGAGACCTCAACAAGGATGCAGGAAGAGTGAAAGTAATAATCCAGTTGCAGCCAAGATGCCAGGGCTATCTAAAACAGAAGCAAAAGGTAGTACCCCAGGTTTTCAAGACCTTGTTTTCACACTTCAAGCTCTCACATGCCACCTGTACAGTGTTTATTTGCATTACTGCAGGACTTCAGGGCATGAGAGCTACAGAAATGAAGGTACTGACTACCCTGAAGTGTCCCTTCTCCAATCACAATCAGGTTCCCAGTTCTATCTGAAATGCTTTTGTTTAAATAAAAAAAAATTAGAATATTATTATACTAAATAACTATTAATGTCTAGATTTCAATGAAATTTCTGTAATTTCCTCCTGAAAAGTGACACTGCCAATACTGAATGTTCACTGGATGTTGGGGGTTATCAAGCCAAAGGCTTAAATAAAAAAACACCCAACCTAACAGCCCAAATTCTTTTTATGAAGTGTCAGGTTCTTGTGCATCCCTTGATGCTCTTCTTGAGCCTGTACTGGTTTTCCATACGAAGCTGAGGAGTCTTGGTGAGCCAGAGGAGCCCCTCTGAAGGCAGAACTGAGCTGTGAGGTTTTGCTCTGGAGACCTTTGCCTTTTTTGCTGTGCGACAACAGAGTTTTGTGAAGCAGCAGAACCAAATGAAACATTCTGAGAAGGGTCATAGCAAAAAACAATCCACCAATGGGAATGTCCTTGGCAGTCTTTTATTAATTCTCTGCATTTCAGAGAGGGGGTTGCTATTCATATCTTTCCTCCTGATCTCTTTCCAGGCTGGTCTACATATTTTTGACCTCCATTCTCTTTATTTTAGGGCCCACTCCAACAGTTTATAAATGTCACTATTTGTCATGTATAAATTCATTTTCAAAACAGGCTAAAACCTTCCAAATTTCCCTTGATGCAGTTCAGCGACCCTCCCAATTTTAGAACAACAAATACTTTGTTGCCTCTAATATTCCCTCTTCATAATGTTGAACAGAGTGCCTTACAGGACACGAGTTACCCCTTCACTTCAAGAACAGCCTGGCACACGGAATCCCAACACGTTTGGGTTGGGTTAAATACAGCCTTCAGGCAGCAGTGTATGAGCAGGATAAACAACCAGCCAGGCTCTGTGACACCCCGAGAGCAGGATATTTGCTCTGTGTTGTGCACAAGGAAGGAGTAAGGATGCTGTTGGAAGGGTGGCTCGGCACAGGGCCAGGCTGCTGCACTTCCCTACTCCCACAGCACCCACTGGAGACTGGGGCCCCTTGGAGCAGCCACCACAGCTGCCCGGGTAGCCACGGGTTAGTGCGGACCTGGCCAATGACCTGATTGGCCTGGCGAGTCTCAGTAGCAGCTTCTCTGAAGGAGGCTACTAAACTAAACTAACCAAGCTGGTCAATGGCTCATTGCAGCAGCAGTTGTGCTCTCGGAGCTGAAGGCTGAGAGCTGAACCTGCTGAGGAAGCAGCGACCACAGCCCAGACCTCTCCGTTTGGAGCAGCCCCTCTGCCCCTGAGGTGATTTACACACATTCACAGGAGTTCAGATCCAGGGATTCTTAAAAACATCCCAATGCCTTGACCCAGTGCCAAGGGATTCTAACACCAACACTTGCTGGCTGCAAGGTTGAGTTATATGGGAGGGACAAGCACACACCGTTAGTCATTCCCACCTATTCTGCCTTGGGGAGGTTTATGCTGCATAAAAACCTCACAGGAAGATCCCACATCTGTAACAACAGGGGCTTGGTGCCCTGTACCTGTGCATGGATTTCAGGTGACAGGGAATACTTAAGCATGGAGGAAGAGAGGATCAAAGGCTAAGAGGAGGTTTTCCCTCAGACTAAAATAACATTCTCAGTTTGCAGATATCCTTGATTGTCTCTTGTGATCCTTTGGCTGGCTGAGAAATTCTGCTCTCTACCTTCAAGCTGCCCCTCACAAATAAATCAATTGCTTCCCAAAAACTGGGTCTATCCTTCAAGTTCCTAACTGTGTTTTTTCTTTTTTTTTATGGACTTTAGGTTTAGAGCTACAGTTTACAAGCTGATATTTGGTATCCAAACCCTTCACAGAAAAAAAATAATATCATTATTATAATTTATTTGCATTATAGAGCCACTTAAAGGACGTGGTGAGCAGAAAATGAAACATGTGAAGTGCTGATCATAGATGAAGCAAAGCCTCTCTGTTCCCCAGAACATGTTGGCAAGACAAATTGCTGTTCTACAGTAATAGATATTTGAGTATCTCTTTGATTCAGTTTAAATTATATCTGAATCAGATTTAATGAGTTTCACAAAAATGCTGTGTGATTAAATATCAATTGATTATTAAGAGTGTGTTTATCAGTGTGTAGTATCACTGCTAAATTTAAACACATTCTTAATAGTCCTTTAGTATCTAATTATTCTAAAATAACTCTTATTAAATTTAAATTAAATCAGCAGCTAAGATGCACAATTTAAACCAACTTCAATTTTAAAAAAAACAGCCAAATTATACCCCCCAAAAAATAAACATCAAATAAAATCTAAACCCAAATAATTTTGAATTAAGAGCTGTTGACTAAGATGTCAACTGAAATAAAATGGTCTCAGTTGCTCAATTTTTACAGTTACACCTGCATGTTGCAGGTGCCTGATTCAGACACCCTTTGGTGGGTAAGTCACTGTGTCCTGATTTTCTTCAAAAGTCACCTCAGATGGGTTATTTGTTGGCAATAAAAATATTAATTTGTTTCTGCAGTTTCATCTGAGTCTGGAAAACTCCACAGATGAAAAGGAAGGAGTGTTTGGCAGCCTCAGGAAAAGAAGATTCACAAAATATTCTGAACTGGAAGAAACCCACAAGGATCTTTAGTCCAGAGATGAAGTTAATGGCCCACACAGGGATTGATCCCACAACCTTGGCGTTAGTAGCACCATGCTCAACCCAACTGAGATTATGCCCTATTTGATACATTATAATAAGCTCAGAAAGTCTTTTTTCATCCCTTTTTTTCCTTCCACGTATCTTCCTAACCTTTTCCTAGAGTCTTGCAAAAACAGGACGATCTGACACCCAGAATAACCTTCCTCTATTTATGTGTCTAGATTACCCCCAGAAGTCTCTCTGAAGCAATCCTGGATGGAAAAGTGCACTCAGGGTACACTCAGGTGATAGGGACCCTTCCACAAGCAGTAACACAGAGCTGAGCTCCAGGACCTGCCTCTGCCCTTTGTCCTGTGCCAGCCAGGCTGGTGCTGCCACAGCAGCACTCAACCCTTAGACACACCAATATCTTAAAACACGAGGCCACCCATAGCCAAACTCAGCATAAAATCCACTCAGTGCACAAAGCCCGGGCAGAAGAGTGGCTGTGCAGCTCTCAGGTGAGAAATCGTTCCACCCAAATGGACCATGAACGTAAACACTGACTAACGAGAGCGGTACAGATTGGGCCATTAAAGGCAAGGCAGAGATGAATGGAAATGTCTGAGCAGGAACATAAAACAGACCAATTTCTGCCACTAAGTAGGAGTGGGAGTATAACAGTCCTTGTTATAGAGTTGCTGGCAGTGATGTTATTGTTAAGGCTGAAAAAGACCTGACATTCCAAATCTCTTTTCCCTTGTAAAACAGTAAGATTTGGAGCTTGATCCTTCACTTCAAAGGTAGCTTTGTTAAGCAACTGCTTAACAAAGGAGAAACATAACGTGGAGGAGAAGGAAAAAAACCTAAAGGATTACAAAATTTTGTGCTGAATGCAGCTCCAGATGAAGGTGAGATTTCAGTTCCACTAAAGTTCAGAGTTGGAGTCTTTTGCAGATTTGCCCCACCACAAAAAGCCAAGACAGAAATAACCAGACAATAACCCAATTACAGCAAAGATCAGAGCCAGGAAAATCCACATGTCCTGAGAGAGGACAGGTGAGCTGACAGCCAATTCCAGACCAAATGGAAAGGAGGTACAGCCCCAGGTAGGAACCGGTGTCTGTAACCTCAAGACTGGAAACAGAACCCTGGTAATTAGAGTAAAGCAGAAACTGACCTTTAGAAAATAAATGTACACAAATACATCTACAAAGATCCATTGACTCCTAATTGTTTTTTCTTTATACAGAAAAAATACTTGAGGAAAAATTTTCCTGTCTGACTTTATGAAGCTTAGGATTTATTTATTATTTTATCCATCAACAAAAAGTTTTAATTCATCGATTCTGTTTGCGAATTCCAAAAAAGCTAATTCATGGCTTGGTTTAAGAACATTTTTTGGTTCCTAAAACTTCCTGGCTGGTTCCACTGGGCTTCTGACAACTCAGGCTGAGAACCATTCTGAGGAAAGAAAGAGAAGAGCTGAGCAGAGGATTTTGAAGTTTGAACATTTGTCTTCGTTACGATCAGAAATGAAACCTGAAATTTTCAATGAAGGAAAATTTGTACAACATGGGAAATAGTTTCAGTGCAAAATTGAAACAATAATTCTACCATGGCCTTTTAGAATTTGACCTTTTTATCTCTTAACAACATTCAAATATAATACAGAATTTGAATATTTGAAATGAAAAGTAATTTCAACATTTGAAATTTCCACTTTTTGCTCTGAAAATGTCAAACCAGGATATTTCAACTTTCTGGGAACTTTTTCCCCTCCCATTTTCATTTGCAAATCAGAACTTTTAGCTTGGGCTGCTCATTTACAGGAATTACCAGGACAACTGGCTGTCAGCAGAAAGGGGAAAGCTGATGGACTGCTCCATGGTCAAGCTCAGCCATTAATTTCTTATTCCACTACCCAATACCATTTATTTTTGATAGGTTGTGGATACTTTAAAATATTTTTGTTATTCACATGATTATGCAAGTATTTTAGGCTGAAAATTGCCTGTCACCTTTTTATGAGGGAGAAACCATGGTGATAACCTTTTCAACTGCTTTGACTAAATCCAAGCTGGACTGTGAACCAGAAGTGCCAACCCCCTGAGTTACCTTGATGCAAAACTGGAGTGAGAGAAGTCAATTTATCCCCCACTCAGGGGTGTTTTGTCCAGTTCTGCACTGGAACTCTGAGGTCCTACATTTGCACCTCAACCCATCCATTCCTCATGGACAACTGCTGGCCAGCCTCTGAAGTGGAGCTAATAATTCTACCTACATTTACAGATCATTTTGAGATGTCTGAGTGAAGAAAATTACAGAACGACTAAAAGTTATTATGTATCATGCATGTGTTTGCCCATAAATAATAAATTCCTGAAGCAGACCTAAGGAGTTCCCACTGTTGTCTACCTTTATAACAAATTCATAAGCAATAGCGTTGTACATGATTACTCACTCAGCTGTTCCTTTCCCAATGATAGGTTTCCCTCTAGATCCAAATACACCTCTCTCCTTATCTAAGTTGCATGGATTTTGTTATTTTTAATATTTCAGAATGGAAACACTCATTTGTAAAGCAAAAGTGTAAAAAAAAAGTGTTGTCTTGTTTGTTTCTAATTCTTTACACTATTTTTTTTCCTAATGCTCCTTGTTTAGAGCTCTTCCCCTGTTTATAGCCCAAGAAATTGCCAAACCTGATCAATGTTTTTCCCTGATGGTCTGTCAGGATTGCCACAGTCAAGTTGCCAGACTCTGGTGGAGGTGGATCTGTGGTGCCCAGCCCCAGCTCTGGCCAGCTGAAACGGCTGCTTGGGCTAATTTCCCTGTCTCTCTGCATCCTACCAGGATTTTACACTAGAAATAAATTGTCACAGGGAGAATATTTAAATTCAGGAAACAAAATGTTCCCACTAATTCAATGTAGCCATCTCCTGCCTACTAAAAGTTATGAGTTATGTGTGAAGTAAAAAACCTCTCTGCTGCATGAGATAATGAGAAAACGGGGATTCTTTATTCATTGTACTTGTCCCTCTGCACATAACATTTGTATATCATGCCAGGACTAACCTGTGTCACTGCACTTATAGCCACAGACCAGACTAAATGCCTGCCCTTCACTGTTTTTACGTCATGATTCATATACTCTCCCTGCTCTTTCTGACTGCCTGCAATTACTTGTGACAAATGATTCTTCAGTGTACTGTCTGCTTTACCTTTTCAAAATGTTTCCATGGTTCACAGATAAGTCAGCTAGTGTACACTGTACTGTCTTGCAGGAAGTAAATCCCAGGACAAGCACAGGAGCAGGTTCCACACCATTTTGCTGGCAGAACTGCAGACATCCACCTCACTCAGCTGCAGCACGAGGAGCCTGGACCAGCCATGCCGGCAGGGCTGGGGCTCCTCCACTACAGCACTGTGGAGATCCCAAAGGAACAGATCATTCCCTGTAGCTGGACTCTCCTAGGAACATGAATCCTTGCTCCACAAGGAGCTTGATGCCATCTGTAACAAAACATCTGGTCCAAAAATATAGTTATTTTGATATCTGCCATGAAAGAACATCCAGCAGAATGACCCCTGTTGGCCTGTTTGTTGAGCACATGTGTATCTAGAGATGAATTCTGCCTGGATTGAAACCTCTGAAAATCCAGGGGGGCTGATTCTGCCTCCAGCTCTTGCAGTGAGTACCAGGGGAGCTCCACTGACCTCAGTGGCAAGAGACCAAATCCATTGCCTCCTCCTGGCAGCGAAGAGAGTTCACTCCCCTCTCAGCTGGATGTGCTCTTGTCCCCCTGCGCTGAAGGTGTTGGGAGTGAGGGATGCTGTGCCACTCCTGCTCTCAGACTGCCCACCTCCAACACACTCCCTGCCCACCCGTGGCCCTCGGCCTGCCTGCGCCCGTGCCCATCTGGCTGGGAGGCACTGGGCCCGTGCGGGGCGGCCGGGTCTTTGGGCAGACACCGAGGGGTTACCCCGGCAGGCAGCAGAAGGCTGCGGGTGACATCTGCTCTGCAGGGACCGTCCCTGTGCGGGTCATGGCCCCTCCACCTGAGTGCGCCTGTTGATCACCGCCTGCCGAGGAAGGGGGGCAAGGCAGAGCAGGGCAGGAGGTGGCTGTTCCCAGGCAGTGGTGCCAGCCCCTGGGAGAGGAACGGAGGCTTGTGAGATTCCATGCTGTCATCACAAAACTTGGCACTGAAAAGGATTACTCTTCTGGTGCTCCATTTGCAGAATTTTCAGGGCTTCCTCTTGAAAAACAGATGCAAAACGCTGCCATCTGTTCATCGTGCCCATGACAGTGCAAGATGAAGAAGTTGAAAAAAGGTGCCTGTATGGGAAAGCTGTCATCATCCAACCCAAAAGGAGGCACAGGGCTGTACTGTGCAAGGGAAGGGCTGTTGTCATGGGGGTCTGATTTGTAGCACAGTCATTTTCAGTTCTGAAATATTCACTCACTCCCCGGCACCTTAACCAAATAAATTCAGTGAACCCCAGTAAGCACAGAGTTTATGGATGTGCCAGGTCCTGGAAGAGAGCAAGGATCCACTGCCTGGCCTCAGAATTACTTATACAGAGGGAAGAAGAGAGACAAAACATAAAACTCTCAGTAGCCGTGCTGATAGGGTATCAGGCTTGTGCCTGGGCACCAGACTCAAGCACCAGCCAGCCAGCAACTCTGTGCTGTGACTGCTACATATGGTCAGACCTGGGTCATCTTCCCTTCACTGATTTTGTTGGCCAGATAACAACCAGTGTGGGCAGGTCCTCCCGGGCTCCAGATGCACCTTGAGTTGGCTCTTTAGATGTACCCAGCAGGGCCACCAAGCTCCACAGCCACATCCCCACAATTGTGCCTCTGGCTGGAGAGGGGAAAAAACAGCTTCTGTGGGAGAAGAGCCCTACTGAGAGAATCCACAAAATGGGGAAAACTAAGGTTGTCCTAAATGTTTTCAGCTCTGGTCCCTGGTATCCCTGCTCCTCATTGCCCACAGTGAATGCCAGCTGAGGCAATTGCTGTGGTCACAGCTGACTGTGCTGCTTCCAACACAAATCCCGACCAGGGACAGAGGCACTGGCATGGCAATTCCACACAGGACACAGCACAGCTCAACTTATTTGTTTTTATGGACAGGGACGCTGAACCCAGACACTGAATTGTCAAGAGCCTCTTAGAATACAGAATGCCAGGCTAAAAAAAGCAAAGGGAAAGCAATTCAGAGAGAAGAAAAGGATGGAAATATCTATCATTCAACAACACTGACAAAAAACAAACCCTGGCAGCAGGCTCCTATGCACTGCCTTGTTTATGCCAATGTTGGTTGCAGCTCCTGTTGGGATCAGAAGCACAACAAATTGTCTGTTTCCCTGAATCCAGTGGGCTCTGATAGCTACTGACCATGCTGACAGAGCCTATTGCCTGCATTTGAATGGGAACGATGGATAGGAGAAACAGCCACGCTTGAACACATACAAGATTGTTTTTTATAAATCCAAGACTGTATTTACAAGCTCCAGCTTTTAAGGCCAGGGTATTTTATTTACTTTGCTGGTTTTTTAATAGTGAAAAAGCAGGAGAGCAATCCATCTGCCTGAACTGGAAGCTTCTTATAAATAAACAGCAATAAAAAGCAACACTTGAAATTCATTTTGCCCACTTGTGTTTTGTCGGAGTCCCCCCCAGAATCTAAATCAACAAAAGATCAGACTGTAGTTTGTGAGCAAATTTCCTTCAACAGAAACAAACAAAAATAGACAAAGATGCCCATCCTCCTCATACTTTATGCACAGTAATGCAAGTTATTTTCCACTCCATTTAGACTTTTCACCTTCCTTTCATTTACCCTGTTTTTTACAGTTCAATAAATATTTTTCCAAGCTCCACTTGCCAAACAAAAGAGTTTAGCTTCAGTGTTACTCCTCTGACAAATATCCTTATGGTGTTGCACATGTGAGCCATTGATAAACAAATTAAAATTCTGTCCCAGCCCAGAGCTCAGCTGGCCCATTTCATCCTGCGGTATGGGTTTGTAAAGGTCTGGGTGTCTGTCATCCTCCCCTAACCTTGTCTTTGTCAAAGGGATACAAAAGCCTGCACGCTCGGGGCCTTACGATACTGATTAGTGTGAGTGACAAAGTGGAGTAGCAAGTCCACTCAGCCCTTCATAATAAATCTATCAAAGAGTAATAGAATTCCATCAATTCTGCATCATCCCCGAGGGTCGCTGTGCTGGGATGGAAAGTGTGTTCCGCTGGGATTGTACAACTGTTATTATTCAATTACACTCTTTTCTTCCTAGTTAAAGACCATGATATCATTATCACTTAATGAATACATATAATTGGATCTGGACTCTATGTTTGGCTGATGAATACCACTCACTATTCATTCAGTCTCAGCTCATCTTCTGACCATTTATTATAGACTTTTGGCTGAAAACCATGATGACAAAGGGAATTTGAAATTAGCTGAGAATTCATTCAATGCTCAGTTAGACACAAAGGCAAAATACAATTCTGACGCATAAATGAGGCTGAGACCACACAGAGAAGTTTTGCCTAAAAGTTAATAGCTGTTGATTTCTACACAAACACATTGATGTAAGAGCAAAGATATTTTTAAGACCGTCTCACAACTTTGCAAGCAAGCAGAGATTTCCTCCCTCTCTTCCCCAAACTGAAAAAAAATTAATTGTCTCAAAGGTAAATACTAGATCTTTTAAGTTGGTACTTTATTTCCCAACTTAGGCAAAATATTAGCTTTAAAGATGTCATCCGAGGCCATTATGAGCTTTTAACTCAGCCCTGCTAAGCCAAACACCATTTTATGATTAAATAACATTTAAATCTGACAAAGCAAAAGTGCTTTCTATACAGTATATTTATTACACCTAATATCGAGACCATCATTAAGTTTCATCAAACAGTGTGCCCCCAAAGGAAACTGGCCCTCCTATTCATATTGTTGGGAGTAAATGTAGCATACCTCCTTTGGATCACTGGTGAACAGGCCACCTCATTAATCCTAGTTAGTAGATGCTGCTGGGCATGTGGAGCAGCCAAATCCAGATGCTACCCACAGAGCCTCTCCAGGCAGTTAGGGAATCACAGAGTACCACCTCAAGCCCTCCATACATCACTTCAAATTAAATTTACATTAAGTGCTACTCCATCAGAGCCGAGAGAAGCTGACATCTTTGGAAAATGCAGATGATAATCCATTAAATCCTATTATATACATGTCTTCTAATTTTACTTAAGCTCATGCATACCAAAGTGTGAGTTTGTGTTAAAAATTAAAGACCCTTTTACTAGAACAAAAGACTTTATGAACTGTTGACTTTGGGAGGGTTTATTACAGGATCAGGCTATTCTGTCAAGACAAGTAGACTTTTTTTTTCCTGTAAAATTTCTGGTTAATCATTTGTTCCTGCGATCTTTTTTCAAACGCACAATGTGTCTTTGCTATTTCCATCTCCAACTCTTTGTCCTCCCAGATAGAAGTGCAGCCTCTTTAACTTAATCAAATGTTATGAATGAAACAGTGGGACACATATTGTCTCCTTTTGCAATTAAGAAAATATTTGCTGGCAGCTTCCAAACTGGCAACAGTAAGAAGATGCTATAAAATCATCACAGTGAAAAAGCTGAGGATTTAATTGCCCTATTACCACATATGTCAATCCCTTTATATTTTCATAGTCCTTAGTCACAGTTACTTTTACTTTGATGAATCTCTTCTAATTTCAGAGCAATGATCTTACTATTTTTGATTCAAGGTACTTAATTTTTTACACCTAACCACTGTATTTTATGTTTATGTTTCTGTCTGATTTACTTTTCTGCAAAAATTGAAAATACACAGATTTCAGAGAAAGGCAATAATTATTTCAGATATTAGGCAAAGGTATTACAAGAAAACACATCAAGAAATAAAAGACACATATGCATATACACACACAATTAATTTAAAGGTTATTTATCTAACCTTTTAACATTTAATCAATATTTGGATTTCAGGCTTAGATTGGCTTTAACTTTCAAACCAGTTCTTTCCAAGTGTTTGACTGTATGTTTCCTTTACAGCACATGTAGTACATATATATATATATATATATGCATACATGTAATAAAAATGTGTCAGCTTTTAACTCTTGTCAGTCTTTGGCAATGGGAAAAGTGATGGGGCAGACTGTCATCTGGCAGAAATAAGTGTAGCACCATAAAATTCAAGTGAATTAATAAGCTGACTGAAGTTTTTCAATGGGATAGTTCTGATTTATGGTGGCTGAAGATGTTTCCCTACATTATTTTCTAGAAATACAGAACTAGGCTAGGTTTACAGTCTGGGTTGGTCCTTTTTTCTCAGTCCAGTGTGGACAAGACCTTTGTGAGCTGGTGGTACCTTGTGGAGGGCTCCAGGTGCTGTGGCAATTGACAGCACAGCTCACCACAGCCACAGTCTAATTTTGCAGTATTTTTAAATATTACAAATACAGGCTCTGAACAAGACTCGTGGAGGATAGATAATAAAATAAACACATGCAATTTGGAGGTGGTTTCCAAAAAAGGAGAGGCATTGGCTGCTCTCACAAACCTTTGCTCACCACTCTGTCTGAAGAGTTATAGTGAGGCTCCCTTACCAAGTAGGACACATGACAAATAAAAAAGTGATGTCACCAATAATTAAAACTGCAGAATTTAGTTTAATCTTCTTGCACAGGGATTTATGCTTGTTACTCCCATTAAAACTAGTAGGATCTGCTTCCTTAAATTCCCATTCAGCAGGTTTATAACATTACCCAAATTATTGCTCTATAATATACTTACATCCTATGATTTCAGAAGATTCCTTTACCTCTGAACGTCTCTAGCTCCAATTTTAATAAATCATCCCATCAGGAAAATATCAAATAACATCTGTAATTTCAATTTTCTAATTTCATTTTTAACCAAGGGGCATAACTTGTTATTTTTTTTGTTCCTGATGGGTCAAATTTTGAATTGCAAGAATTGCAAGTAAATGGTAACTGAATTGGATGATCCAAAAAACAAAATTGACTTTAACAATCAGGTTACACTTAAGAATTAACAGTACCTGAAAGATTATGTTGAATTACATAAACACAGCAACATGCTGAATTTCCTATTAAAAGTTATGGAGAAAAATGCAGGATCATCCCCTTCTTTTCATATTTTAGACTGCCTTTTCCAGGGACTAGAAAGGCAGGAGTAGAGTAGCAAAGACAATCCCAGCCTCTACTGTGGGACTCACAGCCCATCTCCATTGCTGATCTCCACCAGAACAGAACAGAGACACTTTCAGAGAGTTCCAGAATCTAGAATTTGAAATAGCTCAGAAAAAGCATCAGGTCTACCAAAAATAAAGCCATATTAAAAATTACAAGTTTTCAACAGTATCCATGAGGAATATTCTACTAAGGGAATGCCAAATATAACCAAAACTTACCTTATGCTGGTGTCACTCTTGAACGTAGAAGAGGAGCTTCAAAACCAAAGTGATGGTTAAAAGGAGCCTTGGGAAAAGGCAGTTTTGCCCCTGATGACAAACATCTCTGCTATAGCCCTGGTGACAGGTATGGATCTTGCCATTGCATGGAGTTCCCAAAACCCCAAAGAATTCTCAACCCGATCCTTCTGGGAATTACAGCCCTTACCTGAGGGCTCAGTTGAACAACCCAAGGCTGGGCTGCCACAGTTTTCCACCTGGCCCTCAGGGGTTGCTTGTTCACAGCAGATGCAATAAAACACCACATAATTTGGGCTAGTTTGGGCTCATTTTGGACCAAGTAAGTCACTTTCCATTTGCCACACGGCATGGATCTGCCTCGTGACTGTGTACAGCTCAGCCCCTGATGTTTGGGAAGTGTCCCTAAGTCAAGATTCCCAGCACTGAGGGCTCAGGGCAGCTCGTGGTGGCCAAAGTGGCCTCACATCACGATCTGTGGGGCAGGGAACAGCTTTCTTCTCTGTGCCTGGTTAGCACCCAGCAAAACAGCTCATGGCAGAGGCTCTTCCTCGTGTCCTTCTAGTTTGCCACCAGCTTATACAACTCCTTCTCTTTCTGTGACCTCCAGAAGAGGAGCTGAATGTTGTTATTTACATGCAGCACCACTTGGAGATGGAGCCTCGCAGAGGTCCCAGAGCACCAGCCATGGTCCATCCACACAAACAGCAAGAGGCAGCCCTTGCCCTCAATAACTTACAGTCCAAATAAACAAGACAGGCAGAAGGTCAGAGAGGAAACAGAGGCACAAAAGAAGTGACGTGATTCGCCTGCAGTCACCCAGTAGATGATTGGCAGAGTCAGGATTAGACTAATAGATCACTGAATCAATCCACTGGCTAAACATACTGCTTCCCATTATTTCTTGGGAGGCAAACCAGGAAGAATGATCTCACTCGGCTAAGAGCCATAATAAAAATAACAGCAGCACTGAGGGCAAGTTCAGAGCTTTCTACATGATGTGCTGCGGATCTGCTGGTGGAGAGGTTGCTCTCTCCACCACCATATTTTGAATTGTCTTCACGGCAGGAATGATGGAAGACAGAGGAATGGCTGACAGTACTGAATAAAACTCCATGTAAATTCCCCTTATGAACATCGGATAAGTATTTATACGGGCATAAAGGGTTATTTATTTCCCCGTCCCCATGAATGATTTACATGCTACTCTCCATTTTTATAACGCACTCACTCGGGCTTGAGCAGCAATGTACTCGGACTGGCTCTTTTTCCAAAGAAATGACTTGACACAGAACTGGAGCCAGGATGCTGAGTGGGGGTGGGAACATTTCCAGTGATTTTTTCTGTCTTTCACAGTAGCCATTTTCCTCCCTCCTTTCCACTTTTGACCTTTTATTTTTTTCCCCTCCTGTCAATGAGTTTCATCTTCCCTCAAGTCTCAGCAGTATCCAAACTCCTTGCTCATTCTGTAGGTAGAATAACCCTTTTTTATGTGACATCTTTTAAGGATGAGACTCAGGAAAGAGACTGCAGAAGTTTAAACGACAATCACTCAGTGAATGTGACTGCAGTGCCTGGGAGGTTCCTCTGGTTCTTTAGCTCTCACTCTAACTCAAGCTGTGCCAGGATCACCTCCGAGGGTTTTCCAACCCGAGGCACTGGGTAGGATTTTTTGAGAACTCTGCAATTCCACACCAAGCTGAGCCTCAGAATTTGAAAATCTAGGTCCAGTTTTGTGGTTTAAAAAGGGCAAAATCAAAGTTTGGACCAATTCCTGATATAGAGTTTACAGTTCAGCCAAATCTTAATATTTTTCCCTGAGTTTATTTCCTTCTCCCTGCCAAATGCGCATCTTAATAGTATGAAAAGTATTTAAATGGATGCACTGAGAAATATTACAGATAGATTTTACATGGGACTTATAAGGCACTTGGCCTTCAAATTCCAGGCAGATGAGTGGGAGTTCAGCTTGAGGAAGCACATTTTTCTCCTGGATGCAGTCAAATGAAGCACCAAATACCTCACTTCCATTAACACCAAATATAATGGATGCAATCCCACTCAACTGTATTTGATAGTTGGAAGGAACACAGTAAATATGTTTACAATGTGTCGAACAAAGATTTATCACTTAAATTTCAAAGAAAAGCTTTTTAAAGAGTTCAAATTTGTAAATTTGTGGCTCTGCAACTTATTCTCTGACCCTTCATGTTCAACCCCCAACATCTTAAGAAAATAGGACTACTTTGTCTTTCATTAGAAATACTATTGGAATCATCCAGAATGGAGTTTGGTAACATTTTCTATTTCTTTATCTGTGTAGCAGTATTAAATTATTTTCATAGGCAAGAGAGTCACATTTGTAAAATGCATTCAGTTATTTAAAAAATAAGGAAATTAAAACATAGAGCTCCATATCAAATAAGAATCTGATAGGAATTGTGTACACTACCTGTGTCAGCTTTCCTTGGTCTGCCATTCAGAGAAGAAGACACTGGGTTGAGCTCTGAAGCAAAAACAGCAGCACAATTCTGAGGTTGTACACAACCTGAAACAAGGAAAACAGAATTAAGGTTTTGTTACATGGATCCCTCATTTTGCAAACTTTAGTCCAGCTTTCTGTGAAGTCAGAATAACCCCAAAGGCTACTCCTGCTTATAGCCGCCTCTTCCATGTTTTTTAAAGTTATTTCACAGCCATGACTCTCCACCAAGCTGACTGCAATAGTTTCCCACATGTTAAAACCCTGTGTGGGAGTTTGAAGTGGTGGACAGCAGGTGTTAGTCTATATTACTTCTGTTTGTAGCTTTGTGCCGCTTTTGAGGAGGCGAATCCCCCCTCACACCCCTCACTCTGCGGGACCACACAGTCAGCCCCCCATATTGGAATGTCAGAGCATTTCCCAGCTCAGGGCGGTCAGCTCCCTGAGGGCACCTCTGCCAGTCACTGCACCAACCTGCACATCCAGCCAGGCTCCATGAGAAAGACATTAAACCATTTAAGAGTGTCCGAAGGAGGGCAACAAAGATGGCGGAGGGCCGTGAGGGGAAGACGTTATGAGGAGACGCTGAGGGCAGTTGGTCTGTTCAGCTGGAGAGCGGGAGACTGAGGGGAGACTCACGGCAGTTACAGCTTCTCATGAGGGGAGAGGAGGGGAAGACACTGATCTCTGGTGTGTGCGACCAGGGACAGGACGTGAGGGAATGGCCTGAAGTGGTGTCAGGGAGGTTTATGTTGGATATCAGGAAAAGGTTTTTCCCCCAGAGGGTGGTTGGGAACTGAACAGGCTCCCCAGGGAATGGTCACAACTCCAAGGCTGCCAGAACTCAAGGAGCATTTGGACAACTCACTCAGGAACAATGTGGGATTGTTGGGGTGTCCGTGCAAGTTCCGAAGTTGGACTGGATGATCCTTGAGGGTCCCTTCCCACCCAGCAGATTCTGTGATATCTTTGATTCAGCCCTGCCCGACACAGGGTGCGCAAACCCACCTGGAACAGCCATGGCCGGTTGTCTCCTCACGAACCCTCAGGCACCCAATATGGCGCCTGCCTCTCCTCAGCTCTCCTCAGCCTTTCTCCTCCCCTCAGGGCAGCCAGGCTCTGTAGGAATCACATTCTTCCTCTCAGAGCAGCCAGGCTCTGTAGGAATCACATTCCTCCCCTCACGGCAGCCAGGCTCTGTAGGAATCACATTCTCACATGGGATTGCTCAGAAAAAACTCGAGGCAGCCTAAGATTGCGTGTGAAGGAGGCGTTTTCCCGCCTCTCTGTTTTCCCGCCTCTCCGTTTCCCACCTCCCCACTTTCCCGCCTCCGCGCTGCCTCACAGCGTGTGAGGGGCCTGGGGCCACGGCTGGTGAAGGGTTTATCCAGCAGCTACTCCTTCACTGGTTTCTTTGCCATCCCTGCTCTGGGACCAGTGTGACCATATGCTGAGGCAGAAATAACATGGGAAATATTCCTTGCTGCCCAGCTTGTTCCAGCAGGCAGGCAGTCATGGCGTCCCACCTCCTCTGTGCCCACACCGTCTCCTCAGGGTTTAACCCCATTAAATTCAGTGGCTTCTCCACAGAGAGCACGGTTTCAGCAGCAGCAGCAGCAATGCTCCAGGCTGTCTGGATCAGCTGCTTTGGTTACAGGGTTGGTGGTGGTCACAAAAAGGGGCCAAACCCACGAGCTCTTCATTTCCCAAAGCAGCGAGGCCATGTAGGTCCATGGATTAGAACCATAGAACCACAGAACCACAGAATATCCTGAGTTGGAAGGGATCCACAAGGATCATCAAGTCCAACTCCTGTCCCTGGACAGACACCCCAACAGTCCCACCCTGTGCCTGAGAGCACTGTCTAAACACTCCTTGAGCTCTGGCAGCCTTGGGGCTGTGCCCATTCCCTGGGGAGCCTGTTCCATTATCTTGGGCACAAACAGAACTATTTGTGTCCCTGCAAAAAGCCATCAGTGATAATTTTGGTCACGTTACCACCGGAATTTTCAAATTAAAAAAATTCAGAGGCTGCAAGCGGAAGAAATTGCAAATAGTCCCCCCTGTTGGTACAAGGAGTCTGTTGTACTGCTGCTGCTGCTATGAGATTTTATTGTGAGCTTAATGTCAACAGCGTCAATTACCATAACAAAAGTAAGGCCAAATTTCATGCTGGCAAAGTGAGTGACCTTCTCTGAAATCTTTCTCATCAGTACAATGTCTCCACCTTCCCAGGGCTTCCCCAGTGTGTGTTTGGTTGGTCATCTTCCCTCAGTGACCCGCTTTGACTAACATTTCCTCACAAAACAAAGAAGAAATTATCATAAACAAAGATTACATTTATTTTAACACTCAGCTTTTCATCAACATTTAACCTTTATGGGGAATCAAATTATTTTTCTCCATGACTAAGAAAAATCTAGTGATATGTAATTAAAATAACAAAGACGAGTCCTGTTCTATACAAGTGTAATTACGTTCATGTGGTACCACTGTAATTGAAACACAGAAGATGTTTCAGTCTGTATTAAAAGAGAATTTCTTTCAGTGGGTTTCCTGAAGCTCATTAGATATTCCCTGGCCTATTCTCCTAAGTAATTAGATTTTAACAGGATTTTCAACAGATCAGAGCAATCTCTGTGGGTGCCAATAGGAGACTCTCCCTCTGGCCTTACCAGCAGGGCAGCATGGATAACATCCAGGCTGGGAGTTAATAGGACAATTACTGGCCTCTTTTAAATGAGTTACATTAATGCACTTAAGCTAAATGGCTCTGCATATGATTAAATATTAACATCTGCAAAATATGAAATCATGATATGCAATCAAGTTTTGTTGTTTTAATTTCCCAAATGCCGGATTTCAGTAGTGTATGTAAATGTGCATTGGATAGTGTATGTTAAACTTTCAAAACACAGATCAACACTATTTGTGAATGGTTCTTCTGGAGCTACTAAGTTAAACATCTTAAAATAGCACAAGGCAAGAGGAAATTATCGAAAATTATATAAAAACAAGAAAAGGAAAAAACCCCCGACCTTCATATTGAATGCCTCAAAGTAAGCCAGGTCACGATTTCCAATGCAAACAATAAAATTCAACATTTTATATCAACTACCTCAATACCTAACGGTTTCCCAGCAGGAGTGGGAAAAAGACATAGTTACAAAGGCTGAGGAAAAGGCTGAGGTACTCAATGGCTTCTTTGCCTCAGCTGTTCATGGCAGGACCAGCAGTTCTCCAGACACCCAGCCCCCTTGTGTTGGAAGTCAGGAATGCGGAGCAGAATGAAGCCCCCGTCATCCAGGGCACTCCTCCCACTGTCCCAGGCTGCTCCAGCCCCAGTGTCCAGCCTGGCCTTGGGCACTGCCAGGGATCCAGGGGCAGCCACAGCTGCTCTGGGCACCCTGTGCCAGGGCCTGCCCCCCCTCCCAGGGAACAATTCCTTCCCAATATCCCATCCAGCCCTGCCCTCTGGCAGGGGAAGCCATTCCCTGTGTCCTGTCCCTCCATCCCTTGTCCCCAGTCCCTCTCCAGCTCTCCTGGAGCCCCTTCAGGCCCTGCCAGGGGCTCTGAGCTCTCCCTGGAGCCTTCTCCTCTCCAGGTGAGCACCCCCAGCTCTCCCAGCCTGGCTCCAGAGCAGAGGGGCTCCAGCCCTTGGAGTATCTTTGTGGTTTTCTCTGGACTCTCTCCAGCAGGTCCCCATCACCCCTATGTTGGGGACCCCAGAGCTGGACTCAGTGCTCCACGTGGGGTCTCACCAGAGCAGAGAGAGGGGAAGAATCACCTCCCTTGACCTGCTGATCACACTTCCTTTGATGCAGCCCAGGACATGGCTGGATTCCTGTCCCACAGTACATTTATTTGTTGTTCTGCATCTCTCATCCACTCACCAGACCCTGTGCCCTGTCCCTGCTAACCCTGACCTCTGCTTGCACGTCTGCTGCCTCAGTAAGCCCTTTCTGAGAGCTGACTCTGCCACCCCAATGTGCTCCAGCCCTCTGCAACATTCTCACAAAATCGTCTGACAGGAGACGTAAACAGAGCTTTGATGTGGGCTGGAAGCACACTCACTTTGCAACAAGAGGTTGGGCTGTGTACTGATGATACCACAATATTTCTCCAAATCTTTGCTGTGTGAAAAGATTTCTTTTTGTTGCTGAGAGTTTCTCCTGTCAAAACTTCTAAATATTCCCTACATTTCAAGATTATCAGGTCTGCGCAGCACAGAGGCACTTGACTGTTCCATCTTAGGCTCCAGAAGTTAATAATATCAGCAATATGGAGCACATTCTTCCCAAAGTACTCTACCAATATGAAATAATTACTCACTGTGAGTCTGCTGTATGGCAGAGAAATATTACTACTGTCTTTCAGCTGGGAAACTAGAGCAGAGGTTAATACCCAAATCCTTCAGTAGCTAAATCCCCATGAAGTCAAATGTAAGGATCTGTAAGTCCAAATGTAAGGATCTGAAGTCCAGTGCCCCCAAAATTGATATAGAGCTGGGATAAACAATAATTTCTGGGGTTTAGCTATGATTTCAGTCCAGCAAAAACTGTCTTGTGCTTGACCAAGTCCATGAAGTCTAAAGCAGGACTAACAATCCAGTAGCAAACTCTCTTGTTTCCTTCCATAACTCAAATTTACCCTTTGTCATAACTACGAAGCACAGTGTGATGGAACATAATTTGGGGTGGTGCAGCGATGCCTGTAGATAATAGAAACAGCTACTCCTGCTGGGTGGTGAGGGCTGACAGCAGCATTTTATCAGTTGCCTCAATTGGAAATAAATCAAAACTACCTATCTTTAGATAAAAACCAGAATTTCCTCTTTCTTTGCCCAAATTCCCCAGACTTTCTGATCAGTTCCAGCCATGCCATGGTCACAGTCCATGCTTCCAAGAGAGGGAACTCACCCCAGCTGCTTCGGGTGACAGCGCTGAGCTGTCACCATCTGCTCTCAGGAAACACTGCCATGAGAGCTGGCCATGCCATTGCAGCCTCCTCACAAATCTGAGGGAGAGACACAAATGTTCACGTGGTGCAGCAGCTAATGGTGGCAGCCCTTGGAACCAAGATGGAAAATATTAGTGTAACAGCACGACGGGAATGGAAAACAAAAGA
This sequence comes from Daphoenositta chrysoptera, assembly GCA_013397915.1. Classification (NCBI taxonomy): domain Eukaryota; kingdom Metazoa; phylum Chordata; class Aves; order Passeriformes; genus Daphoenositta; species Daphoenositta chrysoptera. Next base: position 759,988 of record VZRO01006619.1, read on the forward strand.
GAACAAGCAGGACAAAACAGAGACACAAAATTGCAATATGAAACTCAGTAAATGTGGAGATATTTTAGCCAACGATGCTATTATTAGCAGCACACAGGCTTGTGATCGTCCAGGAGTTAACCCAGGCAGGCTCCCATGAAAAGCGTTATTATGAATTCCATGAGAAGTGGGGCAGAGCAGTGTCTATGGTTCAGCTTTTCTGACACTCCCCACTGTATAAATCTGCCTTCAGTTGCCCGTGTCTTTTCCAGCCCTTACCCATTTGAGATGAAATGTCCCATGATGACTGCCTGCCTCAAGCTGGATTCTCTTGCTACATTTCAGGAGAAAAAAAAAGAAGGAAAAAAAAAAGAGAGGAGTCACATCTTTCTCCAAGCAGGGACACGGCAAAATATTTTCTTCTGCCCACATTAAAAAGAATCTCACAACAATCTCATTGAGGAGGTCTCACTTCAGTATGGTTTGTACTTAAAATTTGGCTGGGAGACTTCCATTGCTTTTGGGAATGAACTCTTGACTCTGTCTGGATTTGGTGAAGTTTATAAAAAAATTAGAGGTTTTAGGGTTTGTCCACAATGTCCTCCAAAGACTCTGTCTTCTGTGCAAAGCACATTGCTCTTCACAGCTCCCATCAACCAGGCAACAATGATCCCATCAAAGCAAGCAAGAGAAGAGCCCACAGCTCTGGCACTTGACCAGGACTTCCCAGGCTCCCAGCTCTTCCTCACAGCTCATCCCAGCAGCACAGACCATGGAAATGTAACCCTGCTGCAGAGGACACAAGAGCCAGACCTGGCAGTAAGGAGGCAGAGGCAGGGTCTTCGATCAGGGAGGCAGATATCAGGGACTAGGACTGGAAGAGAAGGGGATTTTCAAGTGGGAGGAAAGGGAGAACTGCAGCTAGAGGAGGCAGAGAGGAGCTTGGACACTCAGAAATTATCAGAATGTGCACGTATGTTCACATGGACTTCAGGGGCAGCCACACACAGTTTGCCTCAGTGTGCACTGCACAGAGGGGTTGTTTTCTCTAAGTTTGTGCTTTTTTGTGGCAGCAGCTGGAATCTTGCAGTTGGAGACTGACTCTCTATTCAGGCATACGACAGAGACAAATTAAAGTGACCAGAATAGCCCTAAATCAGGCTTTTTCTAACTTTGGCATACTTGGATTGGCACTTCCCTCAAGTAATTTTTGGGTGCATTCATCTACCCTGTAAAGCCCAGTGCTTCTCCAGGCTCAGATCATCACGGGGCCTTGCTCAGCAGAGTCCACATCCAGTAGGGATGGTGGGAGGGATGGGGTTTAGGCAGGAGAAAGTGCCAACAATGTTTGTACAAAGACTCTGAAGTTAAAAGGCATTGCTAAAACTGAAAGAGCTTTGGGATAAAGGGGTCACACAACAGCTCCCCGTTTGCACCTTGGGTCAGTACATTGGACCCAGCCCACCCCACCTCTTCAGTTTGTCTCTAATTTCCAGCTAGAAACATCTGACTCAGTGTTTTCCATCTTGGAGCAAAACTTGCCATGGGATGCAGTTCTTGAAGGGTCAACCCTCAAACCTGGGAGGGCGTTTGCTGTATCACACATTTGTACATTTGTGTCACTCACCATAGGGCTCAGAGCTGTGCCTCATCTGGATGTGGCAGATGAAGGAAGAGGGTCCTTGCACCCTGGGGGCACCTCTTTGCCACCCAAAGCCAGCTGTCATGAGGGAACACATCTGGGTGCACATCACAGCTTCCCAATAAATATTCCTGTGTTTCCTTTTGTGGTCCGGCCCAGCATGCCTTTTACAGTACTATCAGGGTGCTTTTATGAGATTCACCCCTTGCAATGGGAAGGTTTTTATTAGAAACACGCCTTTCTCTCTGTCATTTATGATAAATAATGTTTATTGATGTTCACTTCCTTCAGTGAAATAAAGTGTCAAACAGCACGTTGGTATTTGCCAATTTTCTTTTCACATTTCATGTTATGTGCTTTTTATGTTACATGCCTGATTAAAAATTTAAACATTGTCACCGTCAGTGCTAAAATACGTTGCCAGAGCATCTCTAATTATGCTTCCTTGTCTGCTCTGAGCGGGGACTGACATTTCTGGGTCAAGATCTGGTTGTTGATATGCAGCACGGGAAGTATCCAATAGCCACTTGCTGAAAAATAGCTCCTTCTCTCCCGCAATTCTGGTGCACAATGCAGAGCAGGTACCCGGGGCAGGCTGCTCCTGCCACGCCAATCCCCGGCTCAGGAGGCGTCACCCGCTCTCTGCACAGCATTTGGGATCGCAATTGATTAACCCAAAATAAAAAGTGCTAGAGAAGGAACTCCTCTCATGGAGCTGTGCCAGCTGGGAAAGCGGGCAGGGGTCCCATCCTGCTCCTGGCACTGCCATGGGTGAAGCCCCTCAGGAAGGTGATGATGAGGGAGCTGAAGCCCAATGTTGTCCATCCTCCTGGACACGTTGGCTGTGTGCTCAAGCTCCCAGCAGCAGGAGATGCCAGGAGAACCTACTTCAGTGAGGGCCTGGGAAGCCTTATCCCCTCACTGTTTGTGCACCTTTCGTCAGCAGATCTCTGTTTCTTCAAGAGAAAATGAAAATAAAAAGTCACCCTCAAATTCTTCTCCCCCTATAAACACATCCAAACCAACAGACGCACTTCTGCTGCATTTTGGAATGAGGTTTTCAGCAAGAATTTTTTAACCATGCTACACACGTGTTGTTATTTTTAGCAATTTTTATATGTATATTTTCTGGCACAGGCAGGAACTTAGGCTGGTCTGCAAAAACCCACCTGAGTGTGGGCATCTGACAACACAACTGACCTCCAGGAGGAGCCTTTGCACATATAAAAATGCCACCAGTGCTATGCAGTGGTGGAAATACGGCTATTAAAAAAACCCCTTACAATATTTGCTACATTTGTTTGCAATGATAACACATATCACATACTTAAAACCAGCCAGGGTTTCCAAGAGAGTCCATATTCAGAGAACTCAGCTGTTCTCCTTGGGAGCTGATGGTTGATGAACAGTTATGAAATGCAGCCATAATTTATTGTGGATGTTCAAATTAGTTAAAAGGTGGTATTATATATGGCTCAGTGTTTCATCAAGAGTGTCCTTATTTGACCCATTAAATGCACATTGAATGAAGACTGATATGTTCTAAGATATTGTAAAAATCCTTCCCTGTTGTTCCCAGAATTTTCTTGCCTTGTTATTTGCTCTCAGAAATTACTGACATTTTCTCTTTGGAAAGAAGAAGAAAATAAGAAAAATCTGGAATGAGGCTCCAAATTTGAAAGCAGCCATTGAAATTCTAGAGGCTTTACTCAACTTCCCATCATTTTCTGAAAACAGTAGAATTATTTTTATATCATTTTACATATAACACCCTTAATTTGTGACCAGTATCTATGTGTGCCTGACTGGCACAGAGGCATTAAAGGAAAAAAGGTGTCTGGATAAAGGGAATTTGCAGAGTTTCAGGATTTAACTGTGATGGACCTGGCTTTAAGTGCAAACCCCCCCCCCGCCCCCCTCCCAATATCAGCAAAACAGAGTCAAATTTGTGGCCTTCAGTATCACAAACAGAGAAATCCAAATATCCAAAGGGTTTCAGCAACAGGAGCATAACACAGGTTGCATGGCATGGCTGGAAATGGAGCTGGGCACTGGCTGCCTCTGCAGCATCAGGCTCAAGGCATTTCTGGGAATCACGTCCAAGACCCTGAGATCCAGCTCTGAACTCAGAAACCTGTTACCACTAATGAGGATGGGAGTCATTTTGCAAGAGCTGTAATAAACATTTGTTCAAACAAAAAGAAAAGTGAGATTAGAAAACATGCAGTATGTCACGGCATTAACAGAAAACCTATTTGTGCCATCTATTTTGGAAAAATTATTGAAGAACAGTTCATCCATGTGAAAATATTAGCACTGTAATTCTGTCAAGGTCAGTGAGACCTAGAGGTTTGCTGAGAAATCACCTTCATTTCACCAGGTAAATAAAGAACTCGTTTTTCAAAGGAGCCTATTGAAGAAGGCACTCCATAGCAACAGTTAAATTATGAATACAGCACATATGTTCCATATCATATCATTTACAGCACACTTTAGCATAGACATAATGCTTAGTAACAAACTACAATACCATTCACAAAATGCATTTAAATAGCATAATTTAGTTCATTAAATTCAGTCATTTACAGTAAATCAAAATTATCACAGGAATTGAAGAGAGTACACAGTTGTTTGTTTGAATAGTTAAGCTAGGGAAGTCAATTCCTTTTTGAAGGTCAAGGACACAGTTGTTTCCATTTTCTGTTGTAAAAAAGATACAGCCTGTGTCATAAGATAATTTAGTATCATCTGAATGTGATCAAGTCCTTTCCCCCTGCTTGTTCTGTATTATATAACTGGCATGCCTAAAATATATCTAAGTCAAGAAAACACTTTATGTACAGTGTTATCAAATTAGGCTTCTTTTTCTTGTACGGACTGAATGGATGTGATTCTGGGCTTTTAAAAGGATTTAGTCTTGCAAATCTGCAGCCTGTTACTTGGAAGCAAAGAGGTATGTTTTCCCCTAGTCCGGCTATCAATTCCTTGGCCTGTGGAAATGTTATTATAAAAGAAAAGTGGATTTTTTGGCGCCTTTCTAAGCTATACATTCTGGCTTTTGCCATCAGAGGTGCAGCGTGTGTCTCTGTGTGTGTGGTGCTGGCAAGGCAGTGGGTGCAGAAATGACTTTGCAGCTCAACTGCATAGGGAGCTCAGGATGAATCACCAAATCCCCCTGGGAATTCTTGACGTTTAAACCCTCCTACAATTTTTTGGGCATCGAAGAGAGGAAGGTGAATTGAATTACTCCCTACATTTAAAAAACGTGCTCCGTTCTTCACTCTGAATTTGCCAAGCGTCTTCTTGCCCTTCCCTGTTGTCTTCCCTGGTTGCTGCAGGTTGAAAAGACCATGACAAAAGTTCTCTTGTCCTTGTTGAAACTGCTGGGTTATCATCGAGCCTTCCTAGCCTGCTCTGGGTTTTGCTCAATAGAGGCATGCTTTTCTCTCCCTTTAAATAATTCCTCCCAGCAGAATCACTTCCAGGAGGTGAAAGCCCTCTGCTAGGTCTTCTCTCTCTTGCAAAATTGGGGATGCAATGGAGATGCCTCTGTTGCATACATGAGAATGAAATGCCGACTCTTTTCTGACCACCTGGAGGGGAAAATGAATAAGTTATGATTTCCCACCAATGGACTATCCAAGCACCTTAAAGTGCTAATTAATTAAGTTTCATGTCACCCTGGCGAAAGAGGGGAGGGTTTTGGTTGGGTGTTTAATTAATGATTGCACAGTCTGTGTATAACTATATGAGTTTAGCCTTAATTGAGCTTTTTTTGGGTCCTGATGGCTGCCTGGCTGGAGCAGCACAAAGGATGGTCTCCACTTCTAATCCCACGTCTTGTCAGAGCTGCCCTCTTCTCCACAGGACTCCACAGGAGGGCTGGGAATTGGGCAGTAGCAGCTGACCTGGAGGAAGCAACACCTTGAACTGCCCCAGAGTGTTTATTTGGAGCTCTCCCTATTCCCACTGCCATGGAATACCGCGGGATGCCCTCGGAGCAGCAGCCTCCACTTGGCAGCCGAGGGCTGACCCTGCCTCGATGGAGCTCTGGGAAACACCCGGGGAGAGCCTGGGAATGGCGAGGCAAGCAGCCAGCTCCGGACAGGGAGGGACAATTAGGGCCCAAACAAGAATGAATTATGGTGCAAATTGCTTGTTGACACTGGTGCAAAACAAAAGAGAGAGAAGGAGAAAATGTTCTTAAGACAAATAACCTTCTCCATCTCGCCGGGCACAAGGGGAAATGCCGTGAGCAGGCACAAAGGACACAGATGGCAGCGCAAATCCTTTGTATCCCACACTGCCAGCACAGCTGTCCTGGGACTGCGAGGGAACTGACCTCTCACGGATTACCCTGGGCACTGAGGAAGCACCAAGAGGGCTCACTGGAGTTAAAGTGCCGAAGTTTTCAAAGGACAGAGCTGGGAACCAAGGGACAGTGCTGCAAAAATGTGTCTGGACACAGCTGGAGCCTCCTCTCCTTGCCAGAGTCCCGGAGCGCTGCAAGGACCAACCTTGTTGGTCCGGTGCCCAGGGAGCCAGGTACCAGGGACCAGAGCTCCAGGGAGGAGGGGTGGACTCTGGAGTCACTGAGGATCTTTCACAAATTTTTTAGCTTTCCAGCCAACATCTGGATGGCCAGGCTGTTATCAGGTTCTTACAGGCTGGGAAACTAAGCTTCAGACCTCTGAAAAGGAGGATGCCCCATCTCTGGAAGTGTCCAAGGCCATGTTGGATGGGGCTTGGAGCAACCTGGGATAGAGGAAGGTGTCCCTGCCCACGGCAGAGAGTGGAACAAGATGGGATTTAATGTCCTTTCCAACCCAAACCATTCTGGGATACTGGAATTCTTTGAAACCAATATGGTGGAGACAGGGAAGGGAATTAGGCCAGTGCAGGGATTTGTGGAGTTGATGTTTGTAATGGCTTTCACCACAGCAGGGCAGAGCTCACCTGCAAAGGTGCAAGACTTTTTCACATGCACAAAATCCATACACACAACAGCAGGCTCCAGCTGGGGACAAGAACATACAAAAGGAGTTTCCAATGTTTCCCACCTTCGCCTGCACAGATATCAGACACTAAAGTCACTGGCAAAAACAGACACATTCCCTGTCTTACCCTGTGCACTTCCTTCAGGAAAACATGGGATGTGACTGTTCAGGAAAAATGGAAGTGTTAACCCAGGACTAATTTTAGCCCTGATTTTACTGCAAGAAAATTGGTTATAACCCACCTTTCGTGTTCTGGAGTATTTCCTATACATAACTTTTCTGAAACAAATTTAAATGATTTCACAGAAAAGGCAGCATCTTTACTCATTTTGTAGAAGTGGAAACTGAGGCACAAGGAGAAAACTGTTACTTGTTCCTGGTGAGCTGCAGCCCAGGGAAACTCCAGCTTGCAGGCTGCAGCTAACTGGTCTGGAAATTGCACAAAATCATTAACTCATCCTTGAAAATTTTTCATGATAGATTGTAACTATTCAGTCTGTCATCTCCAGAGCCTGCCTCTCGCAGGAATTATAACTATGTACCTGAGGGCTGCCACTATGGAATAGCAGAGGGATACATCACATCTGCTGCCAGGCAATCCTTAATGTGGCTGTGTTTGAGCGCTGCCGGCTGTTATTGGTACTGGTACTTCCACTGCTCTTACTTGAACACTACAGTGTTAATTTGGCACCAAAACTGCATTTAAGGCTTCACGGTGGGACTGGAAAGCAGCAAGCTCAGGAGGAAAATTCCAGCCTCACTTCGAGGTAATTATAAATCTTTTCTCTCCCGTTCAGACACTGTATTAAGGCTGCTGCATTGGACCAGAATTTTATCTTTCATTTCCACTTTTCTTCTTTGGATGGGCTTCAGCCAGGCTTTGAGAGGAGGGGGGTTGGAGCAGAGCACTGACAAAGAGCCTCATTCACAAACCACCAGCAGCGCCATTTGAGACTTCCCCCAGCACCCCGGAAGCAACTACGCCGTGACAGGAGAAGCTTGGACATCAGACAAACTCCAGATCTCCCCTGCAGCCGTTGTTTCCTGATAGCTCCATGTCTGCACTCCCAGGCACCACGCTGCCTCTGACATGGACTTGCAGGCTCCTCTCGTTGAGCTCAGAGACCTTAGGCAGAAGCTGTCACGAGCCATCTGCCAGCACCGTGCCAGCTAAGGTGTTATTATTTATTAAAAAGACTTTGCTTCCTTCCAAAAAACCGTCTCAGATGTAGTTGAGGACTCTGAGCCAACCTCACCAGTGTTTCTTGGTCTGTATCAGCTGGGATGTTGAGCTCTGCTTGGGAGCTGAACACAAGAATGGGTTGCCTGTGCCTGGCACAGTGGGATATTCCATCCCAGAGGCTGGAAAGGGCTTGGGAGCAAGGAACAGCTGGTTTGTGCCCTTGCCCCTATAACCATGCCCCTATAGAGTCCCTGTCAGTGCCCACATTAGTGGGGACAGCCCAATCCCACCCTTCTGCAAGTCCCTTGTGGGAAGCACCAGGAAGGACCATCGTGGCCAAGGAACCTGTGTTTGCAAAGCTGACAGTAATTTGTCACATCACATGTGGCCAAAGGAGTTGCAGCCCAGCCAGCACAGGGGTGGTTTCAGCAGCTGGCAGAGACAGTCCAGACCCCTGAAGAGAGGTGGCACCAGTGACAGTGAAATATTTCTAACACAGAGATCAACTGCAGCATGAGAAGAGATCTCCTGGCCAAAGCAAGCCCACCCAAATCCCAGTCTGCAACAAACACCACCACCCTCTCCTTGGAAAAGCACGGATACCTACCCAGGGTGGGGTATGTACAGTTTAGACTTTCAGCAACAGCTCAAGCTCCCGAAATCCTTGCAGCAAGAGGAGACTTTGCTCCCATGGTGATTCAAGGCACCAAAGTCAGGCTCCCACTCTTAATTTCTCTCTGGTGGTGTTTCTCTTCCTCCCCATGCACAGATAGAAGCCCTGGAGCAGCTGGAGAGGGGAGCCAGACGATGGGAAGTGAGGAACCAAAGCGATGCAGGCACCACCATGGTGGTGTCCCCACCAAAACATGGGGACAAGGTGGCCACAGGTGGCATGGGCAGCCCTGCTTGGGCACAGGCGGGCTGGCACAAAGCTCTCTGCTCTCAGCCTGCCACAAATCAGCACCCAAACAAATGTTTCATGCAGCAATAAACCTGTTGAAGGAATAAATTAACTGCACAGCAAGGTTATGCTTTGGGAATGTCTCCACCACGGCAAAAGGATCCGCTGTAGCCAGTGATTAGGTTTATATTACAATGTGGCTTTTAAGGCTCACTGTGCTGAATAAAAATTTAGGCAATTAGTGCTCTTATTTCTTAGGAAGAACTGCTTGCTATCGTATATTAATACAGCTTTTGCTCAATTAAAATTGTTCGCAGTCAGCAAAAACAATTTCTGCACTGTAATGAAATAATGAAATAATTATATGCAAGGGAGGACTTCTGATCTTTTTAATTATTCTATTCTTCATTTTTAAAAGGGCTATTTCAAAACGCACTCTTATAATTGATTGCTATAAATCAGTCAGGAGCATTCTAAGGATCATAAATATTCTAACTTTTAAAAGACAAAGAAATGCTAAATATTCAATGAAATCCTTCAATATTCAGAAAATTTAATCTGGGGTAAAAGGATAGACTGCTCTTTTGAAAATAAAAAGTAAATTTGTTGTCCTGTGAAAAATGAAATATCTTGAATGTCAGTAACAGAAATGGAATTAACAAGAGATCTTTTTATTGTTTTTTAAGGTCATTAGGCTGTGAATTCTATAATTATGGAAATTGTCAGTCCAGTTCTGTGGAGTGTTTGCTCCCATCCATAAGGTATTGGAATGTTCAATCAGTCTCTCTCGTGGGAAAGTTAGGTCATAACTGTAAGTGTACCAGCAAAATTGAATTAAGCAAAGAGATTTCATTAGTATTTATAGCCAGAAGGCATCTGTAAAAGTACAGGGCAAAGAAGTTATGTGGAAGTCAAAGGAGAAAAAAAAATGGGTTTCTGGTGACAAAGGCGAATCTGAAAGAGATATAAGTGTATAATGAATAAGAGCTATTGAGCGCTGCTCCAAGGAGGGAGTTGCAAAGATGTCAAATATTGATTTTCTTGTGTATGCCTTTGGACTACATATGTAATTGTTTGGATTTGCTGTCTTCATGATACAACAATATTTGTTGTTGAAGGTTAAAAAGCAGAGTGTGAAACAACCCAAAAAAGTCTGAAACGTGTTGGAGAATTATAATAATTCCACCGGCAGGATTGCAGGAGCAGAAGCTGCACTTCTGAGCAAATGAACACTTTTATGACAGGCAGTTGTGTATGGGAAGTGCCACTCCTGGAGCTGCAGAAACACACACCGAGTGCAGGGCCATCGAACCATATTGCATTTATTGATTGAAAATATACAATTTGCTTCTAATGAGTATCTCCAACTTTTTATACCATGAAAATATTCTGAGATCAGGTTTATACATGCAGAGTGTTGCATGTGCTTTTGTGTAGACAAATATAATCCTCATTTATGAGTTGTTCATTGAGGAATGACAGTGCCTCTCTGGGTCTTATTGCAGAACTGAGAATGTGTTTCGTGATGCTGATTAACATCTTAATGCAATAAACCTCTTGAAATGTTTTCGTGCTGAAGAAACAGGTGCACAAATCACCTTTGGAATTATTCTCCTTCTTAATAGTGCTGCCATGGAAGTTCTGGATATTTCTGCACAAGAGGGATTTGTGACTGTTTGGAGTGACATCACATGTGACATGATTTTCCATATGTGATCCTTACATTGGCATGCAAGCAACCAAATCTTTACTGGCAACTTTGTCCCTGGTACCAGAGGGATGTGGATTTCAACAGAAGAGTCCCCAAGAAGAGATGTTGGAGATCCTGGAGAACTAAAAGCAAAGGGTGGCCCTGGAAAGTTGGAGACAACCCAAATGTCAGAACCCACCTAAATTATTCATTCTCACTTCAGGTGCTCAGGTTGGGATGCGGGGCCTTTATTTTCAGAACCCAGCAGCGTCTGACAGTCAGGTTCTAACGAAGAGTTCCCAGTGAGGAGCAGTTCGGAAAAAGCCCAAAACCCAGCTGTAAATAAGAAGAAAAATGGAATCAAACTTCCAGTGAACCATGGCCCTACTGAAGTTGGTATCAGAGCTCCCTTTGCACTCCATGGGACTGCAAGTTAACCCTCACCCATAGAGAGAAAATCCTCAGAGAGCCCAGGGAAAGTTGCAGCTCTCCTTAACTTGTCTAGACATAAAGCTCCCTCAGGAATGAAAATCACATCTTTTCCTGGTCCGGGATGGGACTCCTTGGCTCCTTCCTCGCTTCTGTCCTGCTGAGGGTGCCAAGGCACCTCACCTTTCATCCAAGTCCCTGCTCCAGAGCCCTCCTCAGTCACGGGAGCAACTCTGCGTGCTGGAAGTGTGGGGGAATCAGGAACTCAACTTCCTCCTGTGCAGTAAAGAAAGAAACTTTGGAATGTTTTGCTCTGTCTCTCATCTGGAGCAGCTTTACTCTGCCCCTTGCGTGGTATAATTCTATTTATTCCATTGCACACGACCATCAGTGAGATGGGATTACAGCACAGAGAGATGAAGTGATTTTCCCAGTGCTATAGGAAAACCAGGAATTGGAGTCAACAACTCTGATATCCAAACCTATAGAAATTTCTCCATGCTATAGTGTATTTCCCTAAATTCAACAAATCATCCTGAGAACTCATCTTGAGAACATCCCTTTCCTCCCTAGGAAACACTAATCACAAATTAAATGTACATTTGTCAATCTTAGGTGAAAATACTTTCTAATAAGGCACGTTTAACACCAATTTCCATGAAAATAACATTTCCAAACCTGCTAAACTGGGAAACTACTTGATTTTGCAAACACCCCCAGGAATGGAGGGCAGGATGGTGCCATCCCTTCTCCAGCCCCAAATCCTGCTGCCTGCTCTGCCAAGCAGTGAAGGGGCTGGAAGTTTTTGGAGCCCTGCTGTCAGAGTACAATGTTGCCTAAGCAAGCATTAAGAGATTATGGTAATAATAGGTGTGCTTACTGCAAATAAAAGGTTTCATTAATCAAGCCATACCGAGATAAACCTGTCAGTGGACAGAGGAAACTAGAAATCAAACGCTGTGAAAGTTCTGACAGATTGTTAAATAGAAACCCTTTAAAACTGAATTTAATTTACTGTGATATTACAGATATTTATGCATCAATAGGCAAGTGCAGATTGAGTTCGGAGGTCAGCTCTGGTGCTTGAAAAATAAACGCGCAGAATGAAACAGAAGGTGACAGTTACCTTTGTCAGAAATTACAGTTTATTAAACTAAATATGAAGCTCTCTCATCTGATTCGTGTTAAACACCAAGGCACGGGGCTGGGGGGTAATTTACTGCAGTAGATTGCTGAGGGGATAGTTATGGAAACACTCCCCCTTTTTTTAAAGTTGGATCTATAAACTTTAGCAGAAGAAACCAGGAACAAACATTGCAGCATAGAAGCACAGTCAGGAACCAAAGGGCAGTGAGCACAAAGACCTTTCAGCAAGATTATTCACGAGTTATATCATTAAAATGCTGCTCTCCTGTCAGGCAGTGGGGTTTTTTACTTCTACATTAGCATTTATTTCATTAATTTCTCCCTTGAATTTTTTTTTAAGTTCTCCATTTTCCCATTCGTACCTTCCTCAGAATCGGGACGCTCCTCTTCCTCCCCCTTCTTCCACAGCTTCAGGAAATCAGATGAGCAATGTGAAGGAAATGCAAATTTGAGGAGATTTCTGTCCAGATAATTCTGCCAGCAAGTTGCACAAAGTTGTTTTTGAAAGGAGGTGCCATTCACCTGGGCAGGAGCTGCAGCTCAGCCGGCTCGACGCCATTCTTTGAAGGAAGAAAACCCGAGATCGGTCGCTGAAGTGTCATGGGCAGATAGAAAATAAAACATCACTCCTGTTCCCAGCAATTATCAAATCCCACACAGACAGGCACCAATCTTTCCAGTCTGGATCTATAGCTAACATTAATATTTAACTTAAACACAATGCTTACATTGGTTATGTGGTTTTATTTCAGGTGACTGAAATTTGAAGGGAAAATTTGGACCTGGTAATGATCCAGCTGAGCCAACAACAAGGCTGCTTGACCCTACCAAGCACAGAAAGAAGTCCTTGAATAAAAGCAGTCCTAAGTGAAAATAAGTATGTCAGTGCTATATGAGAGGAACATATTTATCTGCCAGACTTACGTGAGATCATATCTAAATACACGACTCCAAAACATAGAACTATATTACATTTCACACACATAAGAAACATGTAAATCATGCAGGACATGTTAGCTATAGCTATGCTGGACATATGTCCTTCCCAGAATGACAGCCTGAAAAATCCTTACCAACTCAGGGAAAAACTCCTGCAAATAATTACTGCAATGGAAGCAATGCCACGAGCAAAGTTGTTCAGGATCCGGCACAGCTTTATGAGAAAACGCCCTTTTTTGCATGCATAAGGAGTGCAGGACTTGGTCATTAGTTATTAGAAGCCAAATTAATTAGTTAATAAAAACCAAAGCAGCGGGATAGTGTGACAAAGTCTCACCCTTGAGCCTCCTCTGGTCATCCTCTCCCTGTGAGCAGTATTTGATAAACACCCACCAGCCCCGTTTCCAGCGAGCCCCTGAAGCCACTCAGGAGCTGCCTTTGCTGCAGCTTCAGCACAGGAGTGACCATTGCTCCAGGTCGAGGTTCACTAAGAAACGAAAATAAAATGGTAAAATCTATCAGGAGAAAGGCAGGAAAGAAGATATTTCATATATATGAAGATGAAAATTTACCTTACAAATTTGAACAAGACCTATCTGGAAAATGAAGCTCTAGTTCAGCGTTAGAATATTGTTAACCTGAAGCACATATTTAAGTCTCATTAATTTACATGGTTTAAATGCTATGCACCTTTAGGCACTGGAAGGGGCTCTAAAGTCTCCCTGGAGCCTTCTCTTCTCCAGATGAACATTCCCAGCTCTCCCAGCCTGGCTCTGGAGCAGAGGGGCTCCAGCCCTGGAGCAACTCTATGGCCCTCCTCTGGAATTTATCCTGCAGCTCCACATCCTGATGCTGGGACCCAGAGCTGGAGGCAGCTCTGAAGGTGGGGTCTCACCACACAGGAGCAGAGGGGGACAATCACCTTTGTCACAAGAACCATGAGAATGCACCCTGAGCAATGATCTCATCCGGATTTTGAGGAGGAAACCCACAAATTGGAAAGTTTTAAATAAACCCAAGGAACCAGAAGGAACCCTCTCACACCCATGGTGTGCAAGCCTTCAAAGTGAATGATCTGTGAGTGTCACAGAGCCATTTGCACCAGGAAAAATGCAAGGAGCTGTAAAAATTCCAAGTAAAGAGGAGCCACGATGGCCGTGAGTTTCTGGCAGAGCTAAAAGACACCCAAGTGCCCCCTGTCCATGGCCAAGGGCTGGGGCAGGGATCACTCCCCACCTCCAGGACCCATCCAAGCCCTGTGACAACCTCCTGACCTCCTGCACCAGGAGCAAACTGGGAACAAGCCCAGCCCTGGGCAGGATTAAGACTTTTATCCCCAGGCAATACTCGCTGCTCCTCAGCAGAGAGCCGAGACAGCCCTCCACGTTTTATTTATTTAGATGAGTTTACAAAGCAATTAAGACGTTTTGGCAAATGCTGAGGTGCAGATTTCCTCTCTTATGGTAGATCGTTCCTGGCTTTTTTTTTCCCTGTCTCCTTCTGGACAGATAAATGTTTCATGGTCCCACAGACATATTTTCTCTCTGCCCAGTTGCTCAGAATCCATTTAAAAATGCCTCTTGAACTCTTCTATCATGGAATATTCTAACAAGAGCCCCTAAATAAGCATTATTTACAGACTGCAAATACTGCCTGAGCAGCTCACCATGTTTCATCACCTCCTCAGCTGGAATTCCCCTTGGAAATATTTCTTACCTGGGCAAAACCTGGAAATCCAACAAAAAATAATAACATTGATGTGTTTTAAGGAATAAATACTTATTCTTCACATCCTTCCCTTTCAGTTGGAAATAGCACCCTTTAATGATTTTGGTCAAAGTTAAAACCCTCCCTGGTTTTATCTGTCCTGTCCAAGACAGGAGCTAAGTTGTCAACGTGTGCTCTCAACATGGAAATGCTGGAAAAGCTCATCCAGGCTCTGCACTGCCTGTGATCCCTCAAAGAAGCTTCTGAAATCAGTAGGGTTTTACAACATGCCCTGGAAGGCATTAAAAGACTTTAATAAAATGTTTAATAAAATACCTCTAATAAGGTGAAGGATCTAAATGGAATTCACAGAAATGCCCTGATGAATGAAGCTGATGAAGCTTTGTGGGGGAAGGAAGCTGCAGCTCTCCTGGAAATGTGTTGTCCCAAAAAACCAAAAATAGGTATTTTTGGGGTCTTAAAAAAATAGATATTGTGGGGGGGAAAGCAGGACTTTTTCTTTCTGAAGCTGGCACTTCTGTTTCCAAGAAGTTTGTGGAGGTCACCAAGTTTTCATTAGAAAAATTGTGATCATTTAATTCTGTGTTTGAAGGTGGAGGAGGAAAATGTTGGACTGGCACAGGCATGTGGCAGGTCAAGATGGCCCTTTGGTGACTCCCCACGTCTGCCCTAAGCCAGGACTTGCAGGGACTCAGCAACGAATATTTTCTTTACCAAAAATAAGCAAGGAGTCCCCTAGAACGTGTTACAGCCCTCTCCAGATAAGGAGCTACCTGGTTTAGCAGGTGAAGAGGTGCTTGGGGAGTTTTTGATAGAGAGATTATGGACCTGATTACATTAATACCTAACATGGGTTTTAACCTGCATTTTGGGTAAAATTCACCGTTCTGCAGAAGGCCCATAAAAGGCCTGTGCACCACTTACGCTCCACCAAGGCCCCATTTGGATGGTGCAGGTGGAGCTGGGGTGATGCATGGGCCCTGTGCCTCGGGATGGGCCCATCCCTGATCCATCAATAACATTCCATGTGTTGGGGAAAAATATTAGCAGAGTAATTTTATTAACAACAGCCATAACTCACCGCTTGTCTTGCCGTGCTTAATAAAGGGAATCGAGGGTGTTGTACACGAGCCAGAGGAGCGCCTCACAAAACTATCCTGCTAAAAACAAACAAATGAAGCCCTGGGAAGCAGGAGAGCACTTGCAGGGGGAGCTGGCTCCCACCAATGTCCTGGCTGTGCTGAGGAATAAAATGAAATGGTGGTTCAGCTCGTGGATCTCACGGTGTGGGAAATCTCACGGGAGTGTCGGTGAGTTAAGAGAGTGTTTGCTTCGTGCTGCGAGGAGAACTGGGCCAGCCCATGGAGAGCTCCCAGCTTTGGGCAAAGGGATTTCCTCACAGCCTTGGAAATCCTCTTAGCGTCTTCATTTGCATCTCACTGGCCAGGGGAATAACTGAGAAATCAGCCCTGCTGTGTCCTACTCACACCTCCTGCCTACCTGCGAAGCCGGTGTTAAAACACACAGGGACAGCGGGTTGAGAGGAGCTGCCACTGCTGCCTCTCTGTGGTTCCTCATTTTGAGTTGGGTCCTTTCTTTTCGTGTTGCATCCCCCTTTTTGGGACATGTCCTCATGTTTGCCACCAAATTGGCATCACTTGCACCGTCCCTTTGGGCCACATAGAGATGAAGGAAAATATACTGTGTCCTGTTGGTTTATTCAGACAAATGGGGGCATTTTCACATTAAATTCATCTTCCCTCCTGAGCTTTCCTCCTGAGCCTATCCAGAGCCCCCTCTCCATCCATAAATGGAGGAATCCCCAGTTTTGAAGGAGCAAGGATGGCCTAAGCACGTCCCTTCCCCGAGCAGCCGTTCCCTGGGGGATGAGCTGGGGGTGTCCGTGTGTCACCCCGATATCGCTGCTGTGCACGGAGCAGGGCTGGGGCTGCCCTGTGCAGCACCCCGGGAGCTGGGCCAGGGTCACCCTTTCCCACCCGTCCCTTCCCTCCATAAATCCAAATAAATCAAAGGAATTTTTTTGCCTCTGATTTTTGGTCCTGTGTATTCATTACGCCTCACAGTACAGGAGCCTCCTCCAGGGGCAGGGATGTGGCAGGGGGTTTAGGGGACGAGGTTTAGCCATTTTTTTGGAGATGGCTGGGGACATGAGCAGGGCTCTTCCAGGAATCAGCGCTGCTGGGTGCCAGAGATGCGTGGGACTGTGGAGAGGGTGCAGGTGCTTGCAGCCAAAACTGGGGATAAATATCCATTTGTTTAGAATGGGGATTTACAAAATGAACATCTGAAGAACAAACGGATTTTGATTGAACGACTGCCAAACGTTTGGGTATTTTTTGTTTTTTGTTTTTCAAATCAGGTCTCAGCTAACTTTGCAGCCCTCTTGCCCAAAAGGCGGCAGAGTTCCTCTGCTCACACAGCCCAATTCGCCTAATAATAATTCTCTATTTTAACTTATTTGATTAATTTTGCTCTCTCCCTGCTTTGTAAAGCACCCAAATCTCTACGCTCACTCTTCTGACCCTTTTGATTTTATTTGGTGAGTCCCAAGAGGATACATCATGGGGACACCTGAGCGCTGCTGCCTGATTTTGCCAGCTCCCCGGGATGTTTTCCTGCCTGTGTCCAGCTCGGGGATGCCTCCCTGCGAGCCGAGCCGAGCCAGCACCGCTGGGTGCCCCTGCACCCGCACCCTGCCAGCCCCCAGGGGAGGGGAGGCAGAGAAGAGGCAACGACCAGCGCCAAGATGCACCTACAGGGAAACGAACCCCAAATTCGAGGCGATTCGCGGTTCTACGCAAACACGGCGTTCGGCTGGTGTTTAGATCCGGAGCAGGGAGAAGCTGCGGGTGAAACCGCAGGGGCGGTGGGAGGATGGACACGGTGCGGGGCTGAGCCGCTGCCGGCCCCGACGGCGGGGGCTGCCCGGGGGGAGCGTGCGCGGGCACACAAACCCCGCGTGTGAACCCCGCACACAACCGCACCCCTCCGAGGGCCGGACGGGGGATTCGTGCCTCCCCCTGCCCGCCCCAGTCCCCGGGGCCGGGCGGGGAGCGGGGCCGGGCTCGCGGGGCAGCCCCGCTACCTCGGCACCGCTCGGAGGGGCGGGGAGGGGGGGCCTGCGTGTATTTGGGGGTGTCCCCAAAGGGGCAAAGGCTGCAGAACATGGGAAATCCGCGCCTGGTGAAACCCAAGCTGAGCGGGAAAGGCGGCGCGCAAACAGCGCGGGGGTCCGCGGGCCAGCCGGGGGTGGCGCAGGTTCCGCGGGGCGCGGCCCCCCGACCCTTCGGCAGCCCCNNACCCTCCGGCAGCCCCGAGGGTGGGGGGGTTCCCCAAGTTGCCTTCCCTGCGCGGCCGCGCACCCCGCACGGGGGAAAGTCCCGCGGCCGCGGAGCGCCGGCCGCCCCCAGCTTGGGTTTCCCTAGAGGCGAACTGGGGCTAAATAATGGATCGATCTAAAATTAACCGGAGGAATGGAAATGCTCTAAAAATAAGCCAGCAGCTGCCGTGGTCGCAGCCCCCCGCTCCCGTGGGGAAGGGGGAGCGGGGCCGGCCGGAGGAGGGGGCGCGGGCAGAGCCGGGCGGGCTGCGCGGGGCTGCGCGGAGCGGTGGCCGCGGCTCTCCGCGGG
>VZRO01006622.1:0-97091 GCA_013397915.1 Daphoenositta chrysoptera
AGCGGCAAGGCAGCGGAGTGTTGGTATCGTCACGGGGGCTGAGCCACTGACCCCAAAAAGTTACCTTGTGGGTTGTTTTTCTTTTTTTTTAGGCGAAGGGAGGAGAAGTAAGGAAGGAGTCAGTGGAGCAGGTTCGGCTTGGCTGTTCGCGAGTGTGAAACAGCACGAGTGAAACCGCTCTCCTGGATACCTGTCCCAGACTGAGCTCTCGCATATTAAGCTGACGCTGCTGGGGGAAGCTGTCCGAGACGAGGCTTGTACAGAAATTACCTCATGCTATTCCCGATCGACACCGAGTATAATTCCAGGGACCTCCACAGTAATATGGATATGCAACTCTTTTCGATCAAGGTATTTGTGTATCTGTGTGTGTCGTCTTTAGTTCTTATTTTAAGCAAAGAGGAGAAGGCAAATAATGCGAGTTTTGCCTCAGTTAAGATTTTTGGGCTGGGAATCCTGGGCAATCCGCCTGCTTCGTGGCGCCGGGGGCTTTTATTTTTTTGCGTTAATTATTTATCATTTTTATTGTCGATATCCTCCCCCAATCAGATCTAACGAAAGAGATCCCGGACACGGTGCCGTCACAGCAGCGAGCAAAAAGGGAGAATCTCGGAGCTCCCGAGCAGTGAGGTCTCCCCCTGGCCGCCTTAGCCGGGTCTTCTCCCACCCCCGGGGGAGGGGGGCACAGGGCTTCCCCCGCGCTCCCCGCCGCCTTGTTCATGTTTCGCTGGCCAGGAGGGAAGAGGGGGCTGCCGCCGCTCCGGGGGCACGGGCCAGCCCTGCCCGCCGCCGCCAAGTTCTCCGGGGCCGGGGTCGGGCGAGGTGCCGGCCACTCGCCCATACCTTGCCAGGTGGGCTCAGCTTCCTTGGCTCCGCAGGGGAGACCCCCGCGTCCTTGGGGAGGGAAGGGGCAGGAGGTTCCCCGCCGGGCTCCGGGGACTTCTTGCCCCGAGGAAGAAGGCGAGAGGCTGTACCGGCATGAGGCAAGGGCTTGACTGTCCTCGGCGTGGAGCAGCATCCCCAGCGCTGGCATGTGCTGGCTGCAGGAATGCGAAGTGTTGGCAGGTGAATGTATGACACGGTTAAAAACCCAAACCAAACAAACCTACCAACAGCAACAGCAACAAAAAACAGAAAAAAACCCAACAAACAAAAAAAAGACCCCCTACAACACAACTCAAGTAATAAAATAATCAATCAGTGACTCAAAGTGCATGGAAATCCGGCGTTGGCATTTTGGAGTTTGCAAGCTTCTGACCTCTGGGACCAGGGATTCATTAAAAGAGACTTAGGTTTGCATCGAAGAGAGAGCAGAAGCGCATTAAAGCTGACCAGTTGATGCAAGGAGAGGAAGGAATCACCGGCGGCTGGAAATAAAAGGCGTCGCATGTTTTTGCATCGCCGCTGACGGAGGTGCAGTGCTCCCGGCTGGGGACCAGGGTTCGGAGGGGACCGGCGGAGCCCTGGCTCCAGCCGCGAGATCCGCATGTGCCCCGCCGTCCCCCGCCCACGGCCCGCCTCGGCTGCAAGGCCGCGGCGGGAGGCAGCTCAAAGCCGTCCTACGGCCGCTCGCTGCAAGGAGCGAGGCTGCGAGGAGCCGCGACGAGGCTGTGCCGGAATCCCTCCACAGCACACGCCAGCTGGGGTACGGATGAGCCTGGGAAGAGACAAAAAATAACAAATCGCTCGGCTAAGTAAAGTGGAGAACAATAGGGGGCTCCCTTCAAGGGAGAAGCGCAGCGGTGATGGGCGATGGTCTCGGAGTTACGCGGGGAGAGCCGGCTCGCCCAGCCCGGGGGCGCTCCCCGGGCCCCTCCGCTGGGCGGGGCCGGCCTGGCTGCGGTGGCCCTTCCTCGGGCCGGGAAAGGTGCCGAGCACGCGATGAGCCGGGAAAGCACGGAGGAACTGCGCGGAAAGCCGGTGCGTGGCCGGCTGCTCGCGGCCGGCGGTGTGCGCCGGAGGCAGGCGGAGAGGGGCGGAGGGGCAGAGAGCGGCGTGCGGAGCGGAGCGCTGTGCGCGGTGCGGAGCGGAGCGCTGTGCGGGGTGCGGAGCGCTGTGCGAGGTGCGGAGCGGAGCGCTGTGCGCGGTGCGGTGCGCTGTGTGGGGTGCGGAGCGGAGCGCTGTGCGGGGTGCGGTGCGGAGCGCTGTGCGCGGTGCGGAGCGGAGAGCTGTGCGGGGTGCGGAGCGCTGTGCGGGGTGCGGAGCGCTGTGCGCGGTGCGGGGTGCGGAGCACTGTGCGGGGTGCGGAGCGGAGCGCTGTGCGCGGTGCGGAGCGCTGTGCGGAGCGGAGCGCTGTGCGCGGTGCGGTGCGGAGCGCTGTGCGGGGTGGGGAGCGGGGCGCTGTGCGGGGTGCGCGGGGTGCGGGGCGCGGTGCGGTGCCGAGTGCGCGCGGTTCTGTGCAGGGTCGGCGGAGTTCTGTGCGGAGGGCGCGGGCGCGGTTCGTGGGGTGCTGATCGGAGCGCTGAGCGCGGGCACGCGATGCTCCGGGTACGGACGGCGGGATAGGGAGAGCGGGATGCGGAGCGGTGCTCGCCCGGGGGACTTGCCCGGGGGACTCGCCCGCTCGCCGGGGCCGTCGCCGGGATCGGGCGTGGACACAGTGGGGGACTTTCCTGCAGGGTGCCCCGGGACGATTCCGGCGGGCGGCTGCGTCTCGGGGGGCAAAGCCGTTCTTGCAGAGCACCGGACTGCACCAGCAGTGCCTGCTCGGAACCCAGCTGTGCAGACTGGGGAGCGGCTGTCTAGTGGGAAGAGGGTCAAATGAAAGCAGAAACAACAGAGAAAGCTCTCCTAGGGTGCCTGGGAAAATCTTGATCATCACTTGCT
This sequence comes from Daphoenositta chrysoptera, assembly GCA_013397915.1. Taxonomy (NCBI): domain Eukaryota; kingdom Metazoa; phylum Chordata; class Aves; order Passeriformes; genus Daphoenositta; species Daphoenositta chrysoptera. The sequence continues at coordinate 2,827 of VZRO01006622.1, forward strand.
AGACCAGAGGTGAAACCTGTTCTAAAGGTATTAATACTGATGGGGTTCATTCAGCTTTAAGTCCAACCAAGGGCAGAAAAAAATATTCAATGTTGTTTCCTTTTTAAGAATTGTAGGCTTCTCTTAGTCTTACCCCAACAGAAGAACCTGTGCTGGATTTTCACAGTGTAGCTTGTTGGTAAATGGATATTTGCAGGCTAGGAAGTGTAGGCAGGTGCTCTGGGGTATTTGAGAAGGGGCTGATCAGACTGAGGGGAGACATCAGACTGCACAGGGAAGAAATAGCTCCTGTAAACGAGATGCTGAGAGTGATTCGCCTTGAAGTCCTGATTATTGTGTAAAGGTTACCTCTGTGGCAGGGGCACAGCAAACCATTACAGAAAAGCCGAGGTAGATAAGACTACTTACATCAGTGAAGAATTCTCTTGCAAGTTAGGAGTTGTGATGTCAAGGCCAAAGGTTTTCCAAATTCCCTTTTGTTGTCAGCAAAACCCATTAATCTTCTATATGTGTCGGGCTACTGTATGCAGGTGGCAACTCTACCTGTTCTGTGTGGAAATTCAGCTATTTGCTCATTGCGGAATGCTGTACAGGAGAAAGAAGCAACTTTTGTGAACATTGAAATGAATGTTAGCAAAATAATTCCTTCATAGTTCGGAGGTGCCAGTAGTAAAACATCAAAATAATCACATTTGTTCTTTTGTTTTCTTCCTCAGAACTTAATAATGGAAATTACCGTTATTTTGTTTTCATTCAGTAAAACCAGATCAGTTTTGTATTGACTGGACAATCTGATTTTTTGTGAATGGGTTTTCACTCTAGAACTCCTCCTATCTTAATTCACAGAATATTTGTTTGATTTTATCTTAGTGCAGTTCCAACCATACTTTAAATGCAATGACAAATAAATTTTTTGGCTCAAACAAATTTTTAAACATGTTTTCTGAGGTATTTTTCCCCTCACTTGATAGCTTATTTTACTTACTTTACCCTTACTCCCGCAGTAAAGGGTTCATGTATGTCTGTCTAGCAATGTCAGCTGTAAAATGTCCATCCTGCTTATGCTGCAGAGAGTATTCCTTGCTCCTGCGGCTGTCTGTAATTGTGAGATTTTTTAAAACTGTATTTCCTGATGAACATATTGAATCATTCTACATGTTTTCAGTGAAGACTTTCAGTGCCAGCTGAAGACGGCTCTTTCAGGAACCTTGTTAACAAAATAGAAACATTTCCTATACTTATTTAAGTATTTATCTGTCACTCAGCTCATTATTTAGATCTTTTCATTTACATAAAGAGGTTCCATAATGAGCAATTATGTGCAATGAGTCTGTGGTTGGAGTAATGACAAGTCTGGGTTCATTCTGATGGACTGGTTCTGGCAGTGTGGTACCAAAATATACAACCTTAAGTACCAAATATCTGATAAAGCTGAATGATTTTATGAAGGAAGTAATTTCAGAACCAGACACTACATGCAGAAGTTTCCATCTCCCCTGTCTTGCAGTACCCCGCCTCCTTAGGTTTAAAAATAAATATATATTCTCGCAGAACAAGTGGAGGTTTGTGCTGAAATACTGACTTTAAAAATAGCAATATGTTCTGATAATGCCAGATATTTTTAATGAAATAAACCCAAGAGAAGCATGTATTACAAGGTGACTGGAAGAGAGGCTTTGTGATACACTCACTCCTGGGCTGTGCTGGGGAAATATATGAATTTCTTCTCTGAACTCAAGTTTCTAGTGAACACCAACTACTACAGTGGGGAACATGGTAAATCAAGAATATATTTGCATTAATTCAAACTTTTATGGTCAATTGGAAAAGGACAGCATTTTACTTCAAATGAAATCTCTGCACATGAGAAAAGTTCATTCAGGCTTTATAGCCCAGAGGCCTATGCTTTTTTCACTAAAATTCATTGATAAAAATGGAATTAATTTAGATCATACGGTTTCTGCTTAGCTGCACAGACTTGCAATGTTCTGTAAAAGTTAATATTAATCAATATATAAAAAGCAGTGTGCCATGAATAAATTAGGCAGTATAATAGAAGCTTTTATTTCTTAGGTAACATTAAAAAAAGACTAAAAGGTCTTAAATTTTTAAAAAGAACACTTTAAAATTTTATTTCTGTTTTACAGACAAGCACTGGACACATGCAGCTAAGAAACATACTTCTTTAGGAAACCATGCAAGCTGAGGCAAAGCAATTAATGCTTATGAAGACTATAATGTTGAAAAATGCTAATTGCCAATTCATTTGATTTTCAGTCAGTTCCAGATAAAGTATTAGACTGATGCTTGGGCTCACTGTAACTTCTCTTTTGTTAGAATTTGGGTTGCAATAGTTGAATTTATCGCTGTTTGTTTGCACAAAAACTGACACTTGCTTTAATTTCTGGGCATTCTTTGGCTGTAAGGAATTAACCTGAGGCTAAAAAAGAGAAAAAGCAGCATTTCTTTCCTTCAGGAATATTTTCCCTATTTCAGTGGTGCTTTCTTGTTCTCCATATAGTGTTAAATAAGAGTAGTCTTATCTTTTATTCCCTTAGTGAATTGCTCCCTGTCTGGTTTGTACATACATGCATGGACTAATGAGTTCATTGTGGAAACATAAAGCAAATTGCCTCCATGCCTATTTTAGGTATACTCTCTACTATTTTGAGCCCATAACTGGGTTGTTCTACTAAGGCAATCAAAACAACAGATAATTGTGGCTAGTTAGTTATTCAGTCTTTTCTCTATAGTGTGGACCGTATGAGAACCTCCCATGGGCCTGGATCAAATGCCTCTGTAGCGTGAGTCAAGTTGTTCAGTTTGTGAATGACTCTGAGTTTGGCTCAGAGAGGTGAAGCCAAGGCAGATTTGTAACCTGTGTGCCCGAAAAGAGCCGAGGGAGAACGATGGGATCATCACATAAAACAACACAGACTTTGTTTCATTTGGATTGAACCCCGAGCCAAATTCAAGCAAGACTAAATGTCAAGAGGCATGGAAAGTCCTGTGTGCTGTTCTCAATTGCAGTGATTTTATTCATACCCATTAAACATTTCATTTTCAACTAGTTCTATTACCAAATCACAGTGAGATACTTTCACATTCAATAAAGGACTTTCCATTGTGTATCTTTTTCTCAGGTCTTCAAATAGCCATCATTTGAAGACTCTACTTCAACTTTTGTGAGCTTAGTGTTATCACTTAGGGAAAACATGTAGAAAAATTAATGTAAGGAGAAGATTTTCAATTTAAAACATTATCAAAGTGCATTTTGAGTTTTGTTACCACATGATACATAAAAGTTTTGTGGTTTTGTCTGTGGTTGTCTTCCAGTGTGACCATATTTTTGGTAGGAACCAGTCAGATCAGTAAGGACAAAGTAGATATTTACAGATGAGCCTGATGGCTGGATTTTATGTATAGGCAGTGACATAGACACTTTTTCAGTGTGATAAATTTCATAGTAAATAAAACTTTTGTAAAGAAAAGGATCAGGTGAATTGTACCCTAGGATGTCCACTGCTCTCCATAGCAGATGTATTGAGAGACCGGTTTAGATGCAATTGCCCAAAGTGTGCCTATCTAGTATCAGGTAAAATTACTTCTCCCTTTCTTCTACTCAGAGGTTTAAAAACTTGTTCAGGCATGTATAATTTTGTAAAGAATTGAAATAAATAAATGCCTTCACTTGAGAATTAAAGTGTGGGCAATTTGGAGGTATTTATAACAGTCAGTCAGGTGTTTAGATATGTAGGCTGAAATCCTCATCTCGTTAAAATCAGTGGGATCTCTCCAAATGTCAGTGCAGGCACAACATTGTTCCTGTTTAATGTGGTCCAAATGCAAGCAGAAAATAGAGACCTTGTTAATGTTAAACCTCAGCTCAAGTCAAATGTTGGAAAGGGAATGTTGGATGTTCAGCTGGTTTCCTAACATAATATGTTGTGCTCTTTTTGCTTGAGAAATCAGCTACCTTTTTATAAAAATAATTCAGTGTTAGATATTATCTTGAAGGAGATTTAGATAAATAGTTAGCCCCTCCACCCCCCAAACTGAATTCCATTGGAGAAATAATCAGTTTAACATCCAAATGAATTGAATTGTGCCTGTAGTGCATTGGCTGAAGGGTGTACTTAAATTCAGGCGCCCTGATTACTCCATTGTCATAAATGAGACCTCTCCAGGGGTGAGAGTGTAAGTGGTTATTGCACTTCTGTAGGATGGAGCAGAATAATACAGTTGAACAGCATAATGCAGCAAAACAGAAAATACAATGTGTTATGGGTCAGGTCTGTTTCTGGGTGTCACACAACACGAAGGTAAATATGAATTACTGTTCAGAATCTGAACGCCAAGCTAAGTTTAGTTCCCCTGATTCGGCTGTTGATCTGCTGGCATCATCAATTTCCTGGCTCATAGTACAGTGCAGCCAGGTGTTCAAATTCACTGAAGGCCAAGATTTGCTCACTTAAAGAACATTGAAAGTAAAACCTAGGTGATGTAACTGCTATTCAAAAGTAAATACACTGTGTGACAGGTATAAAACTGCTGAAGTAAATGGTATTTCTCACTGTTTTTTAAAAATTATTTTTTGTTTTTTTTTTCCAGAAGTACCTCAGCTGTAGGGCAAAATACAAGGACGTAAGCTACTGACCTCCTTTTAGCATCAGGACCAGACATACTACCTTATTCATCACCATCAATTAAGAGCAATTGAAAAACCGCCTGAGAAAAGCTGGTCAACCCATTCCATCAGTGGACATCTTTTGTAGAACACATTTTATGTACTTCTGCTCAGATCCTTTTTTCTGCCTACCTACCTACCGCATGGTTCTATATTACTTATTGGGCACTGATGGTAGCCTCCAGAACGTGCAGCTGCAAATGGTCAGCCTCATCCCTTAGCAAGAAGAAAACCTGGATACTGGATAGCAACAACGTCTTCAGAGAAAATGGTATACGAAGGGAAACGATTGGTTTCCTGCCATTGTTTCTTCCTGTTAACAGCCAAATTCTACTGGATACTCACTCTGATGCAAAGAACTCACGGCCAGGAATATGCCCACTCCATTCGACTGGATGGGGACATCATCTTGGGAGGACTGTTCCCTGTTCATGCAAAAGGGGATAGAGGGGTGCCTTGTGGGGAGCTCAAGAAGGAGAAGGGAATCCACAGACTAGAGGCAATGCTGTATGCAGTTGACCAGATTAATAAAGACCCTGATCTTCTCGCCAATATCACCTTAGGTGTCCGAATCCTTGATACGTGTTCCAGGGACACTTATGCATTGGAGCAGTCCTTAACATTTGTGCAAGCATTGATAGAAAAAGATGGTTCAGACGTGAAGTGTGCAAACGGTGACCCACCTATCTTCACTAAGCCAGACAAGATATCAGGTGTGATAGGTGCTGCAGCAAGTTCTGTGTCCATCATGGTCGCAAATATTTTAAGACTCTTTAAGGTAAGTAACATTTTCTATCTTTATTTTAAATTTAAAGAAGAATGAAATAAGTGAAGTGGTTGTGTTGTGATACCTTCAAAAAAGAAAGGACACTTTTCACATTCAAAAATCTGAAATGGCTGGTTTGCCCTTTCAAAGCAAAGGCACAAAAAATACCTCAAAGCAGTGTTTTGCAGACCCAATTTTAAGGTGCCAAGTGCTTCTTCTAAAGTTCTGAGCAATCTGTGCACATTTTAACTATTCAGTGATTTGTATCCTTACTTTTAGGCTGCTCACATTTGGTCCATATTGAGCATTTATGCTCATCAAGACTGGGTTGGGATTGATTTCCTAAATTTCCAGGAGAACAAAATGTAAGATTTTAACACAAATACATTTTTTTGAGGACCAGATAATTTCCTTACATAGAAAGATATTCCAGTAATAATCTAGTGCTATTAATGTGCATGTCTAGCCAAATGAAGTGTGCTGTAATATCTTTGTTTTCCTTGAAATTTTAACCTCCTCCACATTTTCTACAAGGTGATATTTTTCCAGACTTTGTTATCACTTTGTGAGAGATTATTTTTAGGCAACAGTTCTACTGGCATTTGCTTCCAATACTTTATGAAGCTCAGAAATTCTAGATAATGGAAAAGTAAACCTGCCACTTTTAAATTTGCTAAGTTAGATGGGAAGATGAACACAGTCTAATTAATCAACTTGGATGGAAGAGATCAGGCAGCAGATATTTAACTTTTAATCCAATGCAATGGCAAACAGACAATGGTAAGTTGAGCACTTTTTTCTATGCACAGAACAACTGTAACTTATGTCTGAATCTATTACTGTCCTACCACCCACTGTTCTCATCCATTCAGAAATCTCGCCTTATTTCATACAACTTTACAATCACCAAAATCCACTTAAAGACAATTTCTTTGACTTTGGTGCAGAAGATTCTGGTAATGTTTAATATTGCTGTTATGTATTTTGAAAAGTGTTGCACTTGTTTTCTAATGGTTGTAACAGTTTGATTAGTCACAAAGAAAGATTGGCTTTTTTCTTACGGTTTCTCAGCAAAGTGTATTTCAGTAATTTGAATGGAGATTTTAGTCCTTCCCTTTGGCTTTCCCTTGAAGGAAATAATGGATTTACAGTTCAGTGGAGGAGCAAAGTGACTGCTGGATTGTGGTCAGGTGTTCCTTTCAGTCTCGAAACTGATGCTCAGCTGCAGTTACTGCACAGGTTTGAGAGTAGTGGACTAGTTCTAGCCATATGTTTTACTTATGAAAATCAAGTACACAAAACTGAGCTAAGGCTTAAAAAATGTTCTATATGGAGAGCACCTCTGGAGTTGTGCCTGGTGTGGAGGCTTACCTATCCTGGGAACGATCATGCATGCTGCGGGAGGTGTCTGTTTTTTAGTTCACATCTTTTTTTGAAGTTGTGCTATCCTATTAAATAATGCATATTTCTGAAATAATGATAGATGGAATGGTCAGTTTAATACCCATTATGATGCAGGGCCACGTAGACTACGACTTACACCCCGTTTAGAGTTGAATACGGTTCTATAGACTGATTTAAGAAACTAAGCCTGGTAAGACATGCATTAACTGTGAATCAAGAGCAGCAAGAAGGAAAGAGACCTATGAATTGTCTAAGATAGTGGCAATTTGTCTTCTGAAACCTTGACAGCTACCTCCTGATTTACATTATGCAATAAGATTGCAAATAACATTCTACTGCAGTCTTAATCAATAGAGGGTCACATGATATCCCCTCTGGGGAAAGATCTTATTTACCCATTTAATTGATGTAACACAGCTGCTGGCAAAGGGAGGAGACATCTTTTTTAGTTTTAAATATATATCCCAAAAAATATTCTTAATAATGTTAAAAAAATGATAAATTATGCTCTTTAATGCCTGATGGTAGACCAACATATGAAACCTGTTTTTACACTTCCTCTCAGAAGTGAATCTCTTAATGAATAAAGGCTTCTGGATAAAGCTCTGAGTTAGAAGCACCGTAGAAGCCACTCACGAGGGTTATAGTCAAGAGGCTTAGGAAATTAAGGATCATTTTCCAGAAAGTTAGATGTATAACCTGGTTTGGATTGTACTCAGACCAAAGACATAGGCTGAAATTCTCGGCTGATGCATCCCCACAGCTCTGTAGCTGAGGACTTGGGCCTTGGCCTGTGCTCTGAGAGGATCCAGGCATGAAATTGTGTTTACTGTATTTTGATATATGTCAAGGTGGGACATTCACCTGGGGTAAATGCCTGTACTTTCATTTAAGTCAGCAATCACCATCATGCAAATGCCTGTTTCCATTTTATCCAGGATGAGTGTGATTCATCCATATTTCTGTTTAACAGTACTATTTAGAAAGTTGAACCTGTAATTTGAAGTTCAGTATTGCTTTAATACCTACTCTGAAGTTTCTATATATCAGGACTACATATTTTTGAGAATATTATTATCCAGTGAAATTTTAATTTGTAATGAAATTGTGAGAAGTATATTATATCTCTCAATGTGAATACACAAAGATAGACTAAGAAATACTACTCTCAGCAGCTTAGATTTTTATGCTGTTATTTTTCTTTTTCTTGCATTTTTTTTCCTTTCTTTTATTGATTTTACAACAGAAAACATACAGGTCAATAGTCCTATCTGATGATCTGGTGGATAGCATAAACTGATAGTCAAGGCATTTTTTTATCTAAGTGTTTTCATGAGAAGAGGGGAGGGAGGCCACCACAGAAAATGACCTCTAGCCTTTCTCCTGATCAAATGGCTTGCCTTAAATTCTTCTCTCTCCTTTCTCCTGTGAATTTTGAGGTGCATTGCTACTTAGCAGGTAATTTTCCATAGGCCTTACCCTTCATAGGTCCAAAACATTAAGTTACAAATTTGGACAGACTAAATTTCACCCGTTGATCGTTTTAGATTTTTCAGAGGCACTTTAGACACAGGAAACACTGGAGCATGGAATTGATTGTGTGAAAGTGGATGTGTTATTCCTTGATTATCATAAGGTTGTTGTTTTTTGTCATAATTTTAAGTTGTTTTTATCAGGGAACATCAGAAGTGGGCTGCTTCACAAAGGAAACAGAGACAAGGGATCACAGCCTGGTAGGCTCTATCGAGGAGCTGGCTGTCTCAGTTAAGCAGCTCTCACTGTCACAAAGGCAACCTTTCTATTGACTCAATCTGTCAAAATATTACTCTTACATCCTTCCTTATATTTGTTTTTCAGAAATTCTGTTTTCCTGTAGGGTGCTTAGGCATGACTAGATGGGAACTTTTATCTGTTTTTTATGACACTTAAAGGTATCTGAGTTGTTTCCCAGGCCCCCCAAACTTGGCCTGGAGGAAACAAGAGGCTACGTAACCTAGCTCACTTCATGTACTGTTCCCTGTATTCAAAACTTCTACTTGTTTAATTTCTGAATCACTTGTGTCAGTGGTTAAAATCTGCTGGAAAAAGAGAGGCATTTGTTTATGCTACTGTCCTCACATCTAAACCCCACATACTATTTCTGAACTCCTTGGTACACTCCATCTGTCACCTTCACACATCTTCTAGCCAGTGTCACACTAGGAGCAGCCTAGGGATGATGGTTTGCATGCAAATTGAGATGGGTGGACAGTATGCTTGGTGAATTGTGATCTCAAACTTTTATGTTTATATTTATGTACATGTGTATAAGGCCAAGTATGCAGCTTTGATCCTGTCCTTGCCTTGCTTTGCCTTGCCTGGCCTTTCCTTGCCTTGCCTTCTGTTTTCACCAGTTTCCCAAAGCTTAATTACTTATTTCCTCTTTTTGGTCAAATTGCCTTTTTGTTGCAGAGCTGTAATCCACTTTAGTAGCTGCTGTCTGAAGGGACTAATATTCACTTCATGCACATTCGCCTTATACATTTCATACACGTTTACCTCTTCAGAAGTACAAATACAATGACATTATGGAGTTACTCTTTCAACTTTATGGCAACCATCCAAAATGCAAGGGGTAGTTTCTTTCAGTGAATCTGGAAGTGAATATATTAGTTCCACCAGCATTTTGCTTATTCACTTTGATTGTTTCATTGCCTCATTTTGGATTTTAGAGTATGTCTTTGCCTGGTAGCTTTGCACAGCTACTAGGGCTGTACCTGGATGATGCTATTTTTATGCTTAGATGCAGGTCTTTTTATGTTTGGCTGCCATGTGGCACTTTTGCTGCCTTGTGTTCTAGACCTGCACAGAGCAGCAGACAGGCCTCCCAGAAATGAGGGCATTGCCATAGTACAGAGGCTAATCTCACTGAACTTCTTAAGTGCTGGGCTTTGAATTTAAATTGTAGCAATGGAGTGAATCTCATGAAAGGAATATGATGTAAATAAAATGTAATAACATTTTACCACCTAATTTCAGAGAACACAAACATATTTTTGTGATGCATCCTGAGGCATACACAGGTCCTGATCTAGAGTCTATATCTACAGAAGTATTTGCACCTCAGGAGCATTAGAGACTTCAAAGGCTCTAGGAAGACGCAGGATTCAGTCTGTTCCATGTGGAACTGCAAGGTCTTTCCATAATGGAAAAGCTATATTATATACTTTCAAGAAGTGAAGATGAGGCTCAAGAATTTCACCCAACATATTGGTACTCATTAATAAAAACATGTGCTGCACTGATTGAAGTATATCCATTTTCTCTTTGCTATGTCTTGCTACATGTGTCAATATTTTCCACTGCATACCATTTGAAATTTGTAATAGGATGATTTTTTTCTTGGTGGTTAAAACACATGTGGAAAATTTTGTGTGAAGTGAGAAGAAAAATTGTTCTAAGTAGGGAGAAGATGACTTAAACATTTTGAAATAGTTCTTAAGATGAACATATTTATTTTATTTTTGTTCTAGATAATATTTGCACTTTCTGAATAATTTTAATTATAAAAGGAACCCATACATCCCATTTAATTTTACAGTGCTTTTTTGTAGCTTAGTACATGCATATATCTGTTTAGTGCCTAAGCATCTTTTCTTGTTAATGGCTGGAAAATACCTTTATTATAATTTTTTTTTCATAATTGAATTTCTTTTACATAGAAGAAACATACATATCTCTTTATATTTCCATGGCAATATACAGTTGATTATGCAAAACTCCCCTTTAACTCAACCATGATTCTTCTGTCAGTACCAGGTTAAATGTGTGTGGTCAAAAGAGGCAAATACCAGGTCAACACCAAGATAAAATTATAGGTACAAGAGGTACTTTGCTAGCATCAATAATGAAACAGTTGCCAAAGTTTTTAGTTGCAGAGAGTGGAAATAATAGGTTTTCAGATTCTGTGAAAACTGTTAGCACTGATTAGCATCAAATTTTATTTGTGCTAAGCTGCTTGAGGCAAGAGAGTACAAAACCAACTTGATTCATTCATTTATTATTTTACAGTATATTAGTTCCTTAAATATTCCTCTAAAAGTTTAAGAATTTTGGTTTCTCACATTCCTAGATGGAACTATAACCAGTGCTTAGAGCAAAGGGTAATCTGCTTTTCTATGTTCTTTTCATTTGTTTGTCATTGGTTTGCTACAAGGCTTGAAAGCATCTTCTGACCTTTTTGTCCTTCTCTTTTGTCATTTTGATTTGCTTGTGTTTAAGCATTTCACAGGAACAATTGGAAGCTTGATTAACATTAGTTAAATGTTTGAGATGTCTCCCCTGCTTTCGTAGGCATGTTGAAGCTGTCTAAAATGTTGAGGATTTTACGTCATTCCATAAGTACAATAGACGAGCACCTTACAAATAGAGTGTAGCTATTAAAGACCAACAATCTGATTTTCTTTCCACTGCCCTGAGGGCAGAGAATATATATCTATATATATATATCTACACTTTTCCCTCCCATGAAGGAAACTGCATATGCAGAGAAAATGATTTCACCCTTTCATGGCTGAGGCCAGCTGACACAGACAATCCACGCCCATACCACATACTCCTTTATTCCCCCAAATCATGGGGCTGCATGCAAATTACCAGGAGGGAATGATTCCTGACCCATGGTGACTTCTGAAGCCTGTCAGAAAATTGGGAGACTTGGCTAGCACAGGTCGTGGCCGAGTTATGGACTGTCCTGACAGTCTGACAGTGGAGGCAGCTGAGTTGTTGCTGAGAGATGTGCTCTGAAATAATGTGATTTACCAGCATAGACATTGCTGCTGATTTCTTAGGACAGAGCTCCTCTTCTCCTATGTCACACTGAAGGGAAGCCAAAACACTGAAAGGATCATTGATGCTTTTTCAGTGCTTTACTACAGCAATGTTAGTTTTATTAGCTGCAATGAGAACTAAATTAAGACGACTTTTCCCCCCTGGTGTTTAATTGTTTCTGTACAGTAGCAGTTGGGCAATGTGAATAGTCCTGCATTCTGACTGTCATCAGAAACCAGGCACTACTGTGTTACAGCCAAGTGGTAGATTTTGTGTGTTTGCTTATTTCCTTTCTCATTATTTTCCCTAAAGCATATTGTGCTTTTAGGATTAAACTGATTTAGAGTGCTTAAATGTATATCCTTGTGCTTCCTAGCATTTATCAGAGAAAAGTAGTCATCAGAACAAAAGTCTTACTGGAGCACACTAATTCCACAGGAATGAATTAAATAGCCAAGAGCAAAACACTCCTCTGGGCTGGAATCTATATGTACTCCCAGCAAGATATTATGTCCCCTATGTCTCTGACAGGACAATTAAGCATTTAAATGAGGCCTTAAATTAGGAGGCTGTTGGCCCTTGGCTGTGTCCCCAACAGAAAGAATAAAATGCTTTCAGAAGGGGGCTGGATCAGATCTGTGCGTGTGGATGCATCTTTCTTGTTTACAGAAAAATTGTGGGTTGATACATGCTTGCACTTGCATAAGATATAACCTCTTCTCTTTGGAGGGCTTTGGAAACCTTTGATGGAAGTGATAGGAGGTTTTATAAGAAGATTTCAAACACCTGCAAGGGTGGTGCCAGTTTCTTAAATTCTTCCTCACTTTCCTTTGGAAGGAATTTTACTCATCTTCTTTTCTCTTTCTTTTCCCACATGCTTTATTTCTTTCTCTAGTTGTCTTAAGAAAAGCTACTTTTTGACCACTGTTGCCAGTATATTTCATGTGGCTGTTTCATTCCATAGTCTTCAAAGAAAATTTTTGTTTCAGACATGCTGAATAAGCAAGACTTTGACTGAGTCTAGGTTTCTGCAGGTTGTGAGGATGAGTGGATCACCAGGAGGAAGAGCTGGAAATTAGGAAACTTGTGAGAGGGATCTATCTATGGTTATAACAGGAAAAAAAAGGAAATGCTTGTTGAAAGATTGAACTCTAAAGGGAAAAGGGTCTCTATCTTTTTTTACTTCCATGTAGGATTTCTTCTCTGGCACTTCAGATAGATACTGAGCTCTAATTCTTCTCCGAAATAAACCATTTTTGATAGCAATGCTGAGATATTCCATGGTATTGTGAGATCTCTTTTCCTATTGTATTTCTTTCACAGCTTGAGACTGTGGGACAGGAGCATAAGTGATTTCTCTGAGCTGGAATAATTAATCTTTTGAGTTTTGGCCCATGTTTTTTCAGTAGAGGTGCCTTCAGCATTTAGTTATGTAGCAGTGGTATTTGTAGAGGCAGAATCAGAATCTCTATTCCTTCTTCGTTTTGCACATAGCTCTTCTATAAATTGAAAAGTAGCAGAAGTATGATAGCCCATTTTGGATATCATTCTGTGAAAAGAGCCTAACAATCTCCATAAGATTTTTACTTTGAGAGTGGCTCTGTTACATTTAAAATGCCATGACAATCATCTTCCAGGCATGGCACAATTTTGTTAAGCAACTCCATTGTATTACAGGAACACTGATCCCCTAAAGTGATGGTTACTCTTATTCAGATAAATTTTCTTTGTTTTTTGCCTGCAAAGTGCTGTGAAATATTAAGGTCTTAGTGAACACTTAAAACCACAGTTTTACTTAGGTGATTCATTAGAGAAACTATGGATCCTGCAATGGTTCTCTAGGCCTGACACTTCAGGAACAAAGCCTGAGAAATGAACTGAAAGAAGGGCTGGTTTTCTTGCCATTCCAATTTCTTCTCTGGGTGCCATAAGTATGCTTGGTTTTATCAGTATTGCTGAAACACAAAAAGTGTCCCAGAAGAACTGACTTCCTTGAGGGCTGTCATCTAGACAAGAACTTGCCAGTTTAGAAGGTGTGCTGTATGAACATAGGTGAGGTTGCAGGAGGTCTCCAGACTGGCCTGCCTATTTGGATGATATGTGAATGGACTGTTAAATAAAGTGGAACATGTTGAAATTCAGTGCTGTATAAGACAATACCCACTGGCTAATAATAGAAAGGAGAGAATATATAGCATATATATGTGTGCTTTTGTAAGGGATGTGTGCTATGTTGTTATATTAGTGTAAATTCATTGGCTGTGGAACGCATAGTCCAAACAACCTTTCAAGACAGTGCTGTGGGAAAAGAGAATATATCTTGGCAATCTGAGACAGGAACACATTTATCATTAGGAGCAGCATAAAAAAACCCGGGGAATTTAGACTGTGCTCACTGCTATGGTGTCCAGGACCAAACCAAAACCACAGAAAGAGACAAATAGGCTGTCAGGGCTGGTATCACACTGAATGGAAAGTGCAAAGGCCTTGGAATCCCAAGACTGTGGATGTCTTGCTGCAGGGGCACAACTTGTTTTAGGATTCAAATTTCTGGCTTCTTCTGAGTTCATGAGATGCAGACAAGTAGTGTAAGTAGCTACATTTTTCTATCACCACCTGGATAGGATCTAATTGTTGAATTCTGCTTACTCAAAAGGGAAACAGAGGTTGATTTTTGTGTGACTTTTAGTGTTGCTTATGTGAGGAAGAATCCCTGGGAGAACAATGAATTCCGGGGAAGCTAGTGAGTGATACCATTCTAAAACTGGATTTATCCAGAGGCAAATAATGTCCTATGTCCGTTGAAATATTGTGTCATCACCATTAGCAGGCTTTGTGTTTGAGTAGGGTTTGTCCAGCAGGCACATAGCAAAAGCAAACATGGGTCCTCTATTGCTTTATGCAATTTTCAGATATGATCATGGTGATGCACTATTGGTAGCAGTCTGAAAATAGATAGGGGTACATTCAATTAAAAGAGATTTTTCTTTTTTTAATATGGGACAATAATGAACTTGGGGGAGCTGACAATTTGATCTCCACAGACATGCCTCTCCAAATAATCCTTTTATAATATGGATTAAATACAAACCTAACACTACAAATGCCACTCATAAAGAGGAGTTAGTAGAGCACAGACATATATAGCTAGAGCTACAATATGGTTTCAGGAATGAAAATATGGGCTGATTATTAGAAAAAGATATTTCCAAGAAGTACCCTGTTATATGTTGTCTAAAGTTTAATCCAGTTGTGTATTATGAGAAAAATGACAAATTTTCTACTTCCTAGCTTTCTGAAAATTAGGTTGGGTAGATGTATAAAAATACACATTTTTTATATGAGTAGGAAAATGATCTAGGTAGAGTAGCCAGTGTTTTCCTCTCCTAAATTTGATGTTTCTACTTGCCGTCTTTTGCACAACAAAGCACAGGATTTGAAAGTTACCAGCTGCTATATTTGCTTTCCAAAGTGTGAAGAAAACATGTATTGTCCTGAGGATTAAAGGGCTGATTCTCTTTGTGCTCAGTTCAGGCAGAACTGAAGTGTTTGTAATGAAAGTAAAAGCTATTAAAAAGCATGAAACATGAGAGAAAAATAACGTGTTTATGTCTTCTTTGTTGGATAGGATTTGATGATGCCCTTAGAAAGTTTCAAGTGTAAAAATTTGTCTTATTAACTAGCATTTCTTTTGTGCATGTTGCAAACACTTCCCCTTGCAGATCCTTAGTGCAGTCAGAGCTGTTGTTTCAACCCACTGGGAACTGTTTTGCCAAATATCATCTGAACAACAAAAACTCATAATCTGTGAGCTAGTTCACATCTCCAATACTAACTAAACAGCATTTTGGAAACTGGATATGTGGGGTATTTGAGACTGCAAAGAAAAAATAATATTTCTGTGGCTAGTTTTGGTGACTGGAAAGATGGGAAGGTAGCTGTGCTGTATATGGGAGCGTGAAAAGCTTGCAGTTGGAACAGATGCTGAGAGTGCCCTGTGACTCAAGGTATGATTTCCTGCCATTCCTGCCAAGTTTCAAAGCTTGTGGTTTTTTTTTCCCTCTCCTTATTTCTATTTTTGGGCTGAATAGCAAAGAACTTGTGCTTCAGGAATGAAGATTCACCATTCTAGTTGTACTTATTTTGTTGTGTCTTTGCATACACATCAAATAATTGTTCTGGCCTGCAGGAAAAAATGAGAGTAGAGATGTAAGAAGCTGATGAAAATGCAGGGTATTTTTGGTATGGATCACATAATCACTTGGCTCAACGGCAAGCTGCAAATCTTTGTCTGAGTGTGACAGACTTCCCTTGCTGTGTGGTACTGCTCGTTGAAGCCTTACATCCTTTGTCTTGCTTCAGTACAGATTTTCTCTGTGACCTTGGGCAAGTCACACAGCAGCGAATCCTGTGCCTGATGGATGATGCCTGTGGAACTGAGCACCCAGTGGCTCTGGAGCACTGATGTCCAGGGCCCCCACCCCTGCTCCCCTGGTTGGAGCACTTCTGTGGCTGAAGGGATTTGTGAATATAAAGGCTCCTTGATAATCAGATATAAGAGTAAGGGGTGGGGGCATATAAGTACTTCAGATAGCTAGTCCTTAACGAGGGATTCCTTGTATCCTCTTACATAGTTCTCTCCCCTGGGTTTTGCTATGAAAGGAGATTATCCAACTCACAGAATGATTTAAATATGCAAGTCATCAGTCTCAGGAGCAAGTGGTGAAGCCTGCCTGACCTGTAATCAGAGGCTGTACATCCCCCTTAGGAAACCATGACAGTCAAAGAAAGAGAGCTCCAGAGTCAGGAAAAAGTATTTGGATTATTGCCCAATAATATTAAAATTGTTAAAATTCATATCTGCTATCAATATTAGAGTGATCGGGAAAAAATGAATGTCTATCATTCTTATGACAAAGCATGAAATTAAGTTGTGTGGGATTAAAGAAAATTAAGATAGGTGTGTGCAAATGTATGTTCTACTAAGCTGAGAGGACTTCTTGTGTTCTTTGAGAAGAGAGACAATCAAAACAGTTTTGTAAAAGACTTGCTAGCTGACCATTATGCCAGTATACTTCTTGGTGTCTCAGGAACCATTTTTTTTGGTTGTTTCATTTTTCATGATGATTTCATTAAAAGTTTGTTTGCTTATCTATAAATGGAGTAAAAATCCCTAAGAATAGGCAACTTCTGGCAGTTATGAATAACTGCCTCATCTACTTACCAGGAGTGGATCAGAAGCTAAGAGGAGATTCCACACTTTTTAGTAAAGGTGATTACTAATTTTAAATTTCCTCCTTTTCAGTTGTTTTTAATCTACCCAAAGCACGAATGCAATATTGTGAGCAAGGCTCTACAAATAATTAGTCAGTTTGACAGCTGAACTGAAAATAAACATTCATTTTATTCTGAACCAAAATGATCATGTTTTAGTGAAACTTGGGGGCTTCTATATTGGGTTGGGTTGTTTTTATTTGTTGTTGTTGTATTTTTTGTTTGGTTTTTTGTTTGTTTTTGTTTGGGGTTTTGTTTTGTTTTGGTTTGGTTTTCTGTTTTATTTTGTTGAGAAAAGCTTTCCAAAATGTTTAATTTTGTGTTAAATGATAATGTATATTCTGTGTGGAAAAAAAAAATCTATTTTGGAGATTTTATAGTGCAAAATAAAAGTGATAGGTTTGAAATGTCAGTCTTGGGTACCATTCATTAAGATCTGGTGCCCCTCTTGCCACACTGTTTACTCATGACTTAAACAAGGCTCTTGGGCAAATTCTTTTGGATTCAGAGAAGGAAATCAAATATAACTTAGGAGATGGGACAGCTCAGCTCCAGTCCCCACAGACACAGACAAGGCTGCTTTATGGTAAAATTATGAGTTCTGGACACAGAGGTTGAGAGCTCTGCAGAAACAGGGCTGCCTGGGCATGCTGTATGCCATGAACTTCCACCCTGTGACTTTTCTTTCTGCCAGAACAGGTCTTATCTCACCAGTCTGCTGTGTGCAGGACTTTCCCTGGAGAGCTCTAATCTCAGAACTGTTTGTTAAAATGGCTCTGTAATGGTGCATCTTCTTGAAAACTCTTGCCTGCTCTTCTTCTTCTAAACAGCTGGATGCATGTGAGTGGTGCTGTTGCCAGATGCTGTCTATTCACTGATGATAAGCTTCCACAATGGGAAAATTTTATTTCATCCATGTTAAAATTCATTAAATGTTCGTTAGAGTAATGATTTGAACTTAGCTATTCACATTCCTCACTGAATACTGGACTATACAGTGAATTACTCTCAGGCGGGTCCAATGGAAGTTTAATTGTTTGTGAAAACATGAACAGCTTCAGCAGGAGAGACTTTCACGTCCAAACCCCCTATAACTCAATGGTTAGTTGTTCCCAGCTGAGTACTTTAACCACCAGGCTATTAAGTATAATTCAGGCAGCTACTGCAGCCTCATTTTTCCTTTTGGAACACACTTGTGCATTGAGAGGATAAAGTAAAAAACAAAATGACAGATACATGATGACAGAGACCAGAACCAAAGGAAAACCTTCAAAGAAGTCCTGCTAAATGCCATGGGGATTCCTAAGAGTAAAGCACATTTGAATACTGAAACATTGCTTTATATGCTTTAGCCATGGATTTCAAGATCTCTTAAAGACCAAGCTTGAAAGCCTTGGCCAGAGCAGTAGCACAAAATTCATCTCACCCCCATCTTCAGCTGTCCAGTTTAACACAGATCTCAAGGACAGACCCCTGTATTTATATGAATGGCTGAATCATCCCACTTGAGTCTGAAGTGAAGAGGACTTCTGGAAGTGCCTATGTATGTTTGCTAGTCGTGGATGAAGACACAGTGAATTTCAAAGACTGACAGTTTCTGTCCACCCCCTGCTATACAGCACTCACTATCTCAGTTTTGAACTGTCTGAATGCCAAGCAGCTCCTTCAGTATTTAGGGCTGATATCTCTGCAGTGC
The DNA here is from genome assembly GCA_013397915.1 of Daphoenositta chrysoptera. Taxonomy (NCBI): domain Eukaryota; kingdom Metazoa; phylum Chordata; class Aves; order Passeriformes; genus Daphoenositta; species Daphoenositta chrysoptera. The sequence continues at coordinate 21,463 of VZRO01006622.1, forward strand.
AAAACCCTTGCCATGAACTGTCTAACTTACTTACTCTCATGAAAGATAGATGGTTTTTGTTCTTGACATACAGGCTTGTAATTACTTTTGATTTATTTTACATGTAGGACTTTATAGAAGGAGTGTAGAAATTTTTGTTTTGAATAGGGAACATTGGAAGACACTCCCACAGCAGCTATTGACAGTGATATTTGTCATTCTTTCATTCTTCAGATTGTTGTGAATATTGTAGTTACTACAGTTATTTAGGCAGACTGAATCATAATAATAAATAATGTATTTAACTTCACAGTTCCTATTTCCAGCAGTGCTCCAGATTCCTCCCTATAATACACTACAGACCATTAAAATATTAAAACACACAGAAAATGAATCATAAAAATAATGCAAAATGGAAAAATAAAACAAATAACTGGACTACAATTGAAGCTTTTTTTTCAAATCTAACAGATTAGTTTTTCTAAACAGTGACGTGGCATTCCTTAACTGAAGGATGTGGATGAGGGCAGGAGGAAGCAAGGGCAGCATACAGCCAATATTTCTGCAAGTTCTAATTAAATAATACAGTAGTCACGAATTTGTTTGGGACACTTTTCAGATCCACTGGCTGAAAAACAATGAAGTTATGGAGTTGGATGTCTATATGAATCTTCCTGATTTTATTAAAAGCTTCTCTTCTAAACATTAAGGAGGAAAAAAGTGAAGAAACATTATACACATACTTATTCCCACTTTGTAAGAGCTGAATTCTGCTCTAACTGCACCATGTCACATGCCAAGGAGGGCAGAAAATGATGGCAGGAGCCTGAGAACTGAGCCCAGGCAATGCTCTGCACCCCCAGCTGCCACCCAGCTGGGACTGCACCAGGGCACCTGAGGACATGAGAAATGCAATATCACTAGATTGAAGTTGCTCTACCTGGGACAAGCAGAGCTGCCCTGTGCCTCGAACACCTTATGCATATGCTAATATTGGCATCAAATTTTATCTGGCAGTGTATCAAATAGGGTCCTTGCTTTGGTTTACAAAAACCAGCCGTGTGTGATCTTTGATGCTCTGGAGCAGCCTACCCTTAGCCAACAAGTTAAAAATCATCCAGCCTGCCTCCAGTGGCAGGTTGTCCTTTGTGCCAGGAAAGCCTGTGGCAGCTGAATTCTGGATTTGCAGGATGGACATCTCAGTATCTTGAGCCAAGGGCTCTCTCGTGGGTATGGACTCAATTTCCATACACTGCAATGGGAATGTCTCGAGCTGGTGTAAAGGCATTAAGTGACTCACTGAAATTAATGAAAAATGGTATGTGACGTTTCCTCCTCCTTTGGTTCTGCTGGAAAGCATTACAAATGGTAGCATTAAATTAGGAAGCATTTATTGCTACCTTAGAAAAGAAGTGAAAGGGATGCTTGGGTCTTTTCATCACAAATGCCAATGTAGCACTTTGGTGTGGATGATGATCATAGGAATGACTTAAAATTCTCTCTAACAAACCTTGATAGTAATACTGAAAAATGCAAAATGTAGCTACCGACCTGTCCTAGAAAATCTTAAGAGCATTTAGTATATTCTTAAAGCAAAGGATTATCAAGTAAACACCAGTAGAAAAGCAAAGTTAGTAAAATTCTGCTACTGATAAAACCAAAAGTAACATTACTTCTATGTATCCTTGATCATTTTACAGTGCTACATGTGGGGTTTTTTTGAAAATGATTTAGCTTACCGCAAATGATGTCTGAACTGGCCATCTATCACTGCACAGTTTGTCTGCAGTGCTTAGGAATTTAACACACAGAATGACAAGTCTAATTACATGCTTGTGAAACATATGCCATAATTTATGGATATTAAGCAAGTATAAACAAGAGATCAAATCCTAGTGTAAGCAGTCATCCAAGAAATCATCTTGACATTTATTTCATTAAAATCTTTCTTTCAGTACGGCAGACAGAATGTACCTGAGTTGCACTCACAGCACATCTGCAGATACTTGCCAATTATTGCATGTTTGCAAAGCAAAGGATCAGATGCATGCATGCAGCTAACATTTAATTTTCAGTTACATTTTGCACATGTAGTTCTGTAGATGTTTATCATGCTTATTATTATCCCTTATTATTATCATAATCACTATTATTACTATTATTATTAATCTCCCACAGGTTATTAATATACAGGACTTAAATAGAAACAGCCTTTTTCACCTGTTTACACTGTGGGTTAACATTCATTGAAATTCAACTTGGAAAACTGGGTAAAAAAGGCTGAAGCCGTAGTGAGCTGGTGGGTTGTTCACTTGAGATCCTGCTAGGAAGAGAAGCAGAAAAAGAGGAGTGAGCTGTGCTGGGTGAGGTGTCCCCAAAAGATTGGTGCTGTACATGTTAGGCATACCTGCAGGTGTGAGCCTGGGAGCAGGCTGGGCACTCAGACTCCCAGCTGGGATCTTCCACACCCTCTGGCTTACTGCAGTGCTCAGAAGGCAGTGGGGTTGCTAATATTGTGTAGATTGTAAAATTGATTTTTATTTCCTGTTGTCATGAAATGTCTTTGTCTGCCTTATCCCTCCTGCTAAGTGCTGCTTTATTCCATGAGCACTGCCAGAGAACTAGAATAAGCCAATATTTTGAAAAGGAGGGAAAAAGAAGGTGAATCTGGCAACAAGTCCCTGCCAGGGGCAAAATAACATAACTGATATAAACCAGTACTAATGTACAATGAAGTATCGTGAATGCCAGCCCAGATGGAGGGATGGAAAATATGTCTTAGCAAATACACTTGAATGTCTTTTTAGCAAGGCTTTGAGTTGTAAAGGTAACAGGATTGACTTCTGTAAATCTCAGAACAACATGTTGTTCTATGAGGTACTTAAACCATACTTTATTTAATAAGACAATCATAATTATATTTGTATTTTTAAATTTAAGCTCTTTACATTGATAGTAAATTAGGTAACTTGGGGTTTATCTGGATAAGCTTATGTTCAGGGATAGAAAGGAAGGTCCATAGAGAAAAGTCCTTCACTGCTAGCTACTGCTGATATTGCTCTTATGCCAATGCCTGATTCTGTTAAGGAAATGTTTTCTTGCCAGATTGCCAGTGCTCCTCTACAGCCACTCTGGGCACTCCTTTCCTGATTACGAGCCAGAAACTGGGGCGTTGTTGCAGCCAGTTTTCCATTTTACTTATCCAGCTTGTTTCTAAGGTTTCCAAGGAATATCTGTGAGACATAAACAGAGCGTGCTGGTGGGAGCTGCAATCTCTGTATCAGCCAAAAGGTCTCTGATGGCCTTCAAGTGAGGTGAGCAATGGGGAGGAAGGGGGAGAGAGTCTTACCTGTGAAAGGCAAAAAAATGAGGCTGTGTCAGGGAGGAAACCAACAGAAAAATTACAGCAAATATACCCGTTCTCTGTTGATTGTGCTATCTTGCATTCCTGCCATCAACTTAGCAAGATGATACCAGTTGTATCATTTGAATGCATTGTTTTCCTGTTAGTTCAGTTACTCCGAGCTGTTTCAAGGTATACACACTGAGACAAAAGAAATAGAATTTGTGGGTCAAGATTATTCATGTTATGTATCCTGCAATTTATAGTTCTGTCTCTATAACTAAAAGCAAAAGTAATTTAGCAAATACTGACTTGATACAGAAGTTGTTGCTAAAATTGTCCTGTAGCAAGCCTTATCAAAATCATGATGATTTATCATGAGATTAGGAAAACAGCTACAGTTTGTGCTTTAAAAGTTGTAAAAGAGTAGTCTGGAAGAATATCTGAAAATTAGTCATAGAATCATAGAATATATTCCTGAAAATTCAGTGGGTAGAAGTCAAAATTGTCAGGGCATGGTACTGTCAGGGCACTGCTGTTGCAGCAGGAGGCTGAGGACAGAAGACACATCTGTTTCAGCCTGCAACCACCATGTGAGCAATACTAACTTTCTTCTGCAGTATTGTGGCCTGCAGGGTCCTGAGCCAGAGGACTATTTAAAAGATTAATTGGCTGGAAAGCATCCGGCACCTGAAATCTATCTCTGCTGCTTGACTTTCAGACAGATAAAGTCTCAAGCTTCTTTGCACTTGAAATGTCTTTTTGGGCTGGAAACACTCCATTTCCCCAAACACACAGAAAGTGTGCTTGTTTATAAGGAAACATAATAATATAAAGGATGTCGTGGAATAGCACGATACAAACTCCCACACTGAATATTTTCTTCACCACACCTAGAGTCTTGAACAGATGTACTAGATTTCAGAAAGTTATTTGCCCAGAAATTTTCCACTTTTATTGGATGGTTTCAAGAATACAATTATTCCTGAAAAGGCTATTAACATCTCCTTTGATTACTCATTTCACCTGGGAGGTTTCTGGTATAGGCAGGATGATGGGAAGATAGGAGATTGTTTGCAAAAATCATAGTCCCTCCACAACTTTCCTTTTGCAAGGGAACAAGTACTATTAATGTTGCTGTCTTAGTCCATTCCCTGTAAGATAATAATATCAGACCTTTTCCAGTACCATGAACTTTATTGTAACAAACAAAATTTGCCTTGGGAATCCCTAGCTTTAACAGGGCCTATTCATTATTCTTTAGCTGTTCTCCCAAAAGCTGTTGGGCTTTAAAGCACTTTGCACAACTCTGGAATTGGCTGCAGAGCAATCAAGCATGGTGTGATTTACCATCAACCTCATTACTTTTTCAGCTCTTCGAGATCTTTCTCAGCTACACCTGTGGTATGCCTCAGTATTACTTTTAAGAAGTACATGACACAAGTCCTGGGTTCATCTGTATGTGCCACAATTTGGGTCCCACTGCGACCAAGAGCATGGCAGTGATCCAGTGATTGTGTTCAGAACATCATCCTGTATTTCAGAAGACTCAGAGGCACTGGTGTATGATAGGTTTTTAAAACTCTGTTGTTCAGCTGAAACAATGTTTAGACTTCATGGTGATAAACACTGAGGCTGTTAGGTAAAGAGGAGACTGGTCACAGACAAGCATCCTTGTGTGCTGGGGGACCTGCTTTTGCTCTTGTGCAAATCTAGGCAGTCAAAAATTTCCAGACTCACTGTTTCAAATGTGCAGTTCAGTTTTTTTCCTTTTCAGTCCAGAAAATAAAGAAGCTAGGAATTAAATTTGAATTAAAAAAATCAAATCCATACTGTAGTATCCAGTCCAATTCGCTCTTGCATTGTTTACTAAGAAAGCACAAAGAACGGTTCTGTTTAACTTTTCGCATAAGTCAAGGAACCACAGAAGTCTTTATTATCTCCATACCAACATTTCCTATCTCTGATCTTCTGTATGGCTTTTGATGTTTGCTTGCTTCATAGGACCCATTTGAATAGCTTGAGTAGCAGAACCTCACATGATTTATTGTTTCAAGTTTTGAAAATAAACCAAGCAAATACTATCTGTTTAGTTTGCCTATGGAAATTTACACATGAACGGAAAAAAATGAAATTTCAATATACGTGACTAATAAATTAGCAGTCTGTGGTCCAGAGAGAAATGGAAAATTGCAGCATTAAATCAATTTTATGTGGTAACATAACAAAACAACAGATTGTTTGGGGTACTTGAGGTAACCACCTTTCCCTGATAATATATGATTTTCAGTAGCACTGAGCAACACATTCTTCATCAAGTTTATAGTGAAAATTTCTGACAGTGGCAGGTGAGGAATTAGTTTTGAGGACAATGTCCTTCTGGTGGCTCATGCTGAGAATGATATTATTTATATTAACTGGCAAAATAGCCTGGCAGCACAGAGGCAATTACCTCAATTTTATGTTTAGTGCTCTTCTCATAAATCTATGTAATGATGGCATCTCTGTTATGAGCTTACATTAACTTACTGGTTACAGTAATTCTATTGAAACAAGTAAATGTCCACTCTGTGATGAAGGTAGTACAATTATGGTATTCCAAATAAATAATTGCTTGAGCTATATACAAGAAGAACAGATCAGGGCTTTTTAAAGGAAACATTAATTGCACAATTAGGTAGAGCTTTGGTAGTGATTTTTCTTGCATGTGTGTGAATTTTGTTCTCCATAAGGATTTTTTCTCAAGAAGGCAAAGTGTTAATTGTTAATTCCTTTTTTGGCTGCATCCTGTCCTCCAATGTGGTGTTTCAAGTCATTAATGGAGGTGAAACAAAATGCAGTATATGTCCCTTTGGTCTTACCAAAACCTCTTTATTCCCCATAATAGCTTAGTCTGAGATGATCTGTTGAGATGCAAAGGCAGAAGATGTGCTGATTATTTTGCTCCTTCATGAGGTATTTATTTCTGACCACTGCCAAAGATAGACCATTGGTTTGTCCCAATATGCTACTGTAAGAGGAACTGCAGATGATTTGTGGGTGATTTGTGTTTGGCGTGAAGCTGGAATTTATGAGAGCAGGTATCCAAAGTGTTAGACCAAGTAATTACTGGACTCACAGTCCAAGTAAAATTAACTTTGCACTTTTTCAGCTAATACATGTGTTCTTTTCTTACAATATACTGAAATATTTCCTTGGGCATCATGGAAAGAGGGGAAATGGGTATCCTTGTAGCCTGTCAAATACTCCCATATTAGTTAATAGAGAAGAACTTTAACTTCAGTTGTCTTAGGGGAAAAGTTAAGTTCCAAAAATATTTTCTTCTTCCACGAATATTAGAAATTTATCTTAATGTGCTGATCTTGGCTGTGCACACTTAAAGCAGATCCATTAAGGTAAAATTAGCTTATGAATTACACAGTTTGATAGACTACCGGACCTGCTAAGTACCTGCAAAAAATTCATTCAGGTATTTTTTGTCCAGACTGCTTTATTATCTATCTGGTGGTGAGTGCTTCATTATCTGATGATAACTGCTTGGGCTGAGCTGTCAAAAGACTTTAACAGAAAACATTAGAAAAAATCAGAAATCATCAATTCCAGGCATTTGACCGACTATTCAAATTTGGTCAGCCAAACGAAGCAATGAAGTCAGATTTGCCACAGGCAGGGAGTGAGACAAACTACTTGAAGACCCTCTGCCTAGACTTAAAAATAGTGGTGGTCATTTACGTGTGAGTATGTCCGAATAGATGGTTTCTGTGCTCTTGAGATGAATTTTTAAGTGTGGCATTTGAGGAATACTGCAATTCATGAGTTACTATCAATGACAAAGGTTTGGAGTTGCACCCTTTTAGTAGGCAAACCCCTTTTTTCCTTGCCAATATCCTCAGGTACCTTTCTGGTTTCACTGCTCTGTAACAGCCCTTTTAAGATGAACTTCTGGCTTGAAGCAGTAAAGGCATTTGGTGTGGCTGGGAATGCTCTGTCATCACCAAGGGTTATATTAAAGGGGTTGGCAGCTCTGGAAGCAGTGTGGGAGCCTCAGGTATTCAAACAGGTGAAAGGAGTTTGAAAGTTTTTGCTTTCATCTCCTCTCAGCCTTATAGTTCACATGACGGCTTTGGAAAGGGTACAAACCAAAGATGCTGCCCTCTTTTAGAGGAATGGGTATTAATAGGGATTTTAGCTATCAGACGTGTCCAGGACTGAAATTCTAGCTGTTATCACTCACTTGCTGGGTGGCAGATGGCAGATGAGTGAATATTACAGGACCATGCTGAAGGATGTGGTGTGCATTTTCTGGGCAAGGTAGCTTCAAACAAGTAGAGGGGTGAGAGAAGATGAAAATGGTGACATTGGTGTAGCACTAAAGAAGAGGGAACAAATGTAAATCCACAGATCTTAGAAAACAGAGGATAACTCCTGGTTTACTCCTGTCTTATAAAAATAATAAAAATGATAAAATTATGGCCCCAATTTCAATGGGAGAAATGTCACTGCGTCAAATGACATAGCTTAGAAATTAAAGTTACTGATGTCTTTGACATGAGTAAAGTTTTTTCCTTGAAGGGTACCTTTTCGAAAATAGATTTATCTCTGCAAAAGCAGAAAAGCAGATTTAATATCCTACAGCATTCAGAGATACTGTGAGGTTATTACAGTAACTTGTTTATCATTTTATCGAGCAATGTTATTCACTGAACTGTCTGGGCCTCTTCTTGTCAAAGGAATTTGTCTCTGAAATAGAAGCACAATGGGGCTCCCAAGCTCTGCTTTATGCAATGTCTGGTCCTCCTCTGGTTTTATTTCTGTTCTGCTTTTCTCCCTAATCAAATGAGAAAGGTCTTCCTACCCTAGGAGATCCTTTCCCATAAAAGATCAATTGATAACCTTAAGCCTTCCATATTAGTCAAATGGCTGTTTTGCAACTGCATTACTGCATGTGACTTGAAAAGTTACTGCATTTTCCACTGTTGATGTGCCTAGAGTCTGCCAGTCTCACAAATGAAGTTGTTCTTAAACCCTTTTTGCTTTTTTTTTAAAACAATCCTGTTTTCTGGGAGACACCAATCCAAAGACAATATTAAGGGAAAGGCAAATTCTAGGCAAGTGTTCTTTGACTTGAGTTAAAATATTGTACAAATAAGATGGGGATAATAGTATGTGTTACCAAATTCCTGTAAATCCCTGACATCTCTTTTGGAGCTATGTTAAATTGCATTAGCATCATTATTACCTTTACCCTTGCCAACATGTCAGTGATTGCTGCAGCACAAAAGCCCAGACTGGAGACAGACAGTACTAAGAAGCAATAAGTAAAAGGTGAAAAAAAAGAGAGTATTGTCTGGAGTAGTGGTTGCCAAGCTGGAGAAGGGAATGCTTTTGAACTGAGGATGGCATTGAAAGATAAGCAGGTGAACCTTCACACATGAAAAGTAGAGCAAGAAATGTATTCCTTCCAAATAGCATAATTGCTTCCAATTTTCAAATCTGTGAGATTCTAAAAAAAGATTTGAAGAGGAAAAAGTAGAGAATTGGAAGGGGTAGCTATGCAGTTTGACTCTCAGTAATGACTCAGAGTTATACCAGGCTTTCCAGAAGAAACTAAGGTAACTTGAAAAATAGATTAGAGACAAAGGGAGCTAAAAAGTAAGTAAGACAAATACAAAATTAAATGTGACCTAAGAAGAGTCAGGGTATTGAAGTCCTTTCCTACTATTGCCTTTAGTAAGAAATGGAAAGAAAAGAAAGGCTTGGGAATTAGAAGACAATTGACATCATCTAACAACAGCTACTGATAAAAAACCAGTTTTGGGAGTACTTGGAAAATGCAAACAGTGACAAATCAATCATTATAGATGATGCTTAATCACTGAGACTCTCTAAATGTCTGACCACTTACAAAGACCACTAGCAACGGGGATGGCACCAGAGATTCAGGAAAAGAAAAGGCATTGCCCAGTACCAGGAAAGAAAAAAAAGGGATGAGTGATAATAGCAACTACTATACAGTAAGGACAGCAAATAGATAAAGTGTGCTATGTGATAAAGCTATAGAAAAGAACAGTGTGATTTCATTGTGCTCTCGTGAAAGGATCACAACACGGACAACAGTTTATATCAAAATTTTGTATGATCTTTTACCTATATTTTTCTTACTATGTGGACAAATTAGAGCAATATTTCTAAGGTGAACAACAGAAATTATTGTGGTCTGGAGAAATCACTGTTAGGAAAGCTTTAAAGAGCTAAAGTAGTATGGCAGTTATACAGTGACTGAGAGAAGAAAATGCAGCAAGAAATGACTGCTTGGAAGACTTGAACACTGAGATGAAAGAAGAACAGGGGCATGTCACCTTGTAGGAGCTTATAAAGTCACACAACATTACCATGAGTCTTTGTCCTGGCTGAGAAACAGATAAGGAAATTCCATAATTCTCATCCATCCCTACCTTCAGTAGGTCAGATCAGTCAACACTTAGTTCAGTTTAACCAGCAAATAATGTCATAGACCTCTGGAAATCAGGATTAAGCATAAATCCTGATGGTGAATGAAACTGGATGATCTTGTTCCTCGTAAAATACATACAAAATTGTTTTGGACTATTTTGTCTCTGTTTTTCAGCTTTTATATTTTTATCTTTGTCCAGTAGCTCACACCTATATAAGAAAGTGTGGTGCCCTGGATGGCCAATACCTGGCCCAGGTTATTCCCAAGTTAAGACTGAACACAGCCGTTAACTGTTGAATGAAGCCAAAATTGTGCCATGCGACTTGCTGTGGTTTCTACCATGTAGGTGATTGTATATCAGGATAAATCTGTCCTTAGCCTTGTAATGTTTATTCCAAAAGCTGGAAAAAGACTTTTAAGTAAGAGGAACTGGCATAATAGCATGCAGACTCTGGAATGTGCTTGAGCACCCGTTGTGTCATGTAACTGCACGACTCTTGGGGAACAAAATGAAGGAATTTGTGGGAGTCTCTGAATGAAAGAAAAGAAATTTTATGTGTGATTAGATCAGACAGATCCACATACAGATAGAGTTCATGTTCCCAGCTTTTAGAAAGCTGCTGGGAAATCTATATGCACTCCTAAAAGGGAGAATCTTTCTATCTCATTCCTACTGAGTCTCTCAGTGAAGACCATTGTATCTCTGCTGTGCAGCAGATCTGCAATTTCCAGCTTAAATGCCTAAAAAACTATTTAATGGTCTGTAAAGTTTAAGAGGTCTTGTAATGACAGCTTCACAAAGGCAATTGTTGATCTTGGCACAACTACAGCCTGATACAATGAGGCTAGGCATTAGAAAGCTTTTTTACAATGTCTCATGAAATCCTGATTTTCATGCTAATTCGAATTGTCTTTTGACATGACTAATAAATATAAGTAAACAACTACAACAACAACAGCTACAACAAGAAAATAGGTGTTAATAAATATGTAAAATAATTATTAATAAGTAATAAATGTATTTGAAAACGAATACAAATATAAAAATTAATATAATTAATATATTTATTGTATTTACACATAATAAATTATGGGTAGATGTCTAGCAGAGGGCCAGAGATAGCATGAAAATGAGCATGAAAATGAGGAAAACTAGGCTTTTTTCTCTAGTTTTCAAAATTTAATGGATTCCAGTTCGGGGAAACATACTGGTATTCTTTATGATGCAAAACAAAAGAATTGCAAGATTAAATACCTTGGAAGACACGAGGATGGAACAGAAAACAAATCTGATGAGTGATTGCAGTTTTGGAAAAGAGCAAAAGCAGCCTGTGCAGCATGAGACTGAAGAGCATCAGATAACTCAGGGGAGTGTGATGGCTCCTTTCCTGGTCCTGCTTCAGCAGTGCCTGGCAGCCTTTCCAGCACCTTGTCTTCACAAGAGATGCACACACACGGACTCTCCACTTAGGAAACAGGAGAAATCATAGAAACAGAAGGCTGATCAACCTGAAATTAAATTTTACAGGAGTTAATAGGCCTGAATAGTGGGTTTCAAAGAAGTCAGTCATTTCAGGCTATATTGAAAGTAGTTGGATGCAGCAGTAATTCCAAAAATGCCTGTTATTGAATCCATGTGATGAGGTGAGATTTTGGCCTCTTTTATTTGTCAGGGGGGAAGACTAGATTCCAAGCACTACATATTTGCAGAAAAATGATTCTGAATGATTTACAGTGGTCTTAGAGTTTTAACAAGTAATTAGATGAAATAAAGTAAATAATCATTGACCTTGACTATCTTTTTTTTATGTCTGCAATATTTTCTGAGACCAACTGGCCTCCTGAGGAAGGAATATGTCATATCTCATGTGACATCTAACCTGGACTGACGAAAGTGGCAGAAAATGCCCTTTTAAAAGATAATCCTGTCCTGACAGATGGATGGAGTAGATAGATAGTAATAGTAATACTTTTATTGATACATGATCTGCTTATAAGAGATAATAGCTCTTTTTGTTTTTAATTTATCCAAGTCTTACAGTTCAATATAATACATCTATTGAAGTAGCAGAGGATTGCACAGGCAATCCTGAGGACAGAATTAGGCCCTCTTATTCTATCCTGCTTCTTTTGTTCAGTTTAGGCACCTGTCTCAGTGTTTACAGTGCTTAAATTTAATCATATTCAGTCATGGGCTTCTCAACCTGGACATAAGAATTTCAAGCCTGAAAGCACTAGATCCAGAAGTGATCAATTTTGAATCAATTTTAAGGAATAAAAAGGCAGTCAAAAATGTGTCAGTGGGCTAAAATATCAGTGTTTAAATGAAACAAATTTCTTTAAAAGTGTTTCAGTATCTGAAAACAGCATGACATGGGCTATTTTATTTGTAATTTTTAAGCCTTTAAAGCTGCACCAGATATTGCTTATTGTCAGTATCCCAGAAGAGTTCTATCCATTTCTCATGGAAGGTATATACATGTCAGTAGTAGATCAGAGAAAACAATTGTGAGTCATGATGTGGGGGAAAGAAACTGTTGACTCTGCACTTCTTTTGGTTTAATGATCCAGGGAACAGAGATGTGGTTGAAACATGAAGTCTGGAAGACTCTTAGAGTTGATCAGCTTTGCTCTGAGGTTGTTCACCTTGCTAGTAAAGCTTTTATTGGAAATAAATGTGTATTATATACTTGAGATTAAAGAAAGAAACTAGAAAGTACAGTTCTGAGTATTTGCAGATGCATAATTACCTTATGAATTGCATGAATTTCTCTCTTTTTTTTAAATCAAAATGCATTTACTTGAATTGTTGGACGAATGTCACAGCAGAGAGGATCTAAAATTATATGGTCTTAAGAAGTTAAATCTTAAGAAGTTAATTCTTAAGCAGCTAATGTCTAAGCTTTTTAAGTTTCCTAATCAGAGTGGCTGTAGACTCTGTATATAATGAAAAAAAAGCTGAAGGAAAATGTGAATAGAAAACTTTCTATTGATCACAACAAATTCCAGTAAAGAAGGGAAGAAATCCTAACTCTCAGTTGTTTGAGGAGTCTTACCCAGCAGTTTACATAGCTTTTGGCTCATAAGCACAAGTACTTTTAAAAGAAATATTCAGATGACATTTGAGCCTTGGATTCTAAAATCTCACTCTATCACCCCCTCAGAGTGTTCTCTTCATAAACTTTTCCAAATCAAATGTGTCTTGTGTTTCTGTGGTGTTGCCATTGTAGACAAACCATCTGCAAGCAGCTGGATTGTCTTCACCTGAGACTTCATCTGTCCAGCTAGATAAGGTGGCTCCTTTTGAGATGCCTGTGAGGGAACTTGGAAATGTAGAGGGAAGTGATGCCATCTATAAGTAGATAACCTAAACCAGGGACCTCAGCTAACCTCTTCTACGCTAAGTAATGTAACAGCTGCTTGTGAGAGTGCATGTGTGATGTAACCAGGGTATCTACATCCACATTATGTGGAATGGACTCAGAACTGCTGCAAGAGGAGTATTGCCAGTTAAAAGGTGCCAGACTGCTCTGAAAATTGGCTCATCTTTTGAAGTTTTAAAACAATCTTATGGGAAGTCCTTTGGAGTCCTTATGAGTTATATTTAGAACAAAACAAAATATCTTGGGGTGTAACAGCATCTGTTTGTGATGTACAGCATTTAAGAAAATCCATTTAAACCGAGGGGCAAACCGTCTGACCTGCTGAACCTGCTGAACCCTGCCTTTGCTGCGGTACGTTCAGAGAGAGAGCGTTACCTGAGATAAACCCAGCCAGCAGGGGAGCAGCTGCGGGGGCGAGGGCTGTGCCTCCACACACCCTTCATCCAGCCCAGGCCGTCTCAGCCACATCCCCTTGTTAAAGCCCCATCTTGCCTTTGCTGTTCCAGACGAAATTCTTGTTTCCCTGGGAGATTTTCCTGATGAAATTCTCAGGGTCCTGCTGACGTGTGCAGTTCTGTTCTGCTGAGTCTTCCCTAGCACAAGCATCTCACACAGTTTTAAAGCAGAAGGCACTGTTTTTTACCATAAGGCAAAGATTTAACACTACCTTGCAAAAAAATTCCTGGAGCAAAACTTACATGATGTGGATGGGATCACAGTCATAATTTTATGGATATTTTAAGCTCCTGTTAATATTTGCTATAAGAAACATGCCCATACAGGATCAGATCACAAAAAATAAAAAACCAACAAAAAAACAAAACAAAAAACAAAAAACCAAAAGACAAGATTTTTTCAATTACTTATAAGCTTGTAGAAAATATTTTAAAAATAGCTGTATTTATATTTAAGAATTAACTGTATTTGGGATCAAAGATAAAAGCTAGTGTTTCCAAAAATGGTCTCTGTGTATATCTTCTGTGGGTAACATTTAATAAAGAGACTCTGGTCCCATTTTTAGAAGATACATGGTTATGTTTTAGCATGGCCCCCTTAAATTTGAAACAGTTGTTCATTCATTTCTTATTTTCATGATAATTAGGGGAAATAATAATAATAATTTTAAAAACTGCATTGATCTTTATAAAAATGCTAGTGGTTTCACAACCATTCCATAACATCTACTCGAATGTCAATATTCCAGAAACCCCAGATACTTGATCAGATCCTAAAGTGCTTGATTACTATTTTTATGCACTGCAATCAATAGGAATGCTTGCACTTAGTACTTTGTTGGCATAGTCAGAATAAAGCATATCTGATTGCTGAGCATGACAGAAGAAAACAATCTGAGTTGTTTAGCTGTAAAATTAAAAAGTGTTTTCCATACTGCAGTAAGCTTATCATTCTCTAATGATATGAATAGCACTATGAGATGACAATTGTTATATTTCAGGGTATACTTGGGAAAAAAAAATAATTTGTTGTAGACGATATAATATTCATAAAATTTATCTGATTCTGTCATTCTGTGTTTGTTGTTAGCCTTTGTAATTTTTCTTTCAAAAGGTAATTACATTCACAGAAACTGAGATTCAATTTAAGGAATTCATATTTTAGAACATTTGAACAAAAAAACCCCACAGGCTGATACCTCACATCTTTAATTTGTGCAGTATATGAAGTTTAATGCTTTGATACTTGGGCTTAGATAAAATGGACAGGTTTTGGTACAAGAATGGTTTAGTTAATAAAACCACAATTTAATAGGTAGTAAGAACAGCTTAAGCTTACAGGTGGTGTGAACACAGAAGTCAGTTGTGCAACACAAAAAACGTCTTCTGACATAAATAAACAACTGCTTATGTGAATAAGCATTAAGACTGGAGGATAAAGACCTTACCCTTCCTTTAAGGAAGGAGTTCTCCTTCCTGTTTCTATCTTCTTTAAGAACTCGATAAAGCCACCCGATAGATTGGAAAGACTATAACCTTTACTCTGCCTTGCTTAATTTGACCCCTTTCTAACATAGGCAGCTTCCTAGATGACCCATTTTCTGTACTTGCTCTGTTTTGGCTAGGAGTCTTATGTTTTTTTCTTTTATACCCCCTTCACGTTAAGTGTTTTTGTTCAGCTGTCATTTCTATTCTTTTCTTAAAATAGTGACAAAAATCTGTAATTACAGTGATGGAATGAAGTTACAAGAAAAAGTAATGAAAAGAAATTATTAATTCCCAAGAAAATTGGTGGGATAAACCAGACTCTAAGCAGGAGTCTTTTAAATTTCCCACGGATAAAATGAATGTAAATTTACGTTGCTAAACTTGCTCTTGTATACAGATTCCCTGTGACTTTTCTACGTGCAGGGGTAGCGCTTAGAACAGTTGGGGACATAAAAGGGTGGCTGAGAGCTGCACTTTCTGCTCTGACCTCTGGAGATGCACTCAGCTGCAGTGGGACCTGTTCAGGTAGGCTGTGAGAGAAGTGAGAGGTTCAGATCATTCCTCTCCTTTGCTGTGTCTACCGAACAGTTGTGACTTTTGAGCAAGGAGCTGACCTAAAGGGTCTCTCCTGTCAAATGATGAGCAACCAGGACATCAACAGATGCTTGGTGAAGATCACAGAGCTCTTATTAAAGGTTGGTTTAAGCCTTCTGGTATGTGAGGTGGTGGTCAGTGGTGTGCTGTGCTATGTGCTTGCACCAGTCTTTGGTAACACAAGGCAGAGCAGGCGTGTGGGCAGTCTGTGTGACAGAAGGCAGTGTCCTTTCTGAATCCACTCATGTGGCACATGGACAGTGTGTGCACATGCCCTCAGCAGAGTGAAGGAGTTATAGTTCCCTCTTCCTGTAGCACAACAAATCCCTTTTCTCACAGCAACATCCCAGGCACCAGTAATTGGCCCTTGCCTAAGGGTGGGCTGAGGGAAGCCTGCGTGGTTGTTCCCCGTACAAGAACCACTCTTGGGCTGGCTGTGTTGCTTGAGTTTATACTTCACCTCTGTCTGTAGGGCTGTCTAGGAAAAACAGCATTCTCAGACACAGATATAATCATGCATTACTATGTTTAAATGCAAACTATTGTTGATAGAGGTGCTTAGGCGCTGAAAATGTGCTTTGCTCCTGACACTGAATTAAGGTAGGTAGTACATTTCATGGGTGTATGTTCACACAAGTTGAATTTGAACTGGAGAAAACTCTGGTAAGGGGAGAAAAGCTGCATCTAGATTAAGGATTTAATAAGAGCCTCTATCCTGAAACTATTTAAGACAGGACCATACTGTTCTCCATTTATATCAATATCAATAAAAATTAAGAAAGGCCTTTAAGATTTTTCATTGCACATATGGGATAGTGGATTATTGTCCCTATATACCCTGCTTAAATTTTGATGCTTTAAAAATGCCATTTTGGCCACCAGAGGGCAATGATTTCTTCTATTCCTCAACACCAGAAGTAATCTACTTTGAGTGAGAGTCAAATGTTAATAAAACTCCCTGACATTTTTGAGCTTTGTAGTATGTGCACTTTCACCTCTAAGTTCAAAACTGGCTGCTGTTTGTAGTGACTCAAAATTCTTCACTTGTGATAGTTAATTAGTGTATGTGAAGCAACTATGGTCTTTTCAGTTCATTTTTTTAAGTACAGATGTCTACAACACAGAATTGATTGTTGGCCCCTGTTCTGGCAAGTAATTTAAGATCAATTAAATGATTAAAAATAATTTATGGGAAAAGTAGGCAAAATATAACATTAAAAATAGTCCCTCAATACTCAAGGATTCAAAATGTGTGTTCCTTGGGTCTTCTTTGTCACTAGGACTTACATTTATTTATCTGTCTATCTATCTATCTATCTATCTGTCTGTCTACACACAAACATCTAAGCCCCCTGTCTTTAGACTGAATAGATATTGTTTTTACTAAAAACCATAGTGAAATTATTTTCATTTGTGATATCTTAATGTGAATTTGTTCAAATAAGATTCATCACTATTATGCTACCCATTGAATTATTTTTTCTAACTGGATTTTGAGACATTATCATAGCTTACGATTAAAATTTCAGAAGAGTAGGTTAGAAGACATTCAGAAAAAAACTATTGAAGGTTGTTACCTCTGTCTTGTAAACAAATTTCATGCTAAAATGAAAATTTAGTAGACAAGCTGCCAGAAAGCTTCTGGATTTTTTGCCACAAAGCTCATAGAGATATCACTGAATAACTGGGGTCAGCAGATTTGCAACCTTTTCAGGTTTCTAAATCATTTTGGGTGAAGACACTCTTAAAGCATTCATGACGGATGGATTAATCTTCACCAATGTTTATTCTTCTTGGCCTGTTTTGCAGAGTTTCTGAGTGGTCAGCTGTCCCATCGTGGTGACCAGGCTCCCAAAAATCAGACCACTTTTCTGAAGTGGATCACATCTGTGGATGTCCTTTGATACAGATCCTTAGTATTTTGATGGAATTATGAACTTGGGATATGTGGAATAGATATAAATAGGACCAGTATGCCCCTGCTGTTTCTATTTGCACCATCTAGTAGGACCTCTAGACAGAGAAAGGAGTGTGTCTGCAAGAGAAAGAAGCTTTAGCATCTGTTTCAGAGCAGATGCTCAGCATCATGTGCTACCCAAATTAGCTGGCCACCAGCCTCAACCTTGCTGGAGTCAGGTCCTGTCCTAATATATGAAAGAACAATCCTTTGCAGTAGGAACTCTTGCTGAGTGACCTGTGGATTTATTAATTACAAATCAAGCTGAGTTGTCACATGAACCTTCTGTTCCTGAGTTCAAAGCCATAAAAGTTTTCACATAGGAAGTACTGATTGCAGCTAACATACTTTGTGAGATCCTTCATAGATATTATTCCTAAAAAACGTCAGTGATACTGAGAGAGGTTTGGAAGAGTATTTATTGTATAGAAGCATAACAGATTGCTAAAAAAAAATTAAGAGAGTAAGCATTGCTGATTTTGAGACTTGCTGATTTTGAAACTTACCAAACAGAGTAGTTTGTAGTCCTTAGCCTTCTTTCTTAGCTCTTTTGTTACCTTGAGACTCAAGTTTATATAAGACTGATTGGGTCATCCCCAGCCAGGCTGTGTGCCCAGTCTCAGTACATATTAGTTTAATTTTATGCAGTGGGATTCATAAACATTCCCCCTAGCACTAGCTCTGCTCCTGCAGCAGAAAGCTAACGAAGGAGTAACGAACACTTTGGAAGTATTTTGAAGGGGAATCCCGAAATGCTGGGAATCTCTTCCAGGAATGTAGCTGTTTTCCTGCTTTCGTGTCCATCCCATGGTGCTGGGAGCACTAAACACCAATGACCTGGTAAGAGTCTGCTGAAGAGGAGGCAGGCAGAGAACAGAGAGGGCTGTAGGCAGCTACTTGATTGAACTCACCATGTATTCTACAGAGATTATGACAAATTAACTTCTGAAGTATCCCAGTTTGTTTCACTCTTTCCTGGGGATGGGACCTGGTAGGATTACAAGCAAGAAAAATGGGACACCACAAGTCTGTCTTAATCTGGTCAGAACTGTCCACACATTTCCTGCATCTTAGTGGTTCCAAAACCTCTGGCATGGTTATTAAGCATTGTAACAGTCTGGCCAGGGAAGTGGTTGAGTCACCATCCCTGGAGTTATTTACAAGATATGTAGATGTGGTGCTTAGGGATATGGTTTTAGTGCTGGACTTGGCAGTGCTGGGTTAACAATTGGAATTGGTGATCTCATAGGTCTTTTCCAACCTAAAGAATTCTATGCTTCTGTGGGGCAAAGCCACTACAACAAGAGTGTGGTCCTTTGTGCAATGGGGAATGCCAGTTTCATGAGGCAAAAGGAGCCACTGCAAAGGCAACTTGATTCTAACTGAGAGGAGTTAGACGATGCTGCATTTGTTTTTCTGTGTTTTTTTTACCAATGGTAATATCAAGCAAAATGAATATAGGTTTCCAGCAGCACGAGCTACCTTCCAGAGCTGCACCCTTCTAGACAGCCTCCTCTTTGCCAGTGCCCTGGTGCTGGGTGGCAAGGGCACTCACCTTGCTGTACGAGGTGTGTTTAAACCTAGTCACGCTGATTACACTTGAGTTCAGCAGGTACTAGAAATGTATGTACACCAGTGCCTAAATTAGTCATTCTGGGGGTGGGCTTACATTCTGTAACAAAAAAAGGAGCAGATTAAAATAAATCAGTGTAAAGAAGTAGATTCAGAATATTAACTATGCATTAGTATTCTAGATACTTAATTTTAAAAGCTTAAAGCTTTTCTCTAAAAAGGAAAACACAGAAACCCTCATGCATTCTTGGAATTTTTCCTATCATTTCTAATGATAGGAAAAAAGAACTAAAATCTCTTTTCAGGACTTGGTGATGGCAAGCAACCATGGCATATTGATGTTATCCCCACTATTTTTTTGGTGTATAGGCATGAAAATTATAACTTTTTAAGTCTTGTGAGAAAAAGCTTTGCTATGTCTACAAGTTTGCCTTTGTCAAGGATAAAATGACAGTTTTTATTTCTTTTGAATGCAAGAAAGGAATGAAAGAGCAATTCTATACGTGATTTTTGGAATGTTTTTCCAGTATCATGTAAGAACTAACAATTTCCTAATAGGATATTATGCAGTAAGTTTATACAATATATATGGAATAGACCCTTTTAATAAATTGTTTTTGATCTCATGATTACTGTGGTCTAACATTCAAAGTGTTTCTCCAGTGAGGTAATTCCTATTCCTTTTTGAAAGGATTGAAAGGGGAGTTCTCATTAGTTTATGAGTCATAAGGTTGACTACATCTAATCAGATATCTGGTTTGAGTGAGCACCCCAGTCTGAAATTGACTGTAATTTTATTTTGGTTGACAAATGATTCACTTGTTACAAAATAATGATAAAAAACTCCGCAAAGATAAAGTGGGATAAAATGAGTACTACATCAGCATTTGGATACTCGCAACTACTGTTTGTCAGGAATTTTGTGACGAATGTGTCCTTTTTTCTTTTAAAATTATAGCTAGTTGAATCAAACTTTTTAATTCAAGTGTGTAGTTTCACTAAAACTGTAATCTGGAAAGTTTTCCAGATCTATTAAGCAGTTTCTGTGCTTATAAACATATAACTCCCAGGTATCCCCCAATTCCAACTGAATACTTTTTGATTCCTACTTAGACATTTAAATTTTGATTTTCCACCTTTTAGAAACCTCTCCTATGATAAACCATGGATTTGTTTCATTTTTGGTGGAAAAGCTGGGCATATTGTGTTTTCATCCTCATGCAGTACAGAAAATATTTTGAAATCTTGAAATTATTGTTTGGGTAGAGAAACCTTTTCCCACCCAGCTCTGATAGCAGCTTATAAACTATTTGAATAAACATGCATCTGAAAATGCTATATTCATTGTCTTTAGTATTACAAAGAACCTTCCATAGGTTTTTTTTTTCTAATTACCTTCAAGTATCATCAATGATACTTCTATTTGCAAAGATCTCTGTGCTTATAATTTCTTCTTTGTATTTATGCACTGACAACAGAAAAGAACAGCACAATACATACAGAAAAGCAAATAGACAATGACCATGTAAGAATAACATACTTAGGTGTGGCATTAGGAAATATGAGTGTTTTAAAAGCTGATTTTGCCAGTCAAAGTTCTTTGCATTATGAGAATGAATCCTGTTTTCCCAAACAAGGTCATTATAGATACTAACAATCTTTTCCATCATAGATATGTACTTATGGAAGACATACTTCAAATGCCAAAGGAACTTTTTGACAAGCAGAAAAATACTTAAAGGGTTATGCATGCAGGTTGGAGAGCTGGATTGCTGTTGGAAGGATAAGGGGAATTTATACACTTGGATTCTGGCAGGATTTGGGAAACAGGATCTGGCCTCAGGTCTGAACGATGATGTGACCAGATATTCCAGGCTGTCAGTGTATATTAACATTTTCAATATTATGTGCAGAAAATTCTATGTATCAAATATATTCAGATTAATCATTAAACAGATGTACAAGCACAGTGAAGAGGTAAGGAATCTGAAAGAGAGGAAATTGATCCTATAGCTAGAAAATTGTCAGTTTTCTAGCACTAAAGGGTTTAATACAAAAAGCAGGGCTACTGATTTTTAGCTATGGCAGTATGCTTGGAACATGATTGATATTAAAAAAAAAATTACATTTTCTGAATATCTGTACAGCATGTTTCTCTGTCTGTGTGCTCTGATCTCCTTAATCTATGCTGTAGTAAATACGGTCACTTCCTCCTTTTTGCTTTTTCACTCTTAGGTAGCGTTCATAGGGACTGAAAAGGCTTTCCTCAAGGGATGTAGCTGCAGCAAGAGGATAGTGAGAGATTAAATAGATTAGTGAGGAAGAGGGGAACTACAGTAGTCTTGTTTGCTGTGAGTATATGATTTAAGATTTCTGTGGCACAAGAATTTCTTAACAGATTTACTTGTACCAGATAACACAATGAATGTGAAAAACAAGACCAAATTTCAGTACTAATGTAATGTCAGGATTTTTCAGAGAACTAAATACTCCACAGAAGAAGCTGTCTCTCAGGCAGGCAGAGCTCAGAGTTACATGTGTATTACTGCACATTTGTAATCACATATGCAAATCCTTACAGTGAGATTGGTTGATGAGGAGTAATTTGCATGACTCCAGTATGATTATTTCTCAGTAACTCTATCACACATAATTCCCTTAGTTCTGGCAGTTATTTGTCACTATTACCTAATCAGAGTATAAATATTTGTAATAACTGTGATTATGGAAATCTCTGACTTTATAATCATTGAGACACAGGCAGTAATTGGTTGCAGTTTTTATTTTTATTGGTTAGAGACAGTGAGCTCTTCCCACTGCTGGGCTGCTCCTTTCAGTGATAAAAGCCTGGCTTTGGGCACTCTGAGAGAGAGAGCACAGGTTTTGTCGAGAGAGTCATCATCTTTCAGAAGTATTTTACCAAAAGCATTTTGCCAGAGGCATTCTGCTTAGCAGGAGATTTGTCTAGGGAGGCATTCCCTGGAAGCATTTTCCTTGCAGGGACTTGTCTGTAGAACTGTTCCCCTGAGGCTTTTTCCCAAGCAAAAAGAGTTACTTATGTCATAATTCAAATGTTTTAACAACTTATTATTTTTTTATTTTTAAATATATGTTTACATATTTATATGTCAATATGAAACAGACTAGCTGTAGTCTTAAACTGATGGATGTAATATGTGTCACAAACAGGTTTCTCCAACTACCTCTTCAATAGTGATATGCTAGCTACAAAAACGGCCACTTCAGCTTCCCACTTCTTTCATTTAGATCAAATTTACTGCTACCTTTTCACACGCCAGACGGCAAATACAGGGCCAGACTTGTTCTACCCTCAACTCACATACATAGCACTCATTTCTGCTGATGGGAGTCACACATACAGCCCAAGCAGGAAGATACCATACTACATTTAGTTTTTCAGGCAGCAGAACAAGAATTAAATTCATGGCATCAATTTGGGCTTCTTATTTTTCTTGAAAATGATCTGGGTGAAATGTTGTGTTGCATTTTGCAGTATCTAGAAACTCGTCTGTCGCCTTTTAGTGAATATGAAACATCTTTGCTGTGTTTTTAGCATTTGATGCTTTGCCTAAAGTGTGTATACATGTGATGACAATTGTTAAGCAAAGCTTGCAAGTTAAATGTGCACCTGCTAAATTTCCTTGCTGACTGCCTTTACAGAGGCTTAATCCACTGATTCCTACAGACTCACTCTTTGCTTACACCATTACAAATGAAGAATTACAGAATGCTTTCAGAGTAGGAAAGAGGCCATTTCCTTTGTGGCTTCTGGATCACCTGAAATAGCTCAGAGGGGCAAATCTTTGCTGTATTGAAATATATGAAACCAGGGAGAGGACCCATGTGCTTAGAATCAGGTAACACCTACAAATACCTACTCTTTCTTGGTCTGGACTCCTAAGAGTTTTTGACTCCAGTTCTTGAAGCGGTTAACTGTAGATAATGCTTTAATTTGGGAGACAAAGTACAGCCAAAAGTAAGGTAATTCTCTTTTCAGTGTGCTGTACGGGAGTTATGTTTTAGACAGCTGCATCTTTTCATTGCTGCACAGTATTTACCACTTTCCCAAGATGCTCTTGCCCTGTTTTCCAAAGTTTCCCTTGAAGTACTACTGATTTTCTTTGGCCTTTAATATTATGCATTATAAATATGATTTGCTTAGAAGTTTGTAATGCCTTTTTATCAGTGGTTGGTATGACTGTGCAGCTGTTCTGCAATTACATACTCTGGAGCTGAGCAGAAACTTTAAGACATGAAGCATTTCTACGGAAGTTTGGTAATTGAAAAAACCTGGCTTAAAAGTGAAACCTCAAATACTGGAAAATGGAAATAGACTTGTCTCTGAAAATGTTATGATGATTTTGAATGTCACTGCATTTGAAGGAATATCCACAAGGAGAGTGCTAGGCTCAGCACCGATTTAAATCATGTTCTCTCCAGTAGAGAAAATTAGTTTTAAATGTCATCTGTTTAATTGTTTGTTATGCCTAATTAAAAATGGTAATTTATTTGATTTATTTGTAGCATAGTTAGTGTGTTGCTTTATTAAAGAAATTACAGAAGCTTGATTTCTAATTACAAAGACCGAGGATTTATTAAAGTATGTATTTTGAAATATTTTACATTGGACAAAATTGAGACCATTTTGTTAATGTGGAATTCCATTATTCTTGTAAGATGTGTAATGGGCAAAGGGAACATTGTATCTTAATGAGATTATTCTTGCTTTATAAAAGGTAAGCATGGTAACAAGTAAATGCTCTTTCTCACCTGCAGAAATATTTAGCAAGCAGACCCCTGACATATTTTCACACTGGCTTAGCCACAGAGCTCTTGTGGTCTAGGACACACGGCACAAGGGAATGCTCATTATGCCGAGGAATCTACAGCTGAAGTGGCACTTGTGCTGGAATGGTAGCTGTATACAATGAGGTTGGAAAGCAAAATAAATCTGACACTATGTATTCTGGAGGAAGAGGTAAATGCTCGTGAAAATTAATAAATTTTTCCAGAGCTTTTTAATGCAGCAGTATTTAAGAAAAAGAAATTGATTAAATGAGATGGACATTTTTTACAAAAAACATCTTCAAAATGATGAGGAAAGGGCAGATATACAGATAAGGTTTTTTATCCCTTTGCTGCAGTGAAATTGACCTTTTTAGCTAGTTGGTGTAATTTTTTTTCTTTTTTTTTTTTTGGAAATACAGAAAGACCATGTTGCTAAAATATCTTGAGTTTTCTGTGTGGTGGAGACTGTCACTGTTAGTAAGACACTGCTTCTGTATGAAAAAGAGAAGGAAGACTTGGAAGTCATCTTTCACATTCCTAGTGATCTTTAGGGCTAGCGGTGCCCCTCACTCACGGGAGAACACCATGTACCTCTGGGAACTGGACCTTAGCAGAGAGAGCTGCACACCTGCCTAACCTTGTTCTACTGCCCATGTTATACTATCAAAATCAGGATGCATGAACAGCCAGGAAGTTCCTTGGCATTTTGCTAGTGAGGAATGCCACTGGGGCTGCTGCAGAGAGAGTTGCCATTCATACCAACAGGAACTGGACCTCACTTTTTGCTGTGATCTGTTCCTACGCTATGTGCATATATGCTTGTTTTAAGTTATCATGGATGTTTATTTCTTTGTTCAAGGCAAGTTCCCCTTTTTGTGCTGTCACAGCATGCTATTCTTGCCCATAGAATTGGAAGTCTCTCTATTTACTATGAAATCTTTCATGTGTGTTTGATTTTTAAGCAGTATTTTGTAAATTTCCTTTACAATTTTCATGATTTACTATAGGAAACTTTATATACCTTCTTTTCTGCACAGAAAGTAACCCCAAAACCTGACTGTGGAGCTGCAATTCCTAAGGTAGCAACAAAATCTGCATAGGTTTGGTTCTTGCATGTTTTCAGTGACTGTGTTATATTTACTTTCTTCTGTCAGGACATATCAAAGGACTAAAATTAGGTCAGATGATGCCTACTTCCATTTAACTTCTATATTTAAATGAGAATCAAGGCAAATATTTGCTGCTTCTTTGGTACACAGAAAGATATCTGAGTATTATTGAGGCTGTGACTTTAATCTAATCTCCCTGCAGTTACTGGAGACAAATAGGTCTCCAGTAGAGGTTGATTAGTCCATCCATTTAGATGTGAATTGCACAGTGGAGGTTCCTGTCTCTCTTCATGAACTACAGAGAGCACTGAGGACAACTTAACTCAGAGGTCAATCCAGTCACCAGTAAGGTAGGATAACCCAGGCTCTTGCTCAAAGCAAGATCAGAGCAGTTGCTCAGATCTCTATGTGGTTGGGTCTTGAAAACCCCCAAGAAAGAAGAGATACTCCCTGGGCAGTGTGTTGCACTGTCTGTCTGTCTTCTTGTGATATAGAAGTTTCTCCTCATGCTAGTCTGAACCTTTATTGTTCCACCGTTTTGTCTGGTGTCTTTCACCCTGCCACCACACAGCTGTGAAGTCTGGCTGTATCTTCCGATGCTGAAGGACTGGAGTTTAGTTCCTCTTGAGCCAACTCTGCTCCAAGCTCAATAATCCCAGCTCCCTCAACCTCTCCTTACAAGACAAGGGCTTCAACTCCCAAACATTTTGGTGGGCCTTTGCTGAACTTGATTTGGTTTATCTGTTTCTGTCTTGTACTGGGGGACCCAACACTTTGCACAGTATTCCAGTGTGCATCATCATCCACTGTGATGAATGGAGAGTGATAATCCCTTCTGTGTCCCGCCCTGTTACTGCAGCCCAGGATGTTTCTGGTCCTCTTTGCTGCCAGGGTGCTGCTGTCTCATGCTGCTGTCTTCAAGGGTCTTTTCCACAGAGCCACTCCCCATGCACCCGTTTCCAGCCTGTATCATTGCAAGGACCATTTCCTTCCTAAATGCTGAGATTTGCATTTGTCCTTATTGAGTTTCATAAGGATCCTTTTGGCCTGCTCCTCAAACCTGTATAGGTCCCTTTATACAACAGTCCTGTCCTGCAGTGTATCCACTGTTTCCCCCAGTTGGTGTGATGAGCAAACCTGATGAAAGTGCACTCCATTGTCTCAGAAACCTGCAGGTCACTGGTGAAAATGTTAAGCACAATGAAGGAATAGACCCTGTGGTAGTCAACTTTTTAACCAGCCTCAAGATATGGCCCCTTAGTCGAGACCCTTCCCAGATAGTCTGACTGGATTTTTACCTGTCCATTTGTTCACCAGCAGACTGTAAAGCTGTAACTTGGATCCAAGAATACTGTGTAAGAGAGTCAAAAGCTAAAATCAATGTAAATGACATCTCTTGCTCTATCCTTGACTACAGACCCCATCACTATACTTTAGAGAGATATCAGGGTGGTCTGGCATGATTTGTTTTTAAACTCCCGTTCCTGGCCTCTCCATCCTCCTTCTGTATATTGTCTTTTAATGCCATATGTTCCCTCTTCAGTCATGCAGATTTTCTGATGAATTTGATGATCTTCCTGAATATTTTCTGCTCTTGGAGTTGTAGGAGACCGTCTGACAGACCTGCCAGCTTCCCTTAGCTCCTTTACTTTTCAGACCTGCCATAAGATCAAAGCCGACAGTTTCCTGAGTAAGTCAAAGTCTGCTGACCTGAAGTCTGGACTCTGTACTCTGCTGTTTTACACTAGATATCAAGAAGTAAAGTCCAGCAAAGTTTTGCAGTTATTTTTTACATTCAACATTAAATATCTTTATCTTATTTCTAGTCCTAATTGTTTTTCTTTCCTCATTTTAGCTATTGGATCATGTAATGATTTTATTTTTATAAGGAAATAAGTTTTCTGTTCAGTGGAAGAAACTGATGTATTCGACTCTCAAATCACCTCTCGATCTTTAGTTGTTGAATTCACTCTTATCTCAGCAGCAAGGCACTATCATTAAGAAGCAGCTGTAAAAACAGGTGACTCATACAAGCAGGTGCAAATTATCTGAGATATGCGAATATTTCCCTCAAGCAGATATAATGAAGTATTAAAGCAAGGTTGTTTTTTAGAGAGCTGTTGTGGCTGTAGTTAGTTGTGGGGGAAGCTTAGGTTTCTATTTCGTTATTGTTTGAGTTAACAGTAAAAATCAAAACTCAGGGAGTCGGTAAGTTTTGACTCCGTAGAACATCTGTTGACTAATCAAAGCAGGTATTCCAGACCCTACCTTCCAACTGTTCTTTAGATTTAACGTTTGCAGTTGATAAAAAGGAGCATATATTTTTTCACATTCTGAGAGTTCACTATTTAACATGATGCTTTTTGCATTCTAAACAGATAAAACAGATATAGTCTGTTCTGACTATACATCAAGAATTTATTATTAACTGGTAGGTTTGAACATGTTAATTTTTTTCTTAGATTTCATTTCTACAACAGGTATTTAATTTATAATTATCTAATTATTAATTTTCTCATGCAGAAAGTCTTCTTCTGCTTTCTGTATTGTGTGACCTGGATGCATCCAAACTGAAACAGAGGTCTGAAGAGGGCTTTTCTGTGTGCTTCTCTTCTTTTAGGAAAAGATGTGAAAATAACACTAATAATAGCAATGATTTGTGGTTTGAAGTGAGCAGTCCTGTTGTGGGAGGGGGGAAATAAAAATCACCATGTGGAAAAGTGGTGGTATAAAATGGTTGGTCTAGCCCTTGTGCAAAGATTTAAATAATCTCCTGTCTAGCCAGCTACCCGTAGTTGCTGAGCTTTTCAGTACCCCCGTAACTTAGTCTATAAGCTTTAAAGTGCCACTACTACCTGTGCACTTAGTGTCTCATTCTCACTGATATATCCCTGCCTGGAAGGACATGTCCCAGAGGTGCTGTCTTCTCTCTCTTGCTGCAGTTACGAGATGCTCCATGTGTCCCACACAGCGCATCTCTCCTGGCTGCGGTCCCACAGGGCTGGATGGAGGGGCACCAGCGCCAGCACCCTCCCCGAACTGCAGAAGCTCAGGGGGAGGTTTCATTCTCAGGGTACTGAGAAGAATGCCAAGCCTTTGCCTGCACTCTGGTGGGGTGAGCCGTGCAGCTCCAGCCTGCTGTGGCACTGGGCCGTGCTCTGCCCCGAGCCGGGCTGCGCTGGGTGGGGACCATGTGCTGTTCCCACCTGTGCTTATCCGGTTGTTGGCCAACGGGGCAGAGCGCAGGGCACCAGGGCCTGGGATTCTGCAGCTGACTGCCTGCCTGAAAATCGGGTTTTGCTCTGCAGTTGGCTGCAGAACAGAGAAGGTTCTGGAGACTCCAGCACTGAAGCTTGTGTGCAGCAGGCTGTGCAGAGGGTCAGGTTGGAAGGTGCCCTTCGCTTTGACACCAGGGTAGAGGGGATCTGGGGCTATTGGCTTCCAGCACAGGCACTGGAAGTATTTCTGCTTTTGGTCTTGCATATTCTGTACGAAACTCTCCTCTGCACATGCTGAAGTTAATTTGAAATAGTTCACTCTTTGTTAGAGTCTGATCGTTGTGACACCTGTGTATATAAAGATAAAATTTTTCTCTCACAAGTGAAATATTGTTAATTATTGGCTCAGCTGACTTGAGTGAGTGGAAAGGATATATGCTATAAAATGTAAAACGTGGAAAGGGAAAATGCTCAGAGATAAGAAACTGATTGATGTACAAACATATAGAAAATAACTTTATTCACTTGTATGGGGAATTCTGTCAGGCAGAAATTCTCTTATTCTAATAGGGAGTGAAATTGCAATTCTTTAGAAATCTGACACAGAAGACTTGCATTTTGAAACTCCACAATACAACTTTATCCCTTAATTGTTTTCATTGATGTGAAGAGTTATTTTTGGACTATCTAGCCCAGAGAGAAGAATTAAGACCTCACAGAACCCTCTTACGTGCCAAAGGGGCACTTGGGCATCTCAGTCAGTGATCTGTAAAGATGTGAAACTTCTGCTGTCTAATTTTGGCCAGTGAAGTTCTCTTAGAATTTGCAATTCTGTGACTGTATTTCCCCATGGAGGCTGTCACCTTGTCAGTTACCTTATTTCCTACACGTTTGGCAAATGTTTTTTCAATGTCAAACATACTTCAAGAAGTCAAGGCCAGACCCTGGCACCTGCACCAGGCTGGATATAGAATGGAGCTTGCAATTCTGTCTGCTGCACTTGTTTTCCAGCTTTATTTAACCAATCCAGGCAGGGCCCTGCTGCCATGGGAGGGTGAGAGAGTCCTTCCCATCTCAGTCTGGCCAGTGTTTCAGTGTTAGAGCAATCCTTTGGGAGATCTGGTTCTGGCTGTATGCATGCTAAAGGTGACATAAGAGCCGTGATTCACACTTTGGCTTTTGCTATAACTCTGTCTGTACTGGTTTCTAACTTAGAGGAAAGGAACTTGGTGATCTCCCATCAGCCCTACACAGAAGAAATGCTCTCTACTAAGAGTGAAGATGCAAGTGTATAAATGTGGCCTTAGTGGCAAATAAATTTTCTTAGAAAAACTAAATAGAGTTGTCAACATTATCCTCATCTCTGGACCTCTTTTTAGAAAAGATATCTGAACCACTCTGATGTGTGGAAGATGTCTTTGGTCTACAAAAGAAATATGGTCTTGGAAACATCTCTTGCTTGGTATTTCGGTTGGCTAGCTCAATAAGCATCATATGAATCCCCTTCCAAGGTGAAGAACTTCTGTTATGTAGGCAGCTCACATGTTGACAGAACCCAGAAATTCTGTTTCAATAAACCTCACTGCTTTGTAGCCTTTGTGATTAAAAAGTAAGATCTAAAAACTGTGAAAGAGAAGACAGACTAAAGACATCAAAAACAAATGCTTCAAAGTTGTGTGGGTTGTTTTTTCTTTTTTTTTTTTTCTTTGAAAGAGATGTAGATGACATTGATATTCCATGGAAAAAAATGTGTTGATATCTTTCGGCTGGCAATTTTAAACCAATTCTTCCAGTGCCTGGAACTGGATAGGTGACATTGATATGCAGAAATGTATTTGTGAAGCAATTTCAGTAAGTAGATAGAAATGGGATTGTATCAGGCTCATCACAGTCTGGCATTCCCACACCACTTGTTGTCAGGAGCATCCACTCAGGCTTTTGATGTCTCCAATGTTTATTCAATGCACTTGACACTTTTAAATCTAGTTTAGTGTAATTTTGCTTTTGATGGGGTCTTTTAACATATGCAGCAACAGACTGAGGGAGGACATTTTCAAAATAAAAGATGTTCACTCATCAAAAGCTGCTGTAGTATTCAGAAGTGGCACTCTAGTCCCTAATACAAATCATTTGTGCACAGTATACAAGAGATTTCCAAGGACTGGTCAGTGTGCTAATGCACTGCATACAGTAGCTGCAGACTGAAGCACTGTCAGGTAAGCATGGAGTTATCTTCCAAAGATCTGTACTAAAGATGGGTTTAAAAAGAAGTGTTTTGCATCAGTCATAGCAAAAATCTTCAACAGCTGATGAGTATTAAGGTTCCCAACATTTGGGTAGAACAGAACCAATTGTCTTCTTATTCTGCTAAAGGAAGACACAGTACTGTGGAATACATTGTGGGCTGACATGAGCATTTCAAGCCTTTCAGGTGAAAAAAAAAAAGGTTTTTGTGGAGCCCCAGGGCCAAGGTTTCCTTGGCTGCCAACTGAAGCACTGCCTGGCTGTGCTGCATGGCAAAGGTGAGCTGATCCCTGCAGGAGGGAAGGCAGGCAGGAGAGCTGCTTCTCAGGGCACTGGAAAGTGGCTGTCAGCAAGCTCTGCCTCTGACTGCTGACACCCTGTCAGAAATGTGGCTTGTTACTGGGATTGCTGAAATGGGAAAAAAATTGAGTCCGGGAGCTTTTTGAACTTATTGAAAGCTCCTCAGGCCCTCTTCTTTCATCATCCTGCTGAGCCTCTGAAGTAGGATGTTGATGGTGTGGCCAGACTTACAGGATCAAGCTAACTGAGGAGGACTTATAAGAACCTTCAAAAGGACTTCTATATCATTCTGTATTTGGACTTAGAGATATTGGAGAGTCATAGCTAGGGAGGAAATCTCCATTGCACTAGCCAGGAAGGCTAAGGCTAACACTCTCAAACAAGGCTGTAGGGTGGTGATAACAGTAAACTGATTTGTAGTTAAATTGCAATGAATAAAAATAGGGAAAAGGCAAATTTGCAGAAATTATGTGAAAAGCTCATCCAGTATAGGCTTTTTCCTGTATCAAATACTGCTTTTGCTGACTTTGTGGATGTATTCCCAATGCAGTGGGAGAGCAAAAATATCTATTGTGGGAAAGGAAGCCTTACTCAGTAGACGAGAGAGAGGAGTGACCCTGTCCAGCTCTATTTCACAGAAGAGGAGTTCCCCTTTGCCCTTTCCACTGAGTATCTCTGAATATGAGCTGCCAAAGGAGAGAAGCAGAGCTCAAAATGAGTATCCCAAATCACTCTTCAGGAACCAACCACTGTCTACTTTTCCTTCTGAGTTCAATCAAGTTGTGGTTGAGGAAGAGAGGGTGAAAAGACGTAGGCAAAACAGGTGTGAAGGAAAAAGGATATCTGGGAAGAAGTTCATGTAGAGAAAAGAGAGAGAGCATCCTGAAGAGAGCAGAAGGGAACTAGAGGTTGTTGAAATGTCTGAGGAAAAAAGTAAGAATGAGATATACCTGACATTTTCTCCTGTTTTCTTGTATGTAACTACATATAGAAATAAGTTCAATAAGAAATAAAATTATTAAAAAAAAATATTTCATCCATTTTCTAATGATCTCCTTTAAATGGAGAATATATTGCTGTATGGGTAAGAAACCTCTGCAGCATTTCTCTGTTTCTTCAAGTGATCTTATTCCCTTTAGGCTGTGCTTTTCTTGAAACTCCTCTTGTTCAATTTGAGTCAGTAACAATATCAGCTTAGAGATAAAATTTGGGTGGCCTCCCCAGTGGGGAAGTATAAACCACTATCTACTCTCTCAGAAAGGAAAGAAAAAGGGCCCAACATATGGGATATATGTGTGCATATGTGTATGTATATTATACATACATAAAGTACTTTTATATAAAAATATAATAATTTCTTCTGAATTCCTGACTTTTATGACAATCATTACTTTTGGGAAACTTCACTCATGGCTGCTGACAGGGTCAAAACATGTGGTGGATAAGCTCAGACTTCAAAGGTGTCTCTTATACCCCTGACCATGGGCACAGCCTCCTTGTGTTGTTATCTGTTTGTGTGTGTTGAGTAAGATTTGTAAGGCTGTACCTATCCTATCGGAATGGCAAAATTTATGAAATACAGGTATTTGTGAAAGCTGATTGTCTTGCTAATCTTAGCACTCTTTGTGCTGTTGTGCCTCTTTGGTTGTGGAGCAGTCTGCAGAGAACCATGTCCATCATGAAGACCCCAAAGTCCGTCTGCAGGGTACCTTGGTGGAAATGGTGCTTGGACACGCAGGTTTCAATATAATTTTTTGGTGGAGGTAGAGGGCAAGGTGTTTTCGTACTTTTTTCAATGTAGTTCTGAGCCTGAATTACAAGGCTTCTTTTTCCTAGCCTAAGATTGGATAGTTATTCTTGTGAACAAGCCCCAGATGGTGGGTAATGCAATTACATTTGCTTTTCTGTGCTGCAAGCCTGGAATTTTCAAAAGGGTCAAGTAAGATTAGTCCCTTGGCAGCCAGGTTGTACTTTGGAAGCTTTCAGACACTGACACCGTTAGGCACAAGGAAAGAGAGCACTAGGGTTATTCCTTTTATTTGAAAACATTTTTATCACATAATTAACATAATCAGTATTTTTGTTTTGTTTCCCTTCCCCTCCACCTCATTCTCCATAAATGTTTTGATTTTTTCTTCAACTTTTCTACTGGTAGCAACTGGACTTAGCATTTCACTGTGGTAATACAGGAAATATTGAACTTTTTGGAAATGGTTTGGCACTGGCTAATGTTTTATAACTTTTAAGGTTAAAAACTCAAGGTAAAATTGTTTAACAGCCAACTCTGATTGTTTTAAGAATCAAAGAAAATTCATCTAGGCACAAACAAAAAAGGGATGCTTTTAATTTTTCTTCTTCCAAGTCTTTAGTTTAGGGGTTTAAGATGATGCTTTATAATCCCATATGGATGTATGTGCTGCAAAAGGAATCCATAGCTTTGGTGACTCTTAGGGATTTCCGTAATGCATTCTGGTATGTGGTATCCAAGTCATTAGCATGGGACAGAGATTACTGGAAAGCTGGGCTTGCTGACCCACAGCTGAAGTGTAGGCAGTGTACTGTAGAACATGTGAAAGCACCCACTAAAGCACTGGGCAAATGTGTCTGGCCAGCTGAGCCCTGTTTACACATCTTCACCTTGTCCACAGCTCTGGAGAGAGCTGTCAAGAATACAGAATTTACTTTTCCTCCTCATTGTATTTTTCAATCACTTGTATGTCACGATGTTAAGGTGGCAGCATGGGTAGCAAAAGGACAGCAGTGCTGCTCAGCCAGTGGTGTAAGCTGGAGTGGCCTTGCAGCAGTAAGAAGTGAATGCAAAGATCAGAGTTGTCCCTTTAGCAGAGCATCCCATCTTGCGTCCTGCTGAGAGCACTCTCCCCTTCACAGAGTCACTAAGGTTGGAAAAGACCTCCAAGGTGATTGAGTCCAAACTTTGATCACCACCATGTCAACCAGAGCACAGCACTAAGTGCCATGTTGTCGTGTCTTGAACACCTCCAGGGATGGTGACTCCACCATCTCCTGGGCAGGCTGTTCCAATGCTTTTCCCTTTCTTCCTGTATCTCATACTTCCTTCCATAGTGATAGTCTCTGTAATCAGAAAAATTTCCATGGAGTGCATGTCCCCATGGGCGAGGCTCTGAAATTGCTTGCTGTGCTCTCCGCGGTATGAATAATCAAATGAATGTAAAGGAAACCTGATTTTGGCTGAGGGATACTCTGAGCTACTAGGTAAATTTTTTACTGCTGAATAATATTAAAAAGTTAGCTTTCCTAGTTCAGACTGAAAGGAATGCACATTTTTGTATATTTTTTCTCAAACTCATCAAAAGAAATTAGAGTTCCAGACACTGATGTGATAAGCTCTAATGAGGAAAGTACAGCTAGAAAAACTGAAATATCAGAGTTCACACTGTTCTCAGCAGAGTCTGACACAAGTCTAATATATTGATACACATAATTAAGTGTGGGTTTCCCCTACAAGTAGAAAGGGAATTTTAATAGTTTAAAAGTCCCTAAAGCTATCTGACCATCCTTGGCTTTCTGTTTGATCTGATGATTGGAGAACAGAAGATTCTGTAAAGGAAGAGCTACCAGCAATTTCCAAGCCCAAGGTCCCCTCCATCCTCCCTCCTTGTGATTTGATCTCAGTATGAATATTTCTCATTTGATCTGCTGCTTCTTCAGTTTATCATTCAGTGCCTGGACCTCAGCTGGGCTTAAAATATTTAGAAAGAGGCTGCCTAAAGATGGTGGATAATTTAATGTGCAACTGTTTAACCCAGTTGGTTTTCAGAGAAGAAAACCCCAGGATTTAAAATGATGTGGGAATATTGTGATAGAGCTTCCCATACTGAGAAAATGCCATTGTTGAACATTTATCAATAGACTCTCTTGCACAGAACATTGATGACAATTCAAACTGTCCTTAGATGGATTCTCATCCTTCTGGAGTTACACAGTGTTGCACAGTGTGACAAGATGTACTTCAGCTGTAAAAATATTCATAATGCATAAATATTATTTTAATGTTTGGCCCTAAAGTACATCCTATGCTTTCAGTAGTGGTGAATTTATTTTGTAGATGCTGAATCTATTGTGGGATTTGAGATTGGGATATCATATTATTATTATTTTCCATAGTATCCCTTGTGTATAATTAAAAGTAATGACTTCTAATGAGTCCCTGACCTACTTCAACCCACTGGAATAAACCTAATCAAATTCAAACATGTACTATTACATACTTTATATTATACACATTCTTGCTTTGTCACATCTAGTTCTACCAGGGCAGAACGGCAGGTCATAAACAGAAATACACTAGCTGTAGCATGTCTTGTTATACCTTGTGAAAGGTACTTTCTGGCAGGTGGTGATGCAATGGAGCTTTAATAGTTTTTCTACCCATTATCTGATACTATATAATTACATGTATTAACTATAAAAAATTACTTTTACTAGGGTAATTCAGTTTATTCAGACTACTGTAGTTGCTAATCCATTTGACCACCAGCAATATCCTCAGAAATATGTATGATAGGTAATTACTGTGTTTGTAGTAGAGGGGAAAAAAAAAGAGAATCAGTAATGAAAGAAGATTTGCATGTTTGATTTTACCCCCATATTTCCACTGGGCTAGCAAATGCATCTGTCTCTGCAATTTTTCACATACCAGACCAGCTTATGATGGTTGCAGAAATAATTTTGTTGGCAACAAATGGAGCTGCATTGATTCTCATCTATGTGCTTTCATGAAAAGATCAGTGCTGATCATTGAAGTTATATTCTCTTCAGGAATATGTCTTTAGAAGGTAACTGGCAGCAGAAGTAAAACCAGTGAAAGACAAATAGAAAAAGAAAAAAAAATAAAATAATCTACCCGTTCCCACTCAGAAGCATTTAGGTATGATAGATCACTTTTCTTCCTGTATTTGGGCCAAAAAATAGATATGTTGCATTTTATCACAAAAGCCTATATCTTTGAACAAAATCTGTACAAATATATGTGGAACTTCCAAAATATTTCAAGCAGCCTATCCATTGCCTTCTCATCATTAGGTGTATGAATTGCAAGCACCCTTAACAGGAACTGCTATGGTATTTACTGCAAATACAATGTCTTGGAATAATTCAACTGCATTTAAAAAAATCCAGCCTACCAAGTGAAATGGGCTAATGACAGCTTTCTGATTATACTTTTCTTCATTCCATTTCCAAAGCTTTTAAAATACTACTAAACTTTTTGAACTAAATGCATTTTAAGTTGTATTCATCTGGGTGAAAAGCATACTTGTGTTTTGCTCAAGTTAATATCAACATATTTTTCTGGGGGGGAGATAGAAATCTGTGGTAATTCCTGAACAACATGCATTGCTTGACACGTGATAAACATTGTCATTGAGTGTTCTTAACATCCAGGGAGAATGTATTAATCGAAATAAATATAGATTAGAATTGCCTGAATTTATAAATATAAGTGAATACATGAATTTATCTGCTGGGAAAAGATATTGTTTTAGATCACTTCTCCTCACAGTAAAATCCATGGAACGAGGCTCATTCAAAAAACTTCCTATGTTTAAACTTTTCCATAACATCAGCTCTAGCAGAGTTGGTTTGTAGGTGGTGGAGTTGTCAAGGTGTCACCCTGCTCAGCTGCTCTGAGCATTGAATGGGGCATCTCACATCTCCAAAGACATTACTGAGTCTTAGTATGTTAGGTCTTTGCAGGGCGATTTAATATTGGTTTATTCTGAAATGAATGAAACGAAGTATCTATTGATGGCATTGGTGACCTCTCCAGTGTTTGTCATAGAGCGAAGGATGAAGACATCATAGGACAAAGTTGAACATAAGGCATCTTAATAATCACGTGTAGCCAAAGTGAGTGAGATTGTGAGATTTGATGGAAGATGTAGCTGTTTACACTATTGTTCTGCATAGTGTGTGGAACAGTTGAATTAATCTCCCAGGCTCCATTTATAGTCAGTGGAGAGAAATGTTCCAGGGTGCATTTCATCTTCTCCTGTAGTTAGTAATAATAAAAGACATTTTCAGTATTGTTTGGTATAGAGTAGGATGTTATTAAGCTTTATCAAACTCTTTTGAATCTTGAATGTCCTCCTTGAATGACTTTGGCATTATTGTGTTGCAGGCGGATGTTTTTCAGAAACAAAAGCAAATTAAGATGGTGCTCTGGCTGATGGCAATTTACAAATATCTCTAATAGCCTAAGTTTGGCTACCTCAGGTCTCCTCCAGCAACTGTTCAATATCTAGGCCCTGAGGATTCATTTCACTGCGGTGAAGTTTTTGTACTTGCAAAGAACTCTTTCTTGCTGGACAGAAGAGGGAATAAAAATCTTGAAGAGACAGGGCCATTAATGATTAATGATAGATATTTAAAATTCAAAGAATCATCAAGTTGAAAACATGCTTCCACAGTCAAATTTTATTCGAAGTACTTTAACTCCTTTGTGAGCTGTATTAGTTGGTGGTAAAATGCCAGCTGATATTGAGTAGTCATTAACTTAAAGTTTATTGACTTCAATTTTTTAGCTGCAATTATTACTATTTTTAATGTGCTATTGCTAATATTACTCAAAAAAAAAAAAAAAAAGAAAAGACTTCTCAGTGATGAGAGAACAGAAAAGAGAAATAAAATTCTAGTTGATATGTTAAAAGTTAGTAGTGATGGGACTGAGTGGGTAGTGAAACTGAAGATGTGAGTGATTTAAGCCCATTACTCTGGGTGACTGTACAGCATAGTTACTGCTGTGAGTGTAACTCATAATGTCTAATGTTTAAAATTGATGGTGATTCCTTTCTCCGGTTGTTTTTCTTATGAGCTTTGCTCATTTCACTGTCTGCTATTTTGTTCCCGAATCATGCTTTCAGCTGGAAGACTGTGTAAAGGAAGATGGCATATGAAATGGCCAGCTGATGCTTTACATTGTCAAATGTAGCATGCAAATGGATTTGAAAGCTCAGTAAAAGGGTTCTAGTGAACTTTTGCCTTAAACTTGGAGAGCATGTAATTCAAGAGAAAGCATGCTGCCTGCTTTGGTGAAGCCACTCTCCTGGAAGGGCACAAGTAGGTCATGTTGTTTCCTCTGTCATCCTCAGTGCAACTCTTCTGTTTTAGGGGTTGGATTCCAGCACTGGACCCACCAAATAGATCCATAGGAATGATCCTTTATGAATAGTCCTGGATTCAGGAGTAGTGGGTGGCTTTTGTTTTCAGTGTATGAGGAGCTGAAAGTGGTTTATCACTTGGCTGAAATAAATGGAGTTACATTAGCTACCTCTGACACTTCTGAAGTTGTCCACACTTTCTCCACAAGGGAGTACAAATCTGTTTTGTAGTAATGCTTGGTGCATGTCTTGTACTGATGTCATTCCCCCTTTGAAGAGCTGCCACAGTCGTGCTTGTGGACAGTCACTTCTGAAAGTACCTGCTCCATCTTTAATCCTCTGGGGAGATCTTTAGAGACAGATTTTAAATCAGCTAGGAGATGTATACAGGAAGATCCAGGAAAAAAAGACTCTTCTGGAGCACTGATTTTGGCTTGAATATATCTTCAAGAATTAGGTGCTCTGCTTAGTCATCAGCATTTTTTTGTGTGTCTGTGTGTGTTTGGGGTTGTTTTCTGGTTTTGAGTTTTTTTGTTTGTTTATCTCCAAATTTTTTTATTCTTTTAAGCATGCAGAATAGTTTTCTGATGCCAGTGACTGAATAATAGAATGAAATGAAGCCACCACTGACTTAAAGGACTGAGGGATCACTAGTAGGTTTGGCAGTAGTTCAAAAAGCATCAGGGTTAAGACCAGTATGTAAGACCAGTACGTAACTAAAACTGGATATTGTTTTAAAACATCACACTAGGATTTTTTTGTTTTAAACATTTAATAGATAGTTTAAGGTTTAAAAATAATAAAAATAAGGCTTCAATGAATTCATCTGTATAATAATTTCAAAGACTTCAAGTCTGTCACCCACTAGAAGTTGAGTTTATCAGCAGGTTATAGGTTAATGTGAGACAGTGACCAAACCATAGGGCAGAAAAGAATAGAAAAAATTTATAAAGGAACAGTCAAACATGAATGCTTTTAGCAATTGTCAGTGAATGTGACAGCTGTTGTGCAAGAACCAGTTCAAATGTGGTTATATAATAATTTTCTTTTCCCCAAAAGAGAAGGAAATACACTATTAAAACTGATATATACCACTTAAATACAATGTAAGTGTTACAGGTATTGCATTTAATTTTGAAAAATTAGATTGAGAAATCTAAAATGAGAAATAAAACTCCTTCTTTACAGGTTTCTTTCAAAATGCAAATTTATGTCTCAAGAGACCAGTGGAACTTAAAGCAGAAATACAGTCTGTGTTTAGGGAGTTTTAAAAACACACATTACTGAATTGATAGAGCATAACAGTTCCCTTGCTTAGGCAGCATTATGCTCCATCTTGTAAAATGTACTTGGGGACATGTAAAATGCTTTATTAAACCTACAGTCCATAACTAGAGTTGTTACATTTTAATGTATATATTTTTCATTCATGGATTATTGAACCACTAAATCCAAAGAATTTGACCTCATGCCAAAAAATTTCTTTGAGTCTCATTCTGAGTCTTTCCACTTCCTCTGTAACTGGAGCATAACCCAAATTATCAAAACTTAAAGATATTTTTAAGACCTCCCCTGTATACAATTGTACATTTACAAGCAGGCAAGGAAGGAAGTTACTATTTACTTTTGCATAAACTGCTTTCAAAAAAAGAAGTCTATGAAGCATTTGTGGGTGGGAGATCTGCAATTCTGGGGAGAAAATTCTTGAACGTAGTGTTCTTTATAACCATGAGGGATATATACAAGAAGAAATTAGGAAAATAATTATATATTTCATTGCAAGAACTGTTTTTTTCTCCAAACATAAGGTTGGCTTGGTATTTAGAGAGTGTCTTTTTCCCTACTTTCACATGGCATATTGTTCTTTCCTGCTAGTGAAAAGCTGGCAGGTGTTATAAAACAGTGGTGATTTAAGCTTACTAGTGTGCCCAGTGATTTCAGGGTATTGTGTTTGTATTGTATTTACCTTCTGTTTTCTTCCACTTGTTATTAGAAATAACTCTAGGGAAGAAGTTGAACTGCAAAGAGCTGAAAAGTAGGAAAGTAACATCTCTTCTCTGCATTTTCCAGGGCTCCAAAAAAGTGATATTCGTAGTACATAAAATATCTTTATTGATCTGAAACATCTCATTGCTGTGGTTGAACCAACAATTCTCCTATGAATACCTATTTAGGATTTGTTATTCATGTCATGCCTGAAAAGAAACAGAGAGAGTTAATGGATATAAGTCTGTGGTCTAGTCTTCAGGATTTTCAATGCCGAAGTATCAGTCTAAAAGATTTCTTACTGGTGTTGATTTTATTGACATTATTGATGAAATAACTTTCAGCAAAGCAACAATGACATAATATTTGTGAAATGGAACACAAAGGAGCAAAATGAGTTAAATCACAAAGGTTGACTTTATTTTTTTCACATCTCTAAAAAAAAAAAAAAGACTTTTAAAGAGTAATAGAGCAAGTTTGGAAAGGCAATGATATGTGTTCTGAATAGGCATAACTGTATTATTACAGGCCAAAAATATTTTGTCTCTAAAGACATAAAGATATTTCAAACACTTTCTGAAAGAAAAGGAATTTATACAAGGCAAGTTTTGTAAGAACAATTTATCCTTTAGTTTTACTTGGCGTATCTTTTCTATGTTAGGAATATTGATTTCCATGAAATATAAGCTTTAACTTTTTCTGTGATCCTCCCTCTACTTCTCTTTTCTGTTCGCTTTTGTTGTTATTATAACAGCATTCAAGATTTTTATTCTGAGGCATTTCCATGAGTAGAAAATTTGTTAAAGAAGAATACAGCCAAGATACATAAGAGTTTATTTTGTTAGTTTCTGACTGAGAAATGATTGTGCCAACCCTTAGGCAATGAAGTGTTTTTTCAGGCTCTAAGAGTCTACACTGTCTATGCAGATATGGTTAATGACCAGACTCTTTGAATTCCTTATATTTGCCCCAAATCCCTTTTTCAATTAAGAGTTAACAGAAAACCACCCTTGTTTCTTTCCTAAGAGAATAATAATGTATTTTAAAATGTGTTTCAGTTATTTAGGTTTGTTTCTACCAAGAATGTTGGGGTGTTTTCTACAAAGTTTACTATCCTTGTAACCTTTCTCCTCCTCTATATGGATATCATATACAGGTGTGGTTTCTTTCATCAGGTAGCTTTTGCCATTTAACACATAGCCTTTGTGTTCTTAAATCATGCACAATGAATGATTAAAACTGGAAAATGAAACACCTGTGACAGAAGAAGCTTTAAAAATAGTTATAAAATGGGAACACACATGTTCATGTACATAAACAAAACAAAGAAATGGAAATAATCCACCTTTTGCTTGTCAAATTTCAAGAATCATAGTCATCATAATTGACCTTTTCATTTTCTATAGTAATAATAAGAATTCTTCCTTTTTCTCTCTCCCCCGGTTTTTTTTTTTTGCTTCACTTGTTTCTATTAGAGCCAGAATAAAAAAAGAAGTTGTTACATTTATATGTCAAGAATCTTGACATCTGGAGCAAGGCTGAGTGCATTATTTCTTGGTGAGAGTGTTACACAATAAAGCTTGACTGACATTACACAAAATCTGAGACGCTTTCTGATCATCTGATTTAATTAAAACAAGATATTTGGTTCTGCACAGTGCCTGTATATAATCTATTATAAGCCTTTCCAGTGTACAAGTAAATACTGCGAAATGTTATTAGATTGGCTTGCATGACTTGTCATTCTGTTTGCAGATACCTCAAATCAGCTATGCATCTACAGCTCCAGAACTGAGCGACAACACCAGGTATGACTACTTCTCTCGAGTGGTCCCACCAGACTCCTACCAGGCGCAGGCCATGGTTGACATCGTGACAGCCCTTGGGTGGAACTACGTCTCAACGCTGGCTTCCGAAGGCAACTACGGGGAGAGCGGTGTGGAGGCGTTCACCCAGATCTCCAGAGAAATCGGTGAGTCTGTGTTTGTCAGGTCGGGTATTTATAGCTGCCGAGCATCGCCGAGCTCCGCTTAGGTGCGTGCAGTGGGGCCAGAACACCGTGGGCCTGTCACCTGGACTCCAGTGGGTGGTTTTGCTTCTTGCATCTCTGCCAAGGTGATGATTCTGGCAGCAATTTAGGAAAAGGGGCAGAAAATGTATATCTCTTGACCCTTTCGGAAAGGGCAGCTTCTTGATGAATTAGGGGCAAAAAGCAACCATCTGCTGAACTACAGTGAGATTTGAGGAAATGCAGTTTTTGATTTAGCTTAGGAAAATAATAGTCCAGTGAGCACTTTTTCCATGTTCCAGCACGGATAAACCTGGAGGTTTTAACTTTGATGAATTTTAAAAAGCAACAAACCCCCTCCACTCTGAAGTAGAAGACATAACCTTGTCATTTTTCCTCCATAATAAAATGTACTGTACAAATACAGGCATTATGAGAAGTATATATAAGTACCTTTGATATTTAAAATTTTTTTTTTCACACTTTCATAGTTTTTTCTGGCCTGACAAAAATGGCTGTTTCTCAGGAACTGTAGGTTTTGGACACCAAGGAATAAGATGATAAGTAGCAGGTGGCTTCAAAGAGGGTGGAATTGGTCTTTGACCAAGTACAGAGTTAAATGACATACAACTGCCCCCACAATCTTCCCATCCGTCCTCAGAAAGCTTGTGTTAATCTACTCAATTCGACTTTCAGGGCATGTACATACAAACTCCAGTTCTTTTGAATCAGCTTGGGTGAGAAAATATGATAATGTCTCCCACTTTCACTAACTGCATGTGAATGTAAAGAGCATCTCTATCATACAGGAAGGCACATGTGTGTTTCTGGTACTTATGCTTGATCCATAAAGGTAAGTGATTACTTGCAAGAACCTGGTTGTAGAACACAATTAAAGACATTCTTGACATTAGGCAGCCAGTGTATGTAACATGCTCAATCATTTAATGATAACTATTCTTTTTCTAGCTTCTGATCATTGCTGTCAGCTCCATGCAAAGGCATGGATAATTCTCTCACAGTTCATAACTAAAAGAGATGGTTCATCTATTGCAAATAGATTGGCTTCCCCAGACAATCACTGAATTAATTGGCTGAAAAATATGTTTTTCTTGGAACCATCAGCAACACAGCTAGTTCTGAGTTACAAAGCAAACAAATAAAATATAGGACCTTTTACTGTTTCCCATTTCCAGGAGTATGAGAGAGAACTTCAGATGGGTGCAAGCAAAAACTGTAATTACCTTATAATCACAATTTCTTGAGTTTGTGTCAGTTAGATCTTCTTTGATCCTGGAATAAAAAAGACCATTGTAATTTGATAAATAATTATAATGAATAATATAATTAAACATTATTAACAGAAATGTGAATCCAAAGCAGTTAAAATCATGAATAGGTATCCTAAATACTGCAAAATCTGTGTAACACTAAGAAGCGCAATAAGTCAATAAGTCATGATTTGTGGTTTGATTTTTTTTTCTGCTTATGAGAGGTGTTTTCTACTAGAAAACTTGATTTCTGTCAACCTCTGTGCTCCCAGAAACTTACCAACTATTGTGGGTATCAGGGACTCTAATGGTCCTGAAGAAGAAAAGCAGAGGGAGGCAGGACAGACAAGTAATTTTTATTTCCTAGAAAAATGTTCGAGTAAACAATCAGGTAAATCATATGTAACCACAGGGACATGATTGATAACCAGTGCAGAATTGTCAAGAACAAACAGTATCAAATCCATCTAATAATTTTCTTTGACAGGATAACAGCTTATAGCTAGAGAAAAAGCACTTGATATGTCACATCTCTCAAATTTTGTAGTGTTATCTCAATTTTCACATACAGTATTCTCCTGAGCAAATTTGGCAATTGTGATCTAGGTGTAAATAGGCTGGATGCAGCCCTATTTAGAAAATTTTGCTCAGAGAGCAATAAGCAATTATTTCTGTTTAAATGAAAGAATGGTTTGTGTGGTATCTGGCAGTTGTTTAAGCTGCATCAGGAACTAGCCAATGTTTTCATGTTTAACCCAGATGGACTTGGAATGAAGATTGCTGTAAAATCTGGAGGTTACTTTAAGGTCAGAAGGACTAAGACTAGGACTAGGAGAGTATCTAGAAGAAATACTTAGAGTCCAAATGTGAAAAAACTGTCTGGAAAAGGACAAATTTAAGACACCAGAAGACATTTGGCTTCTGGAAAAAAGATCTGTAGAATGAGGAATTCAGACAGACTGGTCAGAAAATACTATTTAAAAAAATGATGCGAGGATGATAGTAAATTATAACCTATATTCCTCATGTTTTAGTGGAATGTGCAGATGGACATACCATCTGTAATAATTTGAGTAATCCTCCGATTTGTCTGTCAGTTGTGGAAGGTCATTTTGGCTCAGAACAGGTTTTACCCCTCATTTCAGAAAAGGTGAAACTCCTCAAGTAAGCAAGAACAAAGACAAATCTTGAAAACCTGGGCTGTGAGGAGCAACTGAGCAGGGGGCTTAGTTAGCCTGAAGAAGAGTTGACTAAGAAGAGAAGGTGATAGAAAATAATGTTTTCAAATAGGCTTTTGCAGAAAGGTAGAGGACCACTTGTTCGTCCACATACAGTGTATGTAAAATAGAAGTAATGGAACTAATCTCTAGCATGATTCTGTCTAGATTTGGAGAAAGCCCCTTTTAATTTTTAAGACATTAAGTATTATACCAACTTGCCTGGGGACATTTTGGAACCTCCATTGATAAAGATCTGGAGAATACATTAGA
This sequence comes from Daphoenositta chrysoptera, assembly GCA_013397915.1. Lineage (NCBI taxonomy): Eukaryota > Metazoa > Chordata > Aves > Passeriformes > Daphoenositta > Daphoenositta chrysoptera. The sequence continues at coordinate 66,262 of VZRO01006622.1, forward strand.
CAAACACCTGCCCAGTGATTATGTAAGTGTACTTAGAGCTTGCCTGGGGCTGGGAGGTCAATTGGATGATTTCTTGATGTCCCTTCCAGCCTGATCCTATTATCCACCGTCTTCAGACTTTTCATCTGAGCCATAGGGCTGGAAATGCTTTGAAAATGGAAACTGAATAGCATCTAACTATGAGGTCTGAGACTATAGAGTCTACAGAAATCATCACATGGTATAAGACTGCACACTTACCAGCTCTGTGTTAATAAATTGTGTGTTAAGAGAACCTAATCAGGACACTATGCCTCTTGTGGAGCTGGCATACAAATGTATGGGACAGCTCAACTCCTTGCTGAGTACTTTATGTCCTGCTTAAGATAAGTAGCCAACAACTGGATGCAAAATGATTGTGAAGATTAGCATAATGAAAAGCAAAAAAAAAAGAGGAAAGGATGTGAAAAATATTGATATATTCACTTCTGAAAAAAAGTTATTGTATGAGAGGATGTGAGATAGCAGATTTAAAAATATAAATAAGAAAGTTTGGGTTTTTGTTTATTATTTGTATTGTTTTTTAAAGTTGAGAGTTGAAAAAGGGCTAGGGTTTTACGACATTTTAAAATAAAGATTAATTTCATGTGCTTGTATTTTAATGTAATTTTGACTCTTTGCTGCTAATTTCCAGTTTGACTGGCTCTCTGTTCAACTTCTATTTCTTGATCAGTAACAGAAGCAAAAGGAAGAAACAGGCTGCCAAATGAAATGTGGAATACTGAAAAGGTCAAAGTGGTGCCACCCTGACATGTCACCAAATATACTACATATCAAAATCTGCTCTCATTTTAATGACAAAGATCCCGTCTAGGACAAAGAAGAGCTGGAAATTAAATATTTTACATGACAACGATTGGAAGGAGATTATTCCAACTCATTCTTCCATGCATTGTTTGAAGACAATGATTAAATTTATAGAATTTTTTACTCCCATTAAAAAGTTAATGATACCATTGTAATCATTTTGACATCATGATCAAATCATTTTGGTACATTGACCAAAAGAATGAATTAATACTAACTGCTTAAGAGTTTAATGCTTAAACTGAAACTTGACTCACTGATACAAACTAAAATGGGGAAAAAAAGGAAGCACATTTTACAAAGCCCTCATTAAACTGTCATACTAAATATTAGTCTTCTATTTACTTACTGTTCATTATCTCTGACCAAGTAAATGTTGAAAAGTTTCTAATCCAACTTTCTTTTAGTGGTTCAATCCCCCTGTTATTAGAAACCAAATGAATTTGCTGTTAGAGAGAAAATTATTGGATGCTTTTCCTTTTTTTATTTTCCAAAATACAAAAGCATTTGATTCAGACAAGTCTCTTTGAGATCAGAATACTTACTCAGTGCAATGTTTGTACTGGAAAATGTAACAAATCTACAAATAATATATGATATGCTGCACTACAGATTTTAGTCACCCCTATTGGTCAACTGCTGATAGGTACTGGTAGTGAAACACTTACAAAACTCTTAGAAGAAGAGGTAAAAATGATAAAGGCAGGTAACAGAGCAGATCATTAAGAACAGGTGAGAAACTTCAGCACTGCTTGCTCCTTTTTGCTTGTAAGTTGATTTTGCATGTCTTGCCAGAGGTGTAAAGAAGACAGCAAAGAGCATTTAATCAAAGAGCATTTTTTAATCTTTGACTGGTCAAAATAACAGCTTCATGGCTGCTTTATTCCAGAAGAGAATGATGCACTTAATATCAGGGTGTGACCTTGAATACATGTTTTTAGGAACAAGGTTCTGTAGTTTTACCTACTCCTTTTATACTGGTACATCACATTTAACAGCATTTTTCTGAGGAGGGCTGCAGTTACTTTAAGATCTTTCATAATATTTTATCATTACGGTGACAATGAAAACTATATATTAAGGATAATGAATGCATGTGCTGAATGAATGCTACAGTAGCTTTATTTGTTTTAGACTTCAACATAGGTAGCTATATTTTGTTTACATAGGGAATGGCCTGTAACATTTTTTTGACATAGTTCTTCAATCATGTTTGTCTCTTGTCAGTTCTTTCAGTGTGTTTACAGTTGTGCATTGTACCTCTGCTTTTCTCCAAATTATTGGATTTCTTCTGCACAGAAGAATCACAGAATAGTTAGGGTTAGAAGTGATTCTGAGGATCATCTAGTCCAAACCCCTTCCAAGGCAGGGTCACCTAGGGCAGGTTACAGAGGAATATGTCCAGGTGGGTTTTGAATGTCTCCAGAGAAGCAGAATTACCTTAAACAACTTTTGGACTTCAGACTTTCAATGGAGAAAGCGGAAGTCTATGGGAAGTGGGGAAGGAGGTTTGAGCAGGAAAATTGTACTCAAGGAATGTAACATTTCCTTTCCACTTAAACTTTCATTGATAATTTAGAAATAAGATGGGTTGCTGTTAAGATTAATTCACATTTCCTGCAGTAATCTCTGTATACATTTGATATAAAGCTAAAGCTTTTTGTATTTTGTTAAATAAGATGAATGGACTTCTCCCCCAGCCCCAAGATAGTGTTTAACAGAAGATTAAAAAATCTTGCAACATGGAGATGAAAGAAATACAGTACATGAAATGTAACCTTTTCCCTAGAGATATTTCTGCTTTAAAGGCTGTTTTCAGGCATAACAAATTAATTTTTGCAACTAATAATATTCTAACATACCCTCACTAAGGGTAAACAGTTTAATTCAATTTTATTTTCATATTTATGCAGATAAAACTCTATTGATAGCGCTGTATTTCAAGCTGCAAGCTGCAATTAATAATAACACTATATAATTGGCTACAGGAGCTTCAAAGTAATGTTGAAAAATTACAGAATCAGATGGTAGGTGTATTAATATTGCAAAAGCTTGAAAATTATTCCAGCAGTTTTTAATATTTGTACCAATTAGTACCTGATAAAGAACAATATAATTTCTAGGGATTTAAAATGAAAGACTATTTTAATTTCTCTCAGTGGTGCTAATCAATGTGATAATCTTTAGCTATAATTATTTTTTTTCTGTATAGTTTTAGGGAGATATCTAGGACCAGTAAGCATACTTTCTGGGTATCCTCTCTGACCCTCCAGTAATTGGAGGAAGAGAGACTTTAATAGCTCTTGAGGGGTTTCTTCTTCAGTCAATTAGTTAAGGCGCTTTTAAAATGTCCTATAGAAAGCTCACTAGCTACAGTACTGTAAGTACTACAGAAGTCTCTGTAGTATGACTTCTGTCTTCTTTATGCTTCATGTGTCACCAGATATTTACATTGGTTGTGAAGACAAACTCAAAGAATAATGAAGATGTCCAAAAAAGTTTATTTCAGCAGTGCTTTTAGTACAGTGGCTTGTTAGTAGCCATTTCAAACCTCTTGACTTAGTCATGATATCTAATTCAATTTTTCTAAATGTATGAATACAAACAAAATTATAAATGTGATGATGCTAATTTTAAGAAAACAGTCTTGTTATATTAAAAATTAGATTCAAGAAAAATAGTTTTGTTGAAATATAGTGTGTGTTGGCCATAATGAACATGCTTTTTCATGAGCAAAACTTTCCAAACGAGGAGCACTTTGCTCTTTGCAGACTGGAAAGTCTTAGTGTCTATAAAATGAAGTCTCTAGTTCTAGGGAAACCATTTCAAATAAGATGTAAGGTGTGCTTTTTAATATTAAATGTGAAAAGGCATCTTAAAAGTACTAAGTGATAGTGGTATATTTATTTCAGGTTTAAATTGTTTGGTGAAATCTTTCTAAAAGGAAAGGCCAAATTTAGAAATCATTGCTTAAACTGTAGCCTATACTATGCTTGAGACATCTATGATTATAAAGGATCTTTTCTGGCCATATAAACTGTTATTAAAATTTCTGAAATAAAAAGGAAGATAAACATATAAGGTTTAATGTATCATCCAATCATTGAGATGACAGGAATAAAACTTCTCAGGTGTTGCTGTTTGGTGTATTGGTGTGTATTACCATTGAGCCTGTAGCCCCTCATAGACTCAGTGACTCTCTTTTGCTAGAAGGAGTCCCAGAGAAAACAATTCACACATAATTTAAAAACTTCTGTGAAAGCAAAGCTAGGAAATGTCTAAATCAAAATGTAGTCATTCTAGTTGTTTATGACAAAATTTCACACAGTCCCATTACAGAAAGTGGGTTTTAACTCAAGTAATAGCAGTGGATTTTCTTGTGTTAAGCAAAAGTGTTTGTAAAGTGGATACTAGAAGGAAAATCATCAAGGATTTGCGGTCTGAATAAAGCTACCACCCATGCTTTGTTTTTCCATTATGATTTTTTTGTGGTGATAGACAGAGGACAACTGTGGGGAAAAAAAATGACTGCTTATTTTCCATGGTGGTTGTGCTTAATTGTTTAAAAAAGATTAAAAATCTGTTAATAATAACTCCCAGAAGCTTTACAGATTTTTCCATTTTTATGAGATTTTTTCCCCCCTTCCATTATCAAGAACTGAGTTCCTCAGTACTTTATTTTTTTAATATAAACTTCTGTTATTGTCACTTCTGCAGAAAGCTGGTTTTCACACAAGATTTAACCAAGCACCTTCTGTATTGCAGTGGTGTGAATGAATCAGGGATCAAACAGGCAGACTATGGCACAGCCTTGATCAGAGCCTGTGTGAGTGAACTTTGCCAACACAACGTTTAATGGTTTTGCTTTCCTGGCATGCACAGACTTTTGTAAGAAAAGCCTGCATTTAAGGGCACTATCTGAGTAAAAGTGACAGGAAGGACCATGGTGACATGGACTTGGGCTGTATTTACATGATTCATTTGTTAACATGTTAAAGGGTTCACAGCATTTAAATTATAATCTTGGTTATACTCCTGTCAGGAAGAACCGTTTCTGATATCACAGAATATTCTGAGTTGGAAGGGACCCAGAGGGATCATCAAATCCATTTCTTAATCCATTTCTTAAGTGAATGGCCCATGATTGAATCCACACAACCTTTGTGTAACAAGCATCATGCTCTCACCAGCTGAGCCAATCTCAGGGTCTTCAGTGGTCTAGAATAAGTGGTCTCACTCATGTTAAGAAGATACACCTGATAAAGATAAATTGTTGAGGCCCTTGAGTTTTCTGAGAAAATTTAATTTGTCTCTCTGTATGTCTTTTTGTCTTGAAATGGTTTCTATTAGTTTAAAATATTTAGCATTTTTTTAGAAGGCTTTACTTTCTACCTGGAGAACTGTAACTATTAAAAATTGTGTGAGCAATGCCTCATGATTGATATTAGCAATATACTCTTAGTATCAGCTCTTTTGTGATCTGTAGCTGCAAGCAAGCCTCCAAGCTGAAGCACTGGAACTGTCAGACTGAGTCAGACACTGCGAGTCAATGTCTTGTCTCCAGTGATGGCCTCAGTACCTGGGACAGAAAGACAACAAAATCTTACTTAGTCACTGGCAGAAATACTTATCCAAGGAGTGTTCTGTAACCCCAGGTATTAGTCGTTGATGCTTAGATTTCCTGAAACATGAAAATTTATATCTGTTATAATTTCTTTCTGTTACCATTTTAACCTCACTCTCTAAATATTCTCTTGTTTGGATGCCACAAATGGTATGCAGGGGAATCCAGTTAACCTCCTTTATAATGTGCCTTCTTACTTAACTCTGGGTTAGAAGATATGAAGTAATTGCAGTTTAATGGTTTCTGTTGTCACTTTCTGGGTCCTTTAATTCATTAATATCTCTGTTAAGCTGTGTAGCCATGACTGAACACTCCAAGTAAAGCTTTACTGTTGATTTATGTAGAGTCATTGTAATCTCATTTTTATTCTCAGCCCCAATCTTTATGTATCCTGACAAATTGTAAGCTTTTTCTGTTGGCTGCTGGGTATCAAGCAAATTATTTCCAAAAGCAATCTGTTTTGACACTCAAAGTTTATTAACAAATGGCTATAGCTGATTTAGAACTCAATGATGTGTGTGAACAATTCCAGGTATTTCTGCCAGCCCATTCTCCACTGTATTTGTCAATAGTCAATATTTTTCTATGACATACTTGTTTATATATCTTTGTCAATACTCTTATCTTGTTTATTTCAAATAATTTTATACCATTTTCAAAATTTCCAATCTTCTATTCAATACACTCCCTCTCCTTCTGAAGACAATTGTGTTATACAAATCAAACCCTAGTAGACATTTCTAGAGCATGTTTATTAGCCTTTTCCAGTGCTGAATTTTGACTGTTTCTTTCTATTCATTCTACTTATTCTTTTTGATCCTCGGGAGTCCCTTCACTCACCCCACTCCCCAGTTTCTAACTATTCATCCAAAAGTCTTCTAAAAACCCTGTTATGAATGTTAGTATTCTATATGCAAAGCTGATATATCAGTTTTAGTAGTAACTACTGTTGCATGCTATCTAAGTACTAAGAGCAGAATGCAGAGATTTGAACTTACCTTATAAATGTGTTTTGTACACCTGTATGCCCCTCCTGAATGCATTTATTTTTCAAGGTACTGAAGAGCCAGTGGTGCTCTGGTAGTTTTAGGGTGAAGGTTATTAACTTAGCTAGGCTGAATTCTTGTTATCACCTAGCTGCACATGAAGCCACTGACTCAGTCACATAGCCCATGGTCTTTCAAGTATTAGATTAGCCCTTAATGAAACTTAGAATTTCTGTTCAGAACTCTTGACAACCGATAGTTTATGAATTGAGACAGAGGGAAATTGCGTTATGATTTTTGTACAAACTCCTGTATTACAGCTGAAACGTATTTTGTTCAGATTTCAGTATAATTTTATTTTTGAAAGCTATAAAATGAAACAGAAAATGGATGTTTCATCTGATGGATTTGCAATTATGCCTTCTGGTATTACAAATAAAAAATGAAAAAATGCAACTGAGACTTTGTTTTCAAGATTTTTCAACAATTTTGTCTGAATGGTAATATCTATCAGAAAAAAATAATCATAAAGATTAATGCTACCCAATAATTATCTTTCCTTCCTTCCACAGGCTAAATTCTGTTAATAAATGGTGTATGTCCATGATATATGGTCTACTTTCCTGGGCAGTCCAACTGAGATCTGAGAAACTGTTAAAGCAGACAGTGTTGTTTTTTTTTTTTTTTCTGAAGAGAGAGCAAAGAAAGAAAACAGCTATTCATCATTCTATGTTTATGCAACATATATATGACTTTATGCACATTGTTATTTACTTTACTGTGATATCTCTACCTCAACAGTAGGTAGATGACAGTAGGAGATGCCCACTATCTTTCTTGCTTTATTTTATGGTAAATTTCAACGTGTTCTGGACTTTACCAGTGGGATTTTCACTTCTCATTTTGCTTCTTCATGACTTTTCCTACTTGTTCTACTGTTTTCTTCCCCATATCCTTAACACAGAAGTATCCACAGCCTGCTTGAGAAGCAACAGTATTTGTGTTGTCACTGGCTGCTATTTTTAATATGCCATGCTAATACAAGATTCTTGAGCTTTGCTCATCTGAATGATCTAGAAGGGTTCACTGAATTGAATGTTACAGTGCTGACAGTATTCTTGCAAGATTAAATGCAAAGAATGTCTGATTGTAAATGTCAAAGAGATATTGTCTTAATTTTACTTATTTTCTTTCTGTTGTTGAAGGGCAGGAGGGCATATTGTGCCGAGTCACAGTAAGTGCATGTTTGCTATTAAACTTGCAGTGGGGTAGCTTAGCAGTAACAGCTGCTCTTGGATGTCCAGACTGGGGCAACCATTCAGATACAAGTAATTCCCTCAATTCTATTACCTACTGAACTTTCCACAGTGTTCCGGAGAATTCTGTTCAAAGAATAGTATTTCAAAGAATTGCTCTTATTTGTTTCAGAAAAAACAGGCATATGTGTATGCCTCACTAATATTTGGAAAGACTCCTTCATTGATTTTTTTCTGTTATAAATGCATGATTTTTATGCAAATTTCAAGCTGTGATACCACCACTTTAAACTGGGATGGCAGAAATATGCATATTTTGAAACCTCACAGCTTATGCAAAAAGATATTCTTTTTCTCTTGCTGGGAAAAAAACCCCTGTTTCTTGGGTCCTCTCAAGGCCAGAGTTTTATATGATGAAAATGGTGTTGTTTATTCCTAATGATTCCATAATGATAAGTGACTTTTCATCACTTTTTAGAAGAAACGGAAAGAGAACTAATTGCTTAAAATGCTGACATTCAAACATAAATGCCAGTCTGTCTTTAATATTGTTCATAAAAGCAGGATATTTTGACTAGACAATTAATCAAGACAATGAGTTACAAAACAATACCCTTGAGTAGCAGAGGTGTTATGCAGATAAATCCGTGTTGCTGTGTCTGTATGCATCCCAAAATTTCCGTACCACGTCCATGCAGAGCACACTCTTCAGCAGCACACAGGAATGCAGATTGCCCTTCGTATGCCTTCGTAAGTCATCTTCTCCTTGGGCTGCTTGCCGAGGTGCTGTGATTGGGTTGTCATAGAGAGAGGAACAAAATTTCAACCCCTTTGCAAACACAAGAACAAGGGGGTTATAGATTTCAAAACTGAGGACCGAGTCCATTGAAATGTATGCATCTGTGAAATTTGTAGATGTTTTGCAAGAGAGGGAGGGAGCATTAAGAAAAACAAAAATATCCCAACACCTTGATGATTCCTACAAACATTTATGCTGGAAATGTTTAACTGTCATTAAGTGATCCATGAGATTTGTATGATGTAATTAATCCGGACAATGTTAATGCTTTCCAAAGTAAGATCAACCACACCTGTTTTAAGGAGTGCCAAGTCAAGATCTGTTTTCTTTTAAGAATGGGAACAAAAAGTATGAACTAAACTTATGGTGAAGTTCTTTATTTTTTGTAGGGATTTTTATTTCCTTTTTTACCTATTTTGCTTCATTTTGAGGTTTGGTGAGTGTGTATCTTCCACATGGGCTACTTCCTTTAATGCAGCATGCAAATCCCGGAATGTCTTAGGCCCCAGAAGGATGAGAGAGAATGGTGTTGTGTGGTCTCAGGAAGTAGGCAACCTGCATTTAATAAAAGTTTAAGCTGAAGTTTGGTATGAGTACCATGAAACTCTGCTTTCATGGTAGAATTTGGCCTGTATAACTTATCAGAGCCTGCCCAGGTCTTTGGTGACTTTGCAGAGTTCCCATGGATAAGGGGAATAAAGCACAAAGTGAGCCCTTTTTGCTGCTCTGTTCAGACGTGAGCCAGATGAAGGCAGAACGTCTGCGTGTGCTCTGCCCCTTGCATTGTCACACATTCTGCTGGCATATTGGATTTGCTGTGAGATGCATTAAAACATTTGCTAGGGCCAGTAAATTGAGTTATACGATTGTAAGTATTTTACCTAATATGTTAATGCACTTAACAAAGTGCAGATAATCATGCTGCTCAATTTATAAGAATTGTCAAACCTCATAATTAATTCCATTATATTGTGGTGTTTTATGGATTAAATCCTTTCAAACCTTATTCAGGAGGTAGAGATATTAATAATCTTTGATTAAAATATTTTAATTTGTTAATGTTTTTAAAGTTTTTTTCACAGAATCATTAGTTTTGTAATCTATAATGCCCCTTTCACAGAAGTGAAATGTTAGAGCCAACCTGAATATATTCTTTCTGTTGCTAAAACGCATGTAAAATACGTGTTTGTTTTTTTTTTTTTTCCTTTCAGTTATGTGCAAGAACTTGGTTTTATAATTAAAAAGTAACCTATGGAATGGTAATGGTGGAGCAAGTTTTTAGAGACTTAGTTACGGGCTTTTAATTGTAGTTAATGCACATTTCATTGTTAAATCCCTTAATTGTTTTGATATTTTAGTTAATCAGATGTACATGAGTTAGCAGTGATGACTGTACAGGGGCTTTTAAAGCCATGGAGTTTTGAGGATGCTTTTCTTCCTATGCGGGCCTTGGAAGAGTCTAAACACAAGGTTGGCTGGGGAGAGGAGGATTTCAAGGGATGGCAAATGTTCAGTTGAGATGTAGAATGACTTTTCAAAGAGAGAGCAATGGTAATGGCCAGTTTTCACAATAACATCCATGAAATTGTAAGTTTCATTATGTAAGGTCAATTTAACTGGAGTTGTCTTATCTTTCTTTGTCTTTCTGTGATAAACAATTTCAATGGAGACAGATTTTTGGAAGAGCACATTTGGATGTGTTCAGGAAATGTGTTAGTGATGGAAGAGCATCAGTTCCCATATGTACACCTGCCACAGGCACTGAAAGCTTGTGACAAGGCCCTCTGGGCTACCTACACCTCAGGTGCCTCTCACAAGGAATGGTGAAAGGCATTCAAGGACTTCTGTGCTGGCTAAAGAGTCACTGTTTCCTTCTAAATAGCTCTTTCTGCTCATTTGCTATTTCAGTTGTTATACAGGCATAGAAAACATTGTGTAAGAAAAAGATTATGTACAGGCTTAAACGGTAAAATACTTCATGTTCAAATGCTTTTTTTTCTCCTAGTCCAATTACAGAGTTTACACAGAAGAAAACAGGGCAAATGGAAAATGAAAGAAGGTAAAGAAAGAACATAAAAAAAGAGAAAAAATGCTTAGTGGATATCTTCTGTTATCTGTTATCAGCTTTGAGTTCACATTATGTTCAGTCTAATAAAGTGCTTAACAAAATACAGTTATGTTTTGTTAGGAAGTGATATTCTAGGCTGTGTAATGAATGTGTAATTGCTGAACAGGAAAGTAAGCCCTTGAATTCTCCCCAGTTTGGTTTAATTTGTGCACAGGAAGGGAAGGAAAACAAAGCAAGTTAAAAGAGTGGACCTGAGCAGTTTATAAAATGGACTGTTCAATGCATTTGCTTGAGACAGAGTGGAATCTGACTCAGAAACCCAGATGATCCTTTTGCACACTCTCTTGGTCTTAGGATTTGCCAGGCTCAGGGGCAGAACAGTTGTACAGGCTCAAAGCCTGAAAGTTGAGTTTGGGTTCCATTTGCCCCATCAAATCATCCTTTCTTACTCAAGCAATTTATCACTTCTTTAGGATGGTATTCTGATTAATGACTCTGTAATTTTATTCCATGTTAAATAGATTTATTCAAATGAAACACAACTCTTGAGTAAAATTTTTTTTGACGGTGCACAAAATCCATATGCTCTGCCTCACTCTGTCTTAAAAACCAGAAATGAAATACATCCACAAATATTTTTTTTCACTCCAGTTCTGAGATATGATTTTCCAATCCAATTGAAAATGTGGACCTTTTAGCTTGGAGAGTGTGTTTTACACTAAATCATGACTTCAATTAGAAAAGTTTGCTGTTGAAGCAGTTGTAACTTTATGGATTATAGGGCATGTCAGGTAATTCTGGATAATTAATTAAAAAACCCCTAAAACAATATAAAGGTTAATGCAATACCAAATATTCACCTGTGCATCTGAGCTCAAATCTTAGTTATTTGTGCAAAAGCTCCTTTGCTGTCTCCAAAGAAGAGGTATCCCAGTGTTACAAGATCTTCATGATTCACCATTTAGCAGACTATGCCATGTGCAGTTGAGAGCATGGTTAGAGAGTTTACACAGTGCTGTTGCTTTTGCTTACCCAACATTTTTAATTCTTTGCTTCTACAGTGAGTGAATTTCTCACCATTCTAATTCATTCCTTTCTGAACATGTGAATAAATAGGTTTTAGACAATTAAGCAATTGAAATAATCCTGGCGCCACTAAAAGACAGTGTGATGAGATACCAAGATTGGCCTCAGCCCTTCTCCAGTTAATTTGTTCCATCAACATTTTATTCTTACTGAAATCATTGTTCACTGCTAACCAGATAAAAAAATAAAGCTATCATTCTATCACAGAGGTAGTGAGGGGATGGAGGTCATGGCCCTGTAATTTTTGTATTAAAGTAATCCTAATACCACTGAATCAGTAGGAATAAAATAATGGATTCAACAACAAATGCTAAAAAGGCATATATTAATCTATCTTTTGCATTTAATATAAATTCATTATAAAATTTAATATTAGGTGTAATCTCTTGATTTTTGATTGATGTTATGCATCGAGAGGAACACAGTTATGGAAGTAAAAAAAGTTTTGGAAGGCAGAAACAAACCTTGTATTTGTCCATTTCAGATTTACGAAAAGAAAGGAAATAAAGGTATCTTGTGTACTTGCACTATTTTAGTACATTAAACTAGTTGCCAGAAGGTAGTTACTTTTGATTTAGTTTCCGATGCAACATCCTGTGCTGTTTTTTCCAATAACTGAGTGGTTCCTGCTTTTTCTGGTTTTGTTATTGCTTGTGTTGAGTTGCAGAACTTAGGGTATGTATGTTCGTGGTGGCAGCGGAGAGTTGAATGAGTGGCGCTGGTATAAAAGTAGAGAGAGAGATCAAAGTCCCAAAACTGATGGCAGAGAGGTGAAATGAAAGCATTACAGATGCTATAAGCTACCACAGGATCTGGTGGTGGGGAAAAAAGCTTTAACTTCTCATATATTGCTCATGACATCCTTTGAGATTAAGAAAGGGGGGGAAAGGTAAAACAAGAGATGCAGTTGCTTGATGATAAAGAAGAATTAAGGATGAATAATAGATAATTAATTTTGTAGTATGACATGAGGTTGGAGCCCCAGATGGCCTTCCAGCTGTCGATTTTTTCCAACTTAACTCTTGGATATCCAAATTCATTCCTTCGAAAGTTCCTGCTTGAGGCTTCTGGTTGCAAGCGTGCCATGTCCTCAACACTTCAAAAATCCTCAGAGAAGTCTGAAACAGTGGCTGTGATCAGGAGTTTGATTTACATCACTTGATGCAGTGCTCATCTGTGGGGTTGCTCTAGCACCAGTGGATGCTGATCTTTGGAGATGTGTGAATGACCTTCCCAGGCTGACTGCAACCAGAGACTGCCTGTCTAGCAGGGTGCCTTTACCTGTAGGGTTGCACACATGCACACTCACAGAAATTGCAAAACCTAAAAATTATTTGGGGAAAGTAGTTCAAGTGGTGCCTTTTAATTTGGAATCTCCAAGATTGAGAGTAGCAGATGTGCAGGCTTAGACCCACAATCTCAGATATACAAACATCTGAGAAATACAAACAAAATATAGGGAAAAATATATAATATAAAACCCAAAATATATATAACAAAATATATCAGATATACAAACAAAAATATCTGTAAATTCAGAACCTTATTTGGCAGAAAATAAAATGTAAGAATAGGAACCTACAAACTTATTTATTTTCTCATAATGTGCCTTAAAAATAGTTGCTATTTAAATAGGATTTCCACTATGAACAAAGAATCACATCCATAGTCAGTCCTTTGTTAATTTAGCAGCTCTTAGTTTCATCAAACAGGAGTTGTATTTCCAGGATTACCTGTGGCAAAAGAGTTACCCAAAACTGGAAGATCTTCCAATTACAGTTTAAAGAAACTTACAACAAAAACAATGAACTAAAGATAGAAGTCTCAGAGAGCATCAGGAAAAGAGAATGAAAAATTGTGACAGGGGTTGGTTGTGTCAGAGCAAGAGCTTCTCTTTTGTCTGTGATTAAAACAAGGGGAATGATACCTGTTGTTTATTTTTGCAGTTAAAGTAATCGTGGTCCCTGGTGTTGGGACACCTGCTTGCCTACCTTTCTTTCTTTCTACCTCTTTTTTTTCCATTTCTCTCTCAATTTTACTATGAACAGATCCCATACTTGTATGAAAAACTGACATTTGATTCAAATTGGAGTGGTTTTAGATTTATATCTGTTGACAGAAAGGGATCAGTGGTCTGCTGCAGAAGGAGGGAGGTGTAGTGGGATAATGAGATCTTCCTCTGCATTTTTCTATTGACTGCCTAAACTCTTTAGAGAGTCAATTTAAGTGGATGGAGAAGTTCCCATTTGGGTCCAGATACTTAAAATTTCAGTCAGACAGTGCCTAACGATCATCCCATTAACAGGATTGTATTTCATCCCACGTGTATTCTGTGTAGCAGAACTATTATAGGAAGGAAGACAGGGCATTTTGAGCAATCCATTATTTAATATTATGAAATGTGGACACCATTTCATTTAAAGGATGTGGTAGCAAATGCCTTAATTTTTCTTGTATAAGTAGTCAGTGAAATTTAATTATGACTAAAGTAATTATCTAGAATTCACAAAACATAAGAGCCTTAATGCACCTGAATGGAGTCTAATAAAAGGGCCAGAAAGCTCAGGTATCTGTCTGTGGCAAAGGCATTTTGCAGAAAAAAACTTCCTAGGAATGGGATTTATGTAGAAAGTAGTTCACCAGCATTTCCTAAACCACAAAGTGTAGTTGGGTCATTTTAATTAATAGCCATTTGATCAATCCTCGCTCCCTAAATTTATTGGGTTTTTTTTGTAGGAGACTGAGAGCATATAAAATGTTTTGGGATTTTCTAAGCTGCAAACATATCTGGTTCTAAAGTTAAGGAACAAAGAGTTTTGATGAGCAGGGGCATAATGTAGTCTTGTTAACTGTGGCTTAATGTTATGGTTGAATTGGGTGAGAACTTTTGATTAAAGTTTTCTCTGTTGGAGCATTTGAAGTGACTCTGGCCTGTGTGGATGCTATGGTGTCTACCAAAAACTGAAATTAACCTTTCCCCAAGGGAGACCACTTAACTGAATCTCCTCTCTAATCAGCCTTGTGCTTTCACAAAAGATGAATGTACTTAATAAGCTTTAGGACCTCTATCTCTCTGTCAAATTTGGCAAAACTGTGAAAAAAATCTGGTAGATTATGAAATATGCCAGAAAAAGGGTACATTGATCCACACAGAATACCATAGCCTCATTGTATAGATTTTGTTTCTTTAGGAAACAAACAAACAAGAAAAAATCTGGAATGTGCAAAGCCTGCTGATAAATGTGGTCAGAACTCAGTTTGGGGTTTTAAATGGGGTTTTTAATTATTTAACCACTGAAATTAGAGTTCTTGCAGTAAATAGTGGTTTTTTCCTTCTTAGTAATTATTGGAAATAAAAAGAGGAGGAAAGTCTCTTTCCAAAATTATCTGCCTCCTTGCCCTCTCCCTCCTGCCCAAGAGAAAAATAAAAGCATCAAGTAAAGGCTTTTATTTATTGATGATTTATACATAGTTTTTAAGATATCATCAGTGCCTACAACTTTCATGCATGGTAGTATTTACCTTCATATAGTATTTGTGGCATTCAGAAATCAGTGTGGCATACTGTAAATATCACAGTAACTGTAAGTACTCTGTGTGGTAAATGTCAAGATTTTAATCACACCTAAGCCATAGTCTTCTTATTGCTAGTTTGGAGGAAGCATGTAATGAGCATCTCCCCAGGACCTTATGTGATGAAGGGATTCATCAACATAGTTTACCTGATGCTGCTCTATGACTGGAGTGGTTAGTGTGCAGCTTTAGGCTGTAAAAACAGAACCTGAGAAAAGGAAAAAAGGAGAAATGTGTTTCTGTGATAGTGTCTTTCCTACATACACAGCAATTTAATATCACCACAGTTAAATAAATTGTCAGTGCCATAATGTGGTTTTTGTCTAGGTGCTGCCTAACCTTTGCAGGATATAAATAAAGGGGCCATTGTCAAAGACTGCAGCTGGAAACAAATAGTGAAAGAATTTAACTCTCTACTATTTTCAGCTGGTTTAGAGTGTTTTCTTCAACTGTGAACAGAAATTAGCTCTTAATATGCAAGTCTGACTCAGTCCCTCACAGTTATGACATTTGTGGGCATTTTTCACAAAGATGTAGACAGCCAAGAGCTGCCTGAGGAACTGGCTGATTTGGACTAGGGCAGGTGAAAGGTCTTAGTGAGTTCGTCCACTGTAGTTATCAGTGCCCAGGATGCATCCATTGTGGGGGTGTGCTTGAGGTGGAGCAGGCTCAATGTTATCTCCTTCCTCTGGCACCACAGATTAGAAGAGAAAACACTTTTATCTGAGTCATTTTTACAGCACCCTCTTCTGACTTTTCCTTAATTCTCCAGCACCAGGGAGTGTAATGGTTTTCTTCTGGACTGATCTTGTCTTATGCAAATATTTATTGATGGGCTGAAGTTCTTAACCCCCTTCTACTTCACATTTGCCCGGGATGTGCTGTCCAGTGTTTCTGTGGTAGCAGTTCATACATGTAGCCTCAGCTCCTCCAAAGCAAGATACTGAGTGTTGAGCTGTGGACCACCAGTGTGCTGTGTTGTCTTTGCTCCTTGCTGTGGCACAACGTAGGGAGAAAGAGCTGGGTCTTCTCCCTCAAGGGTGTTTCTCTCCCTGCATATAGTTATGTGAATAGAGAGCTGCAGGTTAGCTCTGGATGTAAAAAAACCCCAGACCTCAACCTCAGCAAAAAGATGCTCTAGGAAACAAATTTACTACTGTGCTGTTGAAAAAATTTTCTCTGTAAGCGCTCAAGCCCTGCCAGTGGGTTTTAGGTATTAATCCCAGGGGCAAGATTTCTCTGTAAACATTTTATATTCTGTTGCATTATGGGAATTACTGTAATGCTTGGCTGTTATTTCTTCAGCTTCCTGGTTTTAGAAAGTGTTTGGAGACAGGCCTTAGACTTTTGGTTGTTATTGAATGAGGGCCCAAAGTGATGTTCAGTGAATCTGTTGCCAGACAGTTTGCTGTCACTGGGAATGGGCTCGAGGACCCATCCAATTCCATCTAATATCATGTTCCTGTGCACTTGAGCGTAGTGTCCTCTGAATGACAGAGAGATATAGCAAAGCTGTTCTTTTCTGGGCAAGCAGAGATTTTCCAGCTTTGTTAGGATTTCTCAAGAGAATTAGTCTGTTATAGGTGACTACAGAAATACTTATGTTAGTCATATTCTCAAGTTTGCGTTTTATGAGATTTTTTCATAACATTTAAGTGATATTATTACTCCTTTTCCAGAGCTCTTAATTGCGTTATATATCATCTGACTGCATAGAAAAAAATATGCTGAAATCTGGAAATGGATGAAATGAATGCTTGGATTAGTCCCATAGCAAAATATTTTTTTCTAGAAAGGAAAGAACATCTTTAGTTCTTTACACCGTAGGAGAAGAGGAAAAGCTGGTTTGGATTTACATCCATTATAATTCTGCCCCAGTGACTTCAGCACATTGAGTTGTGTTAGGCACTCATGTTCAATTATGGAAATGATGCTTTAGAAGAAGCTCTTTTTAATAAAATGCATAGAAGTTATGAAGGAAACAGGCTGATGATCATTGTAAGGTGCCAGATGGAGGCAGAATAAACAATTCAGAAGTAACATTATGGTATTTCTGTGGGTTACAGTTGGAATCTGGGTCATAGACAGACTGTCTAGTATACATATTTGAATAGGCTTTGCAAGTACTTCTTGCTGTTGACTGCATTAGGATCCCAAGGCCTGACAGCATGGAGGAAATTGGCCAAATAACTTGGATATGTCTGTCTCAGGTCTTTGTAGACCAGCAAGTATATCCTGCTTTTCAGAAGCTGGTGGAAAATAGAGCTGCAGTATAAAAGTAGGTACTGTTTAGTTTAATTATGAATATTTTTTCATGCTCAGCTGTCTGGGTGATTTTTTCAGAGTAATTACTCCGGTGGTGTAAAGAACAAGAGACACCATGCACTCTTGTGCTGCTGCAAACTAGATACAAGCACCTCTAATAGTCACTCTCTAGAAAGCAACGTGTGGTCAAAAGGGCCTTCTGAGCCTTATTGAAATGAGAGGAGAAAATAGATGTCTAAAAGCCTTTCTCAACTTGTCGTGATGGGATCCAAGCATGGCATTGAGTTAAAAGGCACATCCTGTAACTGCCTCTTAAAGCCAGCATGGCAAGTGTTAATAATGATATCCCCTGGCTTGATAGCTGCAGAAAAGCAGGCATGTGACATGCATTTTCCTTCCTGTGCAGGCACATGATATTATGTGCAGAATCTCCTATTGCTTTCTTGAGGATTGTGACCTCTTGATGACAGCAAGAATGACCTAACTCAACACTGGAGTTTAGGATATCTGATGTAATGAAATGGGCCATACTGGAAACATTTTCCCTCAAAGCTTGTTGCAAATAATCTGTTCCATCTGCCTGTTGAAACCCTGATGCTCTGATATTTTCAGTAAGAACAACTCGTTTTCAATCTGCCTATCAAGAAATATTCATGAAAAATAATTGGATACACCAGTTTCGAAACATGAGTCTAAGAACTGCACACTAATTGTGTCAGTATTCAAGCATAAGAAGAGACAAAATTCAGTGAATAAATGATTCATCATTAATTACTGCCATTTCACGGGCACTCAGAGTATGACAGGGATGTACAAACCTTTGCCCAAAAATCATCTGATAAAAAAGAATGTGGTCCTGATGATAGCAAGGATATTAGGTGCAGGCCTCATCAGCAATGCAGTAGTAACATTTATTTTTATAAGGAGTTTGTTATTAGCCTTTTTTTCAATCTAAATCTCACAGTTACTCTCTGAAGTCAATGATCTCTTTTGCCTCACCCAACCTAATTTGATTTCTTCTAATGTGCCCACCTGTTCTTTCAAATTCTGTCTTGACACATTTCCGCAATTCTGTGAGGAGTTCGTGCCTTCAGAACTAAGGCAGTGTAGCTGACTGTGCCATCTTTTTTGTGGATGTGGGAGAAGAAATGGGTTTTGCAGAATTATGGAGTACTAGCATTGTGCATCCAACATTACAAAACAATTCATATAGTTATCTTTTTAAAATAACATCCTTGGAACATTATCTGTGGCTTTGTAGAGATTAATTTATTTACCATTATGTAATTAATTGAAAGATTCATGCCATTAATAAAGCTTCTGCTCTTGAAGTGTCTGTATTCATGTAAAGTGGTCTCAAGGCCCTTCTCTGATAGTGGGTAGAAGGTTACAGAACTGGGATGTCGCAAAATGCAATATTTCACTGGCTTTAACAGTAGTGTCATTCGAAAAAAAATGAACAACTCCATGCACTTCAAATGGGTACCACTCTGTAGCATTAAATTTTGTTGTTAGTGATTGCAACAGACAGTGCATGCAGTGATGCCATGTGTAGCAGCTGTCACACAATATCATTGGGAACAAATTTTCCTTTGACTGTAGAACATGAACTGCAGCTAAAGAAAATGTGGAGCTGAGTATCTGGAAAAATACAAACTGGGATGTATTTGGACAGTCCTTTCTGGCAGTCAAAGGAATTGCGCACCTGTTGGTATCTTTTAATTCAAACTGAAATTGCTTTCTGGATATACTACATAGAGATGATTTACAGCTTTATAATCTGTTATGGCAGTCCCCGGAACAATTCAGTAAAGAAGTAGAACTGGTTGGGTTATGGACTACAGTGAAAAAGTTACATTTTCTACATTTTAAATCCTAGTCTTTCAGTTTAATTATACAATTTAGATATAAAGAACAAATGGAGACAATGTATTAAATCTGTGTTGAGACAGCTAAACTGAACCATAAAAAAGACTATGGAAGAAGATGTCATGGTTAAAGAACTACAAGTCCTCATGGGAGTGAATTTTAAGAGATATTAAAGACTGTTGGACTGTATAAAACTGAGGTCATATCCGCAACTGCAGAAATTAGCCAAGGTACCCATCTGTCAGGCCCACTGGGATCCCCTCAGAGCACAGTAATAACCCAAAGGCTTATCTGAGCTGCAGCTCAATTTGTTGGTTGCTGAGCCAAACTCTCCACTTCTAAATTTGAAGAATATCTTTTTAACAGAGGAATCAGTATGTAGAGCACATTCATGTTTTCTCTTCTTTTCAATAACTGGGAGGTTCCATTCATCCATTGCTTACATAAACCAGAAACGTTAGAAGGGTAATAATATGTAACTTTGTACATTTTTTTCTAAATTCAGAAAATCTTAGATATTTTAATGATTATTGGCCTGTATAAGGGTAATATATATGGACCTTACCAAAAAGCCCCCTTCTTTTTTTTTCCTTTTTTTTTTCTTTTTTTTTCCCCTTAACTTCTGGATTACAGAACCCCTGGCTGGTGTGATGGTATTTAGAGTCTGGAGGCAATCCATCTGGACCCTTTGAGGAGGACTGTGAGAAGACACTTGATCATCTTGCCTTTGCATCTCTATCTCTTCTCTTGGCTTTTAACAAAATGAAGCTGCCAGCCCTTTGGTCTACTGAGAGTATTTATGTTCTCACTGTTTACACTCAGGAAAAAGTGGCAACCCCCCTGTGTGCAGGAAATAGTGGTGGTTTTGATATTTGTGGTTGTATAAGGCTTTTAGAAACTGCAACAAATCACAGAGAAGTTGTGTCTGTTGTAGTTATTTCACATTTTCCCAGGATGCAAAGCAAAAGCCAGGGTTTCAACCTGTACTTTAAATATGGTGATGTTTTGACAATGCTGAACAGATAATCTTTCTTTGAGGTAAGAAAAGCCTGTAAATGAAAATAAAGCAATCTTACAGTTACTGATGAAAGGGGTAAAATTTACATGCTGCTGAAAGCCCTAATATTTGCAAGAAAATACCTCAAAATTCTCTGAAGAACAGACCATACATGTGTTCTTACAGTATGTCACCTGTTGATAGGGTAACTGTTCTTTTGAAGATATTCTCTTCAAAACCAAGTTGCTAGGAGTTGCAGATTAAAATGTCTGCAGGTGAAGAGGTGAAGTATGTACTGAAGATTTCACTAAATACAAAATCTTCATACAGTGGTCTTTGTGAAAGCTTAAAATTACTTCTGTAATTTGTTAAATTCATTAGTCTTTTTAAAAATTTGCTTGATTTCTTTAAATATAATTGAGAATACAAGCCCTGTGTTATATTTTTATGTTATAATTTTATTTTTTAAATTATTGCTAAGACTATGTTAACAAGAGGGCTATTAAAGTAGGCAGTTGAACAATGAACAAAGGCTGCAAAGATTCTGTCTGACAGAAAAATACAGCCTAAAACCTAAGGGATTTGTTATTTCAGTTTTACTAGTTGTAGTATGTTACAGGAAGCTAGAAAGGTATGAATTACTGAAGAACATGAAAAGTTAATTATAAATAGTTTCAACAAGTGAAAAATTTGAGGCTGTCTAAGCATAAGGTTACCTGTTAGTTCAAGTGGAAGTTTTACCATTTGAAGTGCCTTCAGTTACTTCTGGCTGTAGATCTTTAAAGTGACAACAAGAAAATTAAATACAGTGCTTTCAAGTTCCCTGAAGCAAAACCAACTGATAATCTGTTTTAAGATTATCTTCTCTTCAAAAAGGGACCTTTAAATATTTTCTGAAATGTTGTGATTTATTATATGTTTCACAGTCATATGTAGGGCTGCCTCCCTTCTAGAAAGTTTTAAGTCTTTTAAAGAGGTAGAAATTTGCCTATGGAATTTTTACATTTCCAAAATGCAGATACTTCGGGAGTGGAACCTGCCATGTTTTAATAATTCACAACACCTAAAGCAACAATTTAGGAGGAAAAGATGACGTACTCTTGGGATGGGAAAACATTTTCTGAAGCAATGGGAGAGGTGCTATTGTAAACTTTGGCTGAACTACTTGTTAAATAGGTAACCTAATAGCATATATTCAAGCATATATCAGAAATATAAAATAAAAGCTACTTGTTGAAAGAGGATAGTGTTATTTCTGAGGCTGAGAGAGATTTTAAATAAAAACAAAAGAATAAGAGGAAGCTTTGTTTTTAAAAGGTTTAAGGTAAGAGAGCACTTTCAGGTACATGACTACTGTAATTAATACAATTTACTTGGCAGTGAACTGGCAGCAGAGTTATAGATCTATTAATATTTGTGTATTTTAAAAATTTTGTTTTTTCGGCTTCACTGTGTTAATAATACTAAGAAATTTCCAAAAGCTGAAAAGAAACTGCAGCAGTGAAATGAGAAATGTGTTGCTGTGGGTATTGGGCATGTCTGTATCAGTTAAAAGCATTTTTAACATTGCAATAAGAGAAAAGATGACAATATGAATGGTAAACAAGTCTGTTTCCCAAGGGACATATTTTGTCTGTTCCAACGGCGGATGTCATTGGTCATCCTGATGTTTAGAGAGTACTTGAGAGTAGCAGGAACAGCAGTAGAACAAGTTGACAGTAGACCAAGACCTGCCTGCGTTTATATCCCTTTTCTCTATAGTCACATTACAGGGATATTAAAAGAAAGGTCTGCTGCACGTATTCCTGGAGCAGACCTGATAGCTGGAAGTGCCAGAACTTGTCTTTCCTGTAGATAAAAGTCCTTGCTGGGTGACAGAGAGAAACCCACTATCTCAGCCCACTGACCGTTCGTTTCACTGCTGGTAACAGGCTGCTCTGGATGCACTGAACAGTGGAAACTGCTGTTTTCATTTGGCAGACTGTGTATTTATTCCCATGGGCTGTCTTCTCCTTTTATTGTCACTGCCTGTCCCTTCCTCTTGCTCTTTGCCTTTCCCCATTGTCCTCCTTCCCTACTCTTTAGCTTCCTCCTTCTTTTTTTTTTTCCTCCTGACCAGCATACCAAAAGCTGTTGATATGCCAGTAGCTCTTTTGTATGATGTGTAAGTTCTCCACGTTTTTGTTTCGATCTTTTTTTTTGTCTCAGGGGTTGACAGGGCAGATAGTGTGTCCAAAGTATACAGTAAGATGGTACAGTCCTGTAGATGTTACCAAAATGTAAATAATCACTTGAATAATAATTCCTGTATTTGCTGTTGTCTAAAGGTCAGAAAGCTGTGATCATTGTGAATGCACAAGACATTTGTCTGGGTACTGATACTGTTGGTATACAATGTATTCTAATGCCATAGTCACAAATTAAATAAGAGCTATAATAAGAAACCATATGAAAACAGGGTGACAGTGACACAATTATAGTGGTAGCCTTGTTTTTTGTCTCATTGGTGTTCCTATCAGGAAAATGTAGGGTGTTTTAGTTTAACCCTACCTGCAGCTAAGCCCCACGCAGCCCCTTGCTCACTCCCCCGCCCTGTAGCAGGATGGGGGAGGGAATTGGAAGAATAAAAGCGAAAAGACTCGTGGGTTGAGATAGAGACAATTTAATAGGTAAAGCAAAAGCTGTGCACACAAGCAGAGCAAAACAATGAATTAATTCACCACTTCTTCTGAGTGGGCAGGCGTTCAGCCATCCCCAGGAAAGCAGGGCACTGTCACGCATAACAGTGACTTGGGAAGATAAATGTCATCACTCCAAACATCCTTCATTTCCTTCTTCTTCACCCAGCTCTAAATGCCAAGAATGTCACCATATGGTAGGGAATATCTCTTGGGTAAGTTGGGGTCAGCTTCCTGCCTGTGTTCCCTCCCGTGCCCTTATGCATCCCCAGCCTACTCACTGGTGAGCTGGGGTGAGAAGCAGAAAAGGCCTTGACTCTGTGTAGGCACTGCTCAGAAGTAACAAAAGCATCCCTGTGTTATCAGTACTGTTCTCAGCACAAATCCAATGCATAGTCTTATACTATGGGAAAAAACCCTACATCCTAGCCAGAACCAGCACATACGGTAAGAAATGAAGCTGCTTATATATATAGTGAAGGAAACTTTATCTCAAGCATTTTCAAGTGTAAGTCCATGTCTGCGGCATGTGCAGTAGAACAGGTAGGCAGTCAGGATAGTGTTCACCTGCCCTAATTTTAGGGTTCAAGCACTCTGTATTTGTGATGGTGTTGGTTATCATGACCTGCCTCACATTCAGCTTAGAAAGATGAAGGCAGCTTCAGAAAACAATTTAATTGACTTAGCTTAAGTATTTGAAAAGGGATGAGATTAGCACCATTCTGGTAGGGACTAGTTTCTGCCCAATGATGATAAACAGAGCCTGAATGGCTGCTTTCTATTCCATTATCTAACTTTTAGACCCTGAAATTTCAGTGATGCTGCTGTCGTTTGTGATTACCTGATTTATATATACTTTTTGGAGAAGAGACAAAATATTCAGGCCTAAGGCTAGTGGAACATTTTGACAGTTTGTTTTTGCTCCCTATATGGTCTCGTTCCACTCACACTGCTTCACAGCACAATGAAAATAAGGGCAATGAGGTCTACATGGAACAATCACATGAGTGCCTTTTGGCGCTGACAGATGTTCACTAGTGACTCTGGGTTTGATTTGCTTAGGATGCACTCTCCTGCTTTCTACAGCAACCCTGTCTGTGCAACCCTACTGAAATACAGCAGAGTACCCACAGTAAAGGTAATAGAAAGGGCTGTGTTTCTGGGCTCAGTAACCTCTGGGGTACAATGATGCCATAGGAATAAATATCTGATAAATATGCACTGTCTTTCTATTTCACCTCTGCAGGGGTGTAACCATAGCACAAACACATGTTATCTGGCAGAGAAGAAGGGTGGACTAATGCACTGATCTCCAAAGTGGGGTTTGCACACCACAGAGGGTATGCAAACCAACCTGCTAGGGAGCAGAAAGGTTTTTTTTTAAATAGTTTTAATAAAATAAGAAATGAAAAACCCCAAACACCAAACACAACAGTAGTGTTATATTTCATCTTTTACTTGTCCTTTTAAAATTTTTGTTTCTATTTTTATAATAATATTAATACAATATTATTATTAATAATAGTACCATATACATATATACACAGCACAAATGTACATGTACAGTAGTACATGTATATAGTCTATAAATAAAAATTTATTGGGGCTTGAAAATTTTTTACTGATAAAGGTGCATGATCACAAAATCTTGGAGACTACTGGTGTAGTGCATATGAAAATATTTAAAATTTGGCAGCAAGGTTTGCTAGAGGATGTCCGTCAGAGCCCTTCATAGTGTTTTTTATGTTTTCATGAAGTCACAGGCTTCTGTTCTGCTGATCTGATCTGATGCAGAAATTGTCTCCTGTTTATTTGAGGTAAACACTACCTTGAGCAATGTATTCTCAAGGTGACAGACCTGTCTCCACTTAGTGGAAAACACAGTATGGCCTCTAATGGACTCTAGAGAGAGCAGAAGGTAGGCACGTCAAAGCAAGAGTTTTAAAATATATTTAAAGTGTGAATCATGAAGAAACAGACGTTGCTAAGGAGTCCCTGTTACAAGGTTTTAAAAGTAACGAGGTAGTCATCTTATTGGCAGGGTGGCCTGTGAGACAGACAAAATTAATTGGGAGGCTACCTATGCCTCTGTCATTTCAGACAGGCAGGCTTGGATCAAATGATGCTGGTGGTTTTTATCTTCTTCTTTGTGTGTTTAAGCTGAGGATAAAACCTGATATTTCACCTTTTTATCACATTATGAGTTATTATAAATTATTTATATTTCAAATTTGGGGACTAGGATCGTGCTGGGATCAAATAGGCTAGTAAAGGACGACAGGAAGTGGTGTGTGTAGTTCTTATCAAGTGTCAGAAGTTTTCAGGAAAGATGGGTGAAGCATCTTGGAGAAAGAATAAGAAGGATATGCACAGTGGTACTGTAAAGTGAGTAAGTTGTCACTGAGCTATTTGTGAGTTTGCCTGTGTAGGAGGAGTTGTCCTGTTTAGCCAGCAGCAGAACCTATCAGTCCCAGTTTCCTACCAGGATAACTGTCAAGACCATGTTGCATAACTTTCCAATCTTCTGGTGCAGGAAGAGACTGAACTTCTTGCACAAAGGAGATTGTACCTTCATAATATTTTTTTATGTGTAGCTATAGCATTTTTAGAGCAGTTTGGGATCTTTGAATGGGGTTTGCAGGACTGATTTTCAGTTCTGAGAACCTGAATTTTCAAATGAAGTCTTTAGTAGTGATAGAACTTAACATATCTGAAAATCTGTTCTGAGAGATCCTTTATGTGTCAGTCATTAGTTTTATTTATTCCTTTAGAGTTTATTTGTTGAAGAATGGTTATAAAAGGACTGCCTTCCTCATGCAGGACAGCGTCTGCATTTTATCAATAATCTGCTGTTTAAAGCTATAGGATGTTGATGTGACCCAGGAGCCATTTTCTCAGAATGATGGACAATCCTCTTGGGTTCCAGTACTTGCAAACTGAAAACATCTGACAACTTTTCCTTAGGTTACTTCTGCAAATTTCCCAGCTCTGTCTTCAGCTCTGTCCAAATTTCTTAATTGTGCTTTTCAAGATCTGAATGATGAAATTCCTCGGGGAGAGTTGCAAGCTCTCCAACAAGAGTCTCCATTTTTGTCATTTCATCATTTACAAGATGTCACTTTAGGTGAATGCACATTAACAAACTATGAGGGGACATAAATTTAATGCATCACTTATAATACTACAGCATCAGCCTGGACGTGTGCTTTTGTCCTAATGTGATATAACTTGACTCCAGAGCATGTATGCGAGTATCTGTTGCATAGCAGTGGAAAATATTTTTTTACGTGAATGTATCAGCATATCTGTAATTTTTGTGTCTCAGTTCTGTAGATAATCAAATGACCTGTACAGTCCAAGCCTGAACTTTTTCTATGAAAATGTTTTTTCACACTACTCTAACTCCTTTGGTTTTAGTGTCATGATGGCTTGGTTTGCATTCTAATGTTTGCCTGGAATGGTTCTCTTCTTGAGGTGAGAAACACTCGTGTTCCTTCTGCTTCTGTACTAGGGAGCACTGATAGCATCTGTGTGAGAATCTGTAGCATAGATAACACCAAAAAAAAAAAAAAAAAGGGGGATCAAAGACTGTGAAGTGAAAAAGAATCTTAAAAATGTATAAAATACACATTAAAACAAGGACTAGCAAATGTTATTGCTGTTCTGAGTTCTGGTGGAGGATACTCAGGATATACATTTGGTTGAAATGTTTATGGCTTCTATTTGCAAGCCTGCTCAGGGATCTCACATTTTGTATTAACACATTTAACCCAGGTATGAAATGTACTGCGTATAAAGAAGTAATAGAAGATATGATAAATGTCATTGGGAAGCAAAGTGCATTATAACTTGCCAGTTGCCTTCCCTCAGTTCTGAGCCTCTTCCAAGTCATCTAAACCCAAGAAAGATCTTCATGATATGTTTTTATGACCTTTGTGAGTAATCAAACTGCTGGTTTTCTTGGGTTGCTTCATAAGAATGCAGACTTGTTTTTTTTTTTCTATCTTAATTCTATGAACTAGTTTTAGTTCTTTTTTACTCCTAATAACTCCCAAAGGTTTCAATGAAAGTTGGGTTCCTCACACATTGCTCACTGTATTGATGAACAAAGAATGTCCCTGTCCAAAGACTTCATAGTATATGCAAACAGGTTGCGAATTATTATAGGTAATGGCTGGACTGGAGCAAAGTAAATGCTGATAATGAATATTGAGAAATAGAATCACTGTCACTGCATTTCAGTTCTTTCATTTTAGTTTAATGTAGCTAGATAATCCTTTCTACTGAGATTTGCATAGATAATCAACAGATGGTTTCACAGTGGTTGTAGCAAAAGTATATGTTGAGAAGGTCCTCCACAGGAAGGAGGGAGAAAGTTATCCATTCTCTTGCCTTATGGAGAAGTAAAAATATAATAAAACTTGACTGAAGCATTTGTTTGTAGAAGGGGGCTTTTTAAAATGAACAGCAAAATTTGTATGTCTTTCTGGAGTTGAGATATTGAAAAATATTCAATGCCCTTTTTCAGAAGGTACAGACTGTCACTGTCTCATTTTGAACCTGCCTGGCAAAAATGCTGGCAAATTCTGCGCTCATTATGGAAGCCTCAGAATGTCCTGAATCACAACAAGGGTCTTGCAGTGGAAATCTGTAGGGAAACTCTAGTTCAGATTGATTTTAATGCTGCATTATAAGACAAAATTTGACATATGGTTTTCTATAGAAAATTTTAAAACTTTAATGCTAAAAAATAATTAATTTTCATCAAGCTCAGGAAGGAAATCACAAGTAAATAAAGAATTATCTGTTTTGTTCAAGTTGCAGAGAAGTTAGAAAATTAAAGTTTGAAATGAAAATTGCTTTGCCATAGAGATTTGTCAAGGTAATACATTTGATAATAATATCACCACATCAAGAAACAACTTAAAAAAACCCCAACCTGGTAAATCTGTTTCTTAGAGTAGGTTGATTTTGGAGGTTTTTTTCTTATTGTAAAAGAATCCACGAATCTAAAAATACAAGGTTTTCATAGTCCAAAAGTAAATAAATACTCAGAATTTTTTTTACAACAGTAGAAAATTTGATTATACATTGCAACTACAACTGGTCGTTATGCAAATGAGCAAGCAAAACCTAATGGGTTCTGTATTTCATGATGTTAAATAAGATTCTGTATAACTTCTGGATTTCTAAGTAGGAGGGTTCCAGAGATGAGGGGACTGTCTGCCCTCAGCAGTTGGGCCCCTAATTCCCTGCTGTTACCTCAGACACCTGTGGGTTTCTGGTGTGGGTTTCTCAGCTTCTTGCTTGCTCAGTGCTGTGCCTGACCTGACCTGGTGGAGGAAAAATGTCATAGTGCCAACCTAGTGTGGGCTGAACTCTGCCATCCCCTCTAAGCCTGAACTCCTCTGGGTGAGTAAACTACTGGAGCAATCCCACTGGTTTTTTTTGCAATTTAAAAAGGTGGCATTGGCGGCAAGTAACTTCTTAATCCTCCTCTATGCCTTTGAATAATGATTTTCTGTTTCCTGCTAAAGGAAATCATCTTTATTTTTCCAGGAAAGAATGAGAAAATGGTAATTGGACATACATATAGTCTGTGGACTTTTTCATGTAAAACCACTGACGGAGTGATTCACAGAACTGTACTGGCAGGATCCTAAAGAAGATTTAAAGAATGGGCAGGAAGTAAGATTGATTATATCTGGGGAAAAAATAATCCCAAACACCTTCAACAGGAAGAAGATTGATGGAAATCAATAATGTTGAAAAGCAGACCTATGGGCAATAATAAACAATTAGATATAAGTTTGTTGTGAAATATGGCAGCAAAAAGTCAAAGCCGTTTAGATTTAGAGGTATCACAGCTGGAACAGGAAGTGACAATGCCCCTTTCCGAGAGCTGCTAACACTGCAGTTAGAAAAAATGTTACAGTGCTGGGCACTTTGGAACTAGAAAGGCACTAAAAAAGATCAGGAAAGTGACATGGACAGCCACCACTGTCTTTAGGAACCCAACACTATTGCCTTGGGAAGGAACAGTAAAGACTGAAATTTGTTTCTGATAAATGCAACTTGAAAAATTGGACTTTATTTGTGGTGGTTATGGTGGTTGTTGTTGTTTCCCCGTCCCCAAAAAATAGCTTTAGAGATACTGAAAAAAAAGTTAATATAACAAAATCTTTATTTTTATAAAAATGGAATTTTTATTTTCCTCCATGTATTGCTTCTTTATATCTTGATTTTGCTTGGAGTCATATAGAGTAATACTACATTGACAGAAATTGCATTGATATATGGTATTTTTTTTGTTACATTACCATTTTGTATTCTGTGCAGTGATTTCCTATTATCAAAAAAAGGGCTGAAAGAAAGACACTTAGTGATATTTAGGTATTTTTGGGTAGGTCATTTTGCCTCCAGCTGTGGCTCCCAAAAGGCATTGGTTGCCTGTTGCTCCTGTGCCACCCCTGCGAGGGCAGAGTTGGTACCTCAGGTGCTGCTGTGCCCACAGGAGTGGAGGCATTTGCAGCCCCTAAAACAGCTCTGGATGTCCACTTTGTTTGACTGAATTGTACATAAAGAATTTAATAAAATACTTTCAATTTCTTCATATTTTTTTCTTATTTCTGTTGATAGAGAAGATGGTTAAAAGAACCCTCTCCAAAGAGCAGAATTTGTCCCTATTTCTGATAGAAGGATATCAAAATTGCATAAAGATACAGAAAGTAAGAAAGATTAAGAATGAAATATAGAATCAAAGAAGGTTTTTAGGATGTCGAAGAGTTGAGGAGGATTTTGAGGACTGTTAGGATAGCTTTTGATTTTGCCTGCCTTCCTAGAGTATCAACCCTTCATGTTAGCTGCTCAGACATCACATGGAATAAATATTGGAATTAAATTACTGTTTAGCATTTCATTTGATACTTCTATGATAAGCTCAGAGCATGCCAGCCAAAGCAGACTTCAAAGGTGGATTTACTACTGCTTTAAGGTGACCATGGGAACCAAAAGTAGGCCTGAAGTAGGGATGTCCCACTGTTGAGCATACACCTGTTCAAGAGGGATGTAATTTTAGAAATGGAAGGAGTTATGATCTCTCTGTACACCTACAGGACTTGGTGTAAGAGTCCAAGTGAACTGGTTTTCTTGATTGATCTTGAGGTATTTTTACTTGAGATATTAAGTGCCTAAAATCTCTATATTTCAAATTAGGATGATGTAGGATAGTCTGGATCTTGCTCAAGGAGAGAGATGAGATGCCTCATCTACAGTTACCCTTGTTTTTCACCTGTGAAAAATCTGGAATATTGTTCACTGATTCTTTGACAAGCATTTCTGGGTAACTGGAAATGGCCACCCTCCTATATCTGTATTCTCCAATATCTCCAATATCTGCTGTATCCGTAATACTCCAATGTGTTACAAGGGAAGAGATCATAACAGTGTTACCAGGACCTTAGTGATAAAGATAGGAATCAAAGCATTTTATGTGCACAGAGACAATATGACACCTTCTTCCTTTTCCTCCCAACCCATCTACCGTGTAAGACTGTCAATTTAAGAACATTGGTTTTATGGAAGACCCTTCAAAAAAAGCAGGATCGCATCAATGAGGAAAAATATTCTGAGAAATGAACAAATTACTGAGAAACAAATTGTTCTTTTTCTCTCTCTGTATGTAACTTATGCCCACTTAAATTCTCTATGTGAGTGTACCCTCCAATGTTGGGTCCTCATTTCTTTTAAGGGAATTAAAGTTGATACTGATTTTTTTTTTTTT